>CM042247.1:54400472-54745472 GCA_023566225.1 Romanogobio albipinnatus
CTTTTAGATGAAATTTACGCCCCTGGGCACTAACTTTTGAGACACAGCCCAGTCTCTCTCCCTCTCCAGTGCCTCTGGCCCTGATTAAACGCTGGAATGTTTGGTTATGCTCGTCATATCCGTCATATGCTCTTTCAGGAAGTTATCAATTGAACACATTACACACATACTTTATTTCCCTGCGGCATCTGTCCGGTTCACATACTCTCTGCGGAAGATTATTCCCATAACTAATAATCAGAATGGCCCTTCAGCTGCCAATGACAGAGTTCCGCACTTTGGAGCAAAGCTGAGAGTCTGTCACGGTGAAGTTTGGCGAGATGCGGCTCTACGGTCTTCTGCTGCTCTCTCTTTCCTTCTGGACGTCTCATTCAGTGTTTACAATACCTTTAAAAATATTTGCTGGGAATTTCGACCCGTCTGTGCAGCTGGACCTCAGGCCTTTGCGTAAGAATGAGGGCGCAGTCGACAGCGGACTGTCCCTGGCATCAGATCCAGCGGGCATCGTCAACTTTCTGGACATGATTAATAATTTAAACGGAGACTCTGGTAGGGGATATTACATGCAGATGGTCATTGGGACTCCGGGACAAGCGGTATGTAGCCTACACACAGTTTGAAACCCCACTATGTTCTTATTTCCCTTTGTTGGAGTGTCATGTGTACCGTTACAAAACATTTCCTAACAATTTCCAGTTAAAACTGCGGAATCTGTTACATTGTAGCTTGTACTATAGATCTAGGGGGATATCAGCTAAATTGGGACAATTTTTGGTAAATCGCTTGGGACAATAATACAATACCATATATGCCTTTCCCATGTGTTTTTATGATTTTTAATGACTGTTTTTGATAATGTTGTATTGAAATTATGTAAAAAAATATATATATACACTCTCTCTTCTATATGGCACCAAAAAAGGTTCTTGGCTCGTAATCATAGGGGAACCTTTTTTAGTGCTATATAGCACCAATTTTGGTGCTTCAGCGGTTCTTCAGCGGTTCTTCAGAGGTTCTTCACCGGTTCTTTGACTAAGGTGCTATATAGCACCTCTGAAGAACCGCTGAAGAACCACTGAAGCACCAAAATTGGTGCACTAAAAAGGTTCCCCTATGATTACGAGCCAAGAACCTTTTTTGGTGCCATATAGAACCTTTTTTTTTAGAGTGTATTATTTAGGCCCTATAGTTCTTAAAACATCAGCTGTGCCACCTTTTTTGCATGAGCAGTTTCAGGTAAAATGGGCGGCTGTTTCAGGTAAAATGGGCCACTGTTTCAGGTAAAATGGGCCGCTGTTTCAGGTAAAATGGGCCACTGTTTCAGGTAAAATGGGCCGCTGTTTCAGGTAACCAATGGGCCACTGTTTCAGGTTAAATGGGCCACTGTTTCAGGTAAAATGGGCCGCTGTTTCAGGTAAAATGGGCCACTGTTTCAGGTAACCAATGGGCCACTGTTTCAGGTAACCAATGGGCCAGTCAAACTGCAAAGGGAAATAGTGATTTATCATCAATTTTAATTTTATGTAGCCACATAAATTTAAACTGCATTAATCAAACATAAAAACATGTCATTAAAAAAACAAAAAAAAAAACATTTTGGGTGCAAACCCACATATTCAAATGTACAATTAAAAAAGTAAATTTTGTAACAGCATAGATCATTGGTCAGTGGTGTGTGTGTGCGTGCGTATGTGTGTGTGGGTGTCGGTGTGTGCATAACACAAATTTGTATAATGACATTTACCAATTACACTGGTATTACAACATCAAGCTGGTTTATGAGGACTTTCTAAATGTCCCACATAAATCAAATTGCTTTACTAAACAATGTTTTATTAAAAATGTAAAAATGCAGAGTGTTTGGTTGTGTTTATGGGCAGGGGCAGTGTGTGTGTGTGTGTGTGTGTGATGGTTGTGTTTATGGGTAGGGGCAGTGTAGGGGGATAGAAAATACGGTTTGTACGGTAAAAAAATAATTACGCCTATGGAGAGTCCTCATAATGTTGTTGCACCAACATATGTGTGTCGTGTGTGTGTGTCGGTGTGCGAGTGTGTGGGTGTGTGTGTACACACATACACACGCACCCACACACTTGCACACCGACACACACTCACACACACGTGTTTGTGAGTGACACAGAGGATGGCCCATTTTAGCTCAGTGGGTTATGGTAAATTGGGCCATCAAGAAAAACATATCTTTTCCAAAAAATATGTTCATATACCAAAATAACAGCATTATTTCTGATGGATGCCATCAAGACCGATATTATGCTTAGTTTTTTATGTGCATGTTTTTTTATCATCCTTATAATAGTTTAGATAGATGGGGTATGCCAGGCTAGTACTTGCCATGCAGCTTTCTGGTCCAGTCTTGATTTGAATTATTGCCCCGCCCACCATCGCAACCATAAACTAATCAAATCACCTGTTACTTGTCAAGAACAGTTATGACAACAGTTTGAAATCCTTTTCAGTCATTGGCTCTAAATTCCAGAGGGGCTGGGACCCCCAAACCTTCAATGGCCCATTTTACCTGATATCACCCTATCATAGACTCTTCAAACGTATTTGGACATTTAAGGCGCACGAGCAGATAGCACAAGCACCCGTTTCATAACAAGAAGTGCATGCAAACACTGTTCTGGTTGTCAAACACTTGTGGAAAATTACCATATTCTGATGAATTCCACCTGTGGATACTCTGAGAGGAACTGACTTCATAAAACAACTTGGGACCGGTTAAAAGACATTGCACAAGAAAAGCTCCGAAAAGTGAAGTTAATGCAGTTATGAGAAAGACACTTGATATTTGTGATATTTGGATAGGTCTACTACTTGCGTTTCAACAGTTTTCGGTAACACTTTACAATAAGGTCTCATTTTTTTAACATTAGTTAATGTGTTAATTAACAATGAGCAATACATTTACTGTTTTTAATTAATTTACATACATTTAATATACAGTTACTGTATTTATTAATCTTTGTTAATGTTAGTTAATAAAAAAGAGCTGTTCATGCTAGTTCACAATGCATTAACTAATATTAACAAATACAACTTTTGATGTTAACAGTATATTAGTAAATGTTGAAATTAACATTAAATAAGAATAATAAATGCTGTAGAAGTATTGTTTATTATTAGTTCATGTTAACTACAGCAGTTTTTATATGGTTTGCCCTCCACAGTCTTGTTCAAAACTCGGCTGATTTCTGATTAGCTGTTACCGTGCTTCAGAAACATCAGATTCGATGGGTACTATGGGCTAAGCTGATCTCAGAGCAGTGTTTCAGGCTTTAAGAGCAGATCAGTTCAAGAAGCATGTGATGTGAAAGTCTCTATGAGACGCCTTGGGCGCAGGAGGGAGACCAAAGAGCCCTTGATCTTTGTGCTGAGAATATGTAAGAGCCAACTCACATGGGTTCACATGACAGCGGGCCCCTCGATGAGAGCAGCTGACTCAGATTAGGGCCTGAAGGAGATGCGTGTGTCCACTTGTCTGTACAGGCTTTATGGCCAGTTGGTATTGCTGTTATTTTAAATAAAAAAATTGCTGCAAAACTCCAAGTGTTTGATTAATATTAGATGTGTTGTCTGGATGCTAGAAGGTTTTAAGTGGATCTTACAACCTTTATTGATCGGACTGTACCGTCTGCCTCTCACAGCCTTTCAAGACACCTTTATTTTTATAGCACTTTATACAATACACTTTATTTATACAAAGCAGCTTTACAGCGATAACAGGAAAATCAGCTGAAGTCAGTTCAGTGTTGATTCGGTTCTGTTGTAAAGATCATCAGTTCATCTATAAAGCAGTTCTGCAAAAAAATTGTCATCATCCAGTATTTTGAAATATGAAATATGGCCAAATTTGGACAGTAATGTGATTCATTGGTTTTGGGATGATTCATAATTAAAGCACACACACATAATTGGAATGAAAATTGCATGGATCTGTTACAGAAATGAACTGAATGATCTATAACAAAAATTGGTAAAGTACTTGGACTAAAATGAATGATATTGTTGCAGTAATTACAATCAGTAACTAGATTTCTACATTATATGACGGAAATGTGAATGGTCATTGTTTGTGCAAAAAGTCACTACCACAATGCTAGGGAGTTTGGTTGCTAGGGCATCGCTATATGGTTGTTAAGGTGTTGCAAAAGTGTTTTATTTCATTTTTTGGCATTTAGTTCACCTCCAGTTCTCTGTGAGATTCTGGTTTCTAGAAATGGCGCTAGTTAAGAGTTACGTACTTCAGCTTTAATCATTTTATTTAAAAAAAGGTAGTAAAGTGTTTTTAAAATATCACAAATGATTAATTCAGAAGAATCATAAAATGTTTTAGAAGTTAGATTAAATTACATTTTGCATATATTATATTGCCGTGCTATATTGAGGTCAAATTATTATTTTTAAGAGAATTATTGACCTTTATTTGTCTGGATGTTGGTTACACCACATGACGTTTTTCAAGTATTAACATAAAAAGCGTTGAAGAAAGAAATAATAAATATAGCTGCATGCAGCGATGATGGGCTCAAGCCCCAGTGCCACCAGCAACCCGGTGGCTTCAACTGTGCATGATGGGCAATATGCATTTAAACTGGGTAAATGTAAAAGGATTATGTCAAGATATGAGACTCTACCAGCAACACCGTTTGAGATTTCCAATATCTGTTCACAATTTAACATCTTCAATGTCTTGCCACCATGTTCAGAAAGTTTGGTGTGAATCGTATGAATCCCCTGGGAGGAGGAGTTAACAATTCAGAGAAAAATTCACATTCAAGCCAAAATATCTGCCTTCTTGTTGGTCAGAGTGACTGTAAATTAGAAAGTTGCCCGGCTCGATGAGAACAATATATGTACTGAGTTTGGTCAAAAGGTGGCGCTACTGAAATCCCTCTCCACACCTGAGATCTATATGTGTTTTATACAAATACGTGCTAGTAATGTATCCAAGATTTCAGATTCCTTTCTAGGGGCCGCCGTAGAGCCCACATGCCACGTCCGCGCACCAGCTTTGGAATAATAATCTTTAGAAAAACAATAGTCCTTCGAATAATAAAAGATTATGCCAAACTTACTTAAAAACTATTTAATTCTTCATCATGTTACAGTTGTATAACCTTGACATTTATTTTTTGCCTTTATCAAAAACTATCAAAAGTACTTTTGATGTAGGTTTGTGAAATCCATAACCAGCAAACACCAACTGATGCATCAAATGAAATTAAAATTGATGCATCCAATTTGTATTGTCAGATGGAAGCATTTTTACATCCCTACTATAACTATAATTGCATTCCCCCTCTTTAGAAAATCAAGCTTGACTGTAAGTGATCATAAATCCGTCACATAGTGTGTCTCTCTGGAAATATTGTAATGAAATCTCCAGTGTCATTGAACATCATGTTTATTCTCTCATCTCATCACAAACGCACGAGTGAGGTGAACTGCGAGAGGCCAGGATCTTCCCGCATCCTCTGCGAATATGTAATTAAGGGTACTCGTGTTAATTGAGGTGCTCTTTCTAAACGAGCCACTAATTGCGGAATCTGTCGTATGTGCGGAGGCGTTGGACTGGAGTGGCTCACATCTGCTAATTGGTACAAACAGGTAGCAGATGCGTTCCCAGTGACAGAGCGCCTGCCAATTAGTTAAGCCACCTCGATAGGGGCGATTAGAGCCCACTTCACCAGTAGAGGAACCATGGGAGCGACGAGAGGAGGAGTACAGGTAGAGGCAAGCACAGGGAAAGGGCCGTAATCCTGGAACCAGCAGGAGTGTGTATGTGTGTGCCAGGGCCCTGCTGCGGACAGACTTTATGTTTACTGAAAGAAGCCCGTAGTCATGACTGAAGCATGGCTGGACAGGGAGTAAATTTATTCCCCAAAGTGAGGAATTTATCCTTAATTCATCCTTCAGACTTATTAGTGGCACCATTGTTACTACTGAGCGACCCCTGTGGTTTTAGGAACTTTTTATTATATTTGTTTTGCCCCTCTCCACCAAAGAATGTGATTTGGGGTGGGAAACAGCGGTTGCACTTTGTGCTTTTTGCCTGAAAATTTGTCCTTAATAATCGTCTCAAGTTAAAGCCGAGAAGGAATGAGGAATTAGACACAATAGCAGGCAACTCTGCTCAAGTTTCTGCTTACTTGGAAAGGTCTAGTTAAACACAATAAGACGATTGTTCCTCTTGAATTAATTTCACACCCTGCACAAACAGAGGCTGTGCTCGAAAAACAAACTGTTCATTCTAGTTCTGATATGCTGTACAAAGCAAACACAAAGCAGACACATTATTGGCCAATGCTTGTTCTTATCAGTTTGTGATAAGCCAATGCAGTGTTTTAGGGTACGATGGAGCAAAAAAATCCCCCCTTAACAATAGCTATGTTTCCATCCACATTTTATGGGTATAAGATTTTTTTTGATGGGATATTGCATAAAAATCTAAAAATGTGCATTAAAAAAATTGAGCTGAAAGTTTATATCCGATAAGAAAATGATGGTAAATATTTCCATTCGCAACAAAAAAAACTCGCCTTTGCCTTGAAAGAGGACGTGATTGGATAACTGAACTAGTTAACTGAAGAATAGACACCACTTGATACACAAAACCACATATAAGTATGTAAACACTTATATGTGGATCACTTTTTGTGCATCAAGTAGTGTCTATTGTAGTGTGTCTTATTATTTGATGTGGATGTGTATTGATGTGAATTTATGTGAGACAGTAAATGCTGTGGGATCCGAGACGATTTTTGGAAGAAATTCCAAAAATAAAGTGAACATTTAATTGAATAGCCAGTAGACCAATCGCATCGCACAGCATCTGATGTTGTTTCGGTCGATCTGAAATGCCTGAGCCAAAGTCTGTCATCAAAATGATTTGGTTTAATTCCCTCCCAGAAGCATCTCACACGATTGCATTCCCAAACACAAGGCATCCGAACGCAAGATAACATGGCAGCGTTTATTGCGTTTTATTTACCGATCTGAGACGCAAGTCATTTATGATGGAGGAAAAAGAGCCACAGTGGCTTCCATGATTACAGCAACTTTTATTACAGTTATTTTGCGCCAATTTACCAGGAAGTGTCGATTTTGTCCTCTTGAACACGTGGGTCAAGACGAGTTAAATTCACAATTTTGGATGGAAACATAGCTAATGTACATTTCTATTTAATTGTAACATATTTAGATACAATTTAGCATGTGCAGGATGATGAAGTATGAAGGGAAATAATCTTAGCACAAGGGTCTAATTAGATTTACTTTATAAATATAAAAACATTAATGTGCCTGTCAGTTAACTAATAGACAACTTTTAATAACTTTTCAACTTAATACAATGTCATGGACCACTATTTTCCAGAGACTCAGCTAACCTCGAAATCTCACATATTCTGATATTCATATGTCTTGAGTGTTGAGATTATATTTTGAGGCATCTATGGTCAAGAGAAAAATATCTGCTGGGGCATCTTACCCCACTTAAGATATACATAACAGGGAGAGAGAAGAAATTAACTTTGCCTCCTTCTGTATAAATAGCCGATCATTATCAGTGGTTATGCATGGATAGTGTGCAAATTTCTTTGTATTTTTTTGCATACTATGTATTATTTCCCATATTATCTCTAAACGCAGTTTAGACACTTGTACACTCGGCAGTAAGCAGTACAGTAGTATTCCATTTCAAACATAGCCGGGGCCTTTCATTCTCACTTTTTCTCCTCCTTAGAATAGATATAAAAATCATTACTTAATAACAACTCAAGATTTTCCATAATGTTTAATTCAAACGCGGCATTAAAAAGCGTTCCTAGGTTTAAGGGTTTAAGTGTTTTTAAATGAAGCTGTTAGGATCAGTGCAGTGGAGCAGATCTGTGTGTATATTATGATGGCGTTAACGATGAGGAATGCCCATAATGGCCTCTTTGGCAACTGGGTGAGATGGCACAGCTCTGTTATCTCATTAGTTCCCCCTCGTTGAACCAGCGCTCCAACAACATTATTCCAACTGCCGTGACCGCCTCGCAAGCGCCTGGCATACAGAAACATGTGTGTGGAGAGGCTAAATTGGAGGGCTCTGTGCCAGCAGGGTTTGATGGTTTTTAGGTGGTTGACATTTAAGCATAAAAATATATATTTGATATAAACTAAAACAATACAATATAGTTGTTTGGACATTTTTTTTTCCTTTCAATTTGTATTTTAAAGTTTCGTATAAATTAAACTCTGGTACAACTTACAACATGGTGCATACATTCTATTAAACATCCCAGACTCATTTCTAATATATATATAAAAAAGTATTACTTAAAGCAGGGGTCTCAAACTCATTTTACCTGGGGGCCGCTGGAGGTAGACTCTGGGTCAGGCTGGGCCGCATCAAGTATTCCACATAAAAAGTGTTTCAAGTATTCCAAAAAAAAGTAGCACAACAGATCCAATCTTCTCAATCTTTATGATTAACAGTTCTTCAACATGAATGTTTCTTCTGAACATGAACTGTTACTCTGAATTTGAACTAAATATAGCCTATAGAAATTAAATCATGTAATATGAAATAATGAATGATTTTAATTTTATTTTAAATAATAGACTAATTCACAGCAAGGCCGTAACCAGGTCAAACAGAACAGAAATTCTAGGTCTAATTCTAGTTGGGAAATAATCTTTTTGGGACTATTTGTAAACAATATTTGCATTCCTTTGCGTCAAATATATTATTAGTCCCGATATTCTTTGCATGAGCGAGTGAATAAATACATAGATCCGCGAAAGACTATTGAACTCTCTAGTGGTCTGGTGGTATAATTTTTGTCAACCGTGTCAAAGGTTCGGGTTCTAATCCGCTCTTGTGTAGTTTTTCTTCATTAAAATCAAAGATGCTCATCAATGATTGTATAATAAGACCATGGAAACTTTGCATTTTGTCCGGAAAGAATACAGGGAGTGCAGAATTATTAGGCAAGTTGTATTTTTGAGGATTCATTTTACAATAGACTATGCTCACCTTTGTAATAATGCTCACCATGCTCACCTTTGTAATAATAACTTATACGAGTGCTTTCAGTCAGGGTTTCGTCCTAAGCATAGTACAGAAACCGCCTTACTGAGAGTAACTAACGATCTGTTAATGGCGGCTGATGGCGGGTCTTTATCTATTCTTGTTTTGCTGGACTTAAGTGCTGCCTTTGATACCATTTCACACAATATTCTGTTGAATCGTTTAACTGCTATTGGTATCAATGGTATTCCTTATGCCTGGTTCACGTCTTACCTTTCAAACCGAACACAGTTTGTACAACTAAATAATTTTCAATCCCAACCTTCTTCTGTTAGTTGTGGTGTCCCCCAAGGTTCTGTCCTAGGTCCCCTATTGTTCCTAATTTATCTCATCCCGCTTGGTAGTATTTTCTCTAAATTTGGTCTTAAATTCCACTGTTATGCTGATGATACACAGCTTTACGTATCCACACACCCTGATTCCATTCTTCCGCCGGCCTGTCTCACCAATTGCCTCCAGGAAATAACAGTCTGGTTTTCTGCCAACTTTCTCAAACTGAATGGCAGTAAAACTGAAGTACTCCTCATAGGCACTAATTCTATTCTGTCCAGGTCCGACAATTTTGCTTTATCCATTGACGGTTCCTCCGTTTTTCCTTCCCGTCAGGTTAGGAACTTGGGAGTCATCTTTGACAGCACCTTTCATTTGAAGCACACATTAACAACATAACCAGGTCTTGTTATTTTCATCTCCGTAATGTTTCTCGCCTCCGTCCATTTCTCACTCCGCGTAGTTCTGCTATTCTTGTTCATTCGCTTATTACCTCTCGCATTGATTATTGTAATTCTCTTTTATCTGGTTTACCACACAAATCTCTTCATAAACTTCAACTTATTCAAAATTCTGCTGCACGAATAATAACCCGGACTCCATCAGTTCAACATATTACTCCATCACTTCAGCAGCTTCACTGGCTTCCTATCAAATCCCGGATTGAATTTAAAATTCTTCTTTTCACTTACAAATCTCTTCATAACCTTGCTCCATCCTACCTTTCGGCTCTCTTACAGCCCTACACCCCTTCTCGAACTCTTCGCTCTTCCTCATTGGGTCTTCTCCATGCACCCCCGGCTCGTTTAACCACTATGGGTCATCGGGCTTTTAGCCGTGCTTCTCCTCGTCTCTGGAACTCTCTCCCAGTCAGCATCCGCAATTCTGATTCATTACCTCAATTTAAAACCAGACTCAAAACCCATTTATTTAGACTAGCTTTTCCTTCGTGATTACTGTGTGCACTCACTTTTAGCACTTTGTGTTTGTGATGGTCATGTTTGTAAATGTTGATTTCTTTATGGTTTATTGGTATTGCTCTTTACTGTTCATTTTTTATTGTATTTGAATTTTTTATTATATTGTATTTTTTAATTTATTTTTATTGTTGCTACTTTGATGTATGGTGACCTTGAGTGTTCTGAAAGGCGCCTTAAATAAAATGAATTATTATTATTATTATTATTAACATTAATAATTAAACAACAACCATGTTGTCAATGAACACAAACTCATTAATATCAAAGCTGAATATTTTTGGAAGTAGTTTTTAGTTTTAGCTATTTTAGGGGGATATCTGTGTGTGCAGGTGACTATTACTGTGCATAATTATTAGGCAACTTAACAAAAAACAAATTTATACCCATTTCAATTATTTATTTTTACCAGTGAAACCAATATAACATCTCAACATTCACAAATACACATTTCTGACATTCAAAAACCAAACAAAAACAAATCAGTGACCAATATAGCCACCTTTCTTTGCAAGGACACTCAAAAGCCTGCCATCCATGGATTCTGTCAGTGTTTTGATCTGTTCACCATCAACATTGCGTGCAGCAGCAACCACAGCCTCCCAGACACTGTTCAGAGAGGTGTACTGTTTTCCCTCCTTGTAAATCGCACATTTGATGATGGACCACAGGTTCTCAATGGGGTTCAGATCAGGTGAACAAGGAGGCCATATCATTAGATTTTCTTCTTTTATACCCTTTCTTGCCAGCCACGCTGTGGAGTACTTGGTGTGATGGAGCATTGTCCTGCATGAAAATCATGTTTTTCTTGAAGGATGCAGACTTCTTCCTGTACCACTGCTTGAAGAAGGTGTCTTCCAGAAACTGGCAGTAGGACTGGGAGTTGAGCTTGACTCCATCCTCAACCCGAAAAGGCCCCACAAGCTCATCTTTGATGATACCAGCCCAAACCAGTACTCCACCTCCACCTTGCTGGCGTCTGAGTCGGACTGGAGCTCTCTGCCCTTTACCAATCCAGCCACGGGCCCATCCATCTGGCCCATCAAGACTCACTCTCATTTCATCAGTCCATAAAACCTTAGAAAAATCAGTCTTGAGATATTTCTTGGCCCAGTCTTGACATTTCAGCTTGTGTGTCTTGTTCAGTGGTGGTCGACTTTCTGCCTTTCTTACCTTGGCCATGTCTCTGAGTATTGCACACCTTGTGCTTTTGGGCACTCCAGTGATGTTGCAGCTCTGAAATATGGCCAAACTGGTGGCAAGTGGCATCTTGGCAGCTGCACGCTTGACTTTTCTCAGTTCACGGGCAGTTATTTTGCACCTTGGTTTTTCCACACGCTTCTTGCGACCCTGTTGACTATTTTGAATGAAACGCTTGATTGTTCGATGATCACGCTTCAGAAGCTTGGCTATTTTAAGACTGCTGCATCCCTCTGCAATATATCTCACTATTTTTGACTTTTCTGAGCCTGTCAAGTCCTTCTTTTGACCCATTTTGCCAAAGGAAAGGAAGTTGCCTAATAATTATGCACACCTGATATAGGGTGTTGATGTCATTAGACCACACCCCTTCTCATTACAGAGATGCACATCACCTAATATGCTTAATTGGTAGTAGGCTTTCCAGCCTATACAGCTTGGAGTAAGACAACATGCATAACGAGGATGATGTGGTCAAAATACTCATTTGCCTAATAATTCTGCACTCCCTGTAGAGTCTCTCTCAGCAACGGCATTAAGCGATAGATTGACGCACTCGTCTGTGTGTGAAGACTGTGCAGTGTGCACGAGCCAAAAGAAGAGAACGTAAACCCTGCATACTCTGATTTGATTGGCCATCTCAATCATTTTGACATTGACGAGCGCTGTTAGACCACATTCGTTTCAACTGTCTGATCAGATTCGTTCGTCTGTTCCTGTCAATCACGTGGTGTCAACCAATTATACTGCATGAGGGAGGGGCGAGCCAACTCTCTCTCTCTCTCTCTCTCTCTCTCTCTCTCTCTCTCTCTCACACTCTCACACTCTCACACACTCACACACTCACACACTCACACACTCACACACTCACACACTCACACACTCACACACACACACACACACACACACACACACACACACACACACACACACACACACACACACACACACACACACACACACACACACACACACAAAGGAGGTAGCAAGCGCGGCACACGCAACGACTCAGCAAAAAGGTGCTTTTCAGAGCAACGCACGGGCCACACTTACACTAAACTTTGATGTCAAGGAGGGGGCCACAAAATATCATCCTGCCAGTGGTCCGCGGGCCGCGAGTTTGAGACCCCTGACTTAAAGGGTTACTTCAGCGATTAGCATTAAGCTTTATATCAGTAGAAACCCGGTAGTATATTCGAATTATGGTACTTTCCCCCCTCATATCCCCCTGAGATGAGAAAATTATGCATTTTATTTCTGAAAAAAATCCTCAGATGACGCAAATATTGTCATTTTGCGTCATCTGAGGATTTTTTGGCCAGAGGCTAAAAACTACAGCCAGTAGAAGGAACTGTTCCACATGTTATCAACCCGCCCACAGTGGTAGGATCTCACTCACAGAATGTAAATGCACACGGCCGCTCGGCTCGGGCATTAATAACGGAGCGGTACGGAGCAAAGTGAATGTTTCAACTTTTCAATGAATTCCTATGAAAGTTAAGCTTCCATTGGCATGATCTGAAAACACGCCAGACTGGACACGCGTCGCGAATGACAGCCGCGCTTACCTCAGCTCTGCTCAGCTCTTCTCGTGATGAATGAAATCTGACTCCTGCTGCGTCTGTGCTGTGACTTTCATTCGGCTCACTCACACTTTATTGAAAAGACACGTTCAGTTTTTAATAACTGAACTAAATTATTTTTATTACTATGAATATCAAAATGACGTTGGGGCAGTGCCGCGGTGGGCAAGAGATGTAACCAGTAGCCGTGGCTTTGGGAGTGGCCTCGTAGGGCAGCGTAGCAAGTGCATTCTGGGAGTTGTTGTCTTTCATCCACATGAGACGACAATACATTTTCTGTCTTTTCTCAGTCTAGAAGGCTCCAAATACAAAAATAATTACTACATAAATGACCCAGTTTAAATACACATTCATCTTCCCAGCGCTGAAGTGCCCCTTTAATTGTTTTTGTCGTTGTTTGTTGCTTGGACAGAATACAGAAACCATTCTGATTTGTCATATATAATATTAAGTTTATGCATATTTTTTTTATATACACTGCCGTTCAAAAGTATTTGATCAGTTTGATCAGTCTCTTATGCTCTTATTCTGTGATGCAAAGCTGAGATTTCAGCATCATTACTCCAGATTTCAGTGTCACATGATCCTTCAGAAATCATTCTAATATGATGATTGGCTACTCAAGAAACATTTATGATTATTATAAATGTTCAAAATTACAGTCAAACATTTATTTTCCGGATTCTTTGATTAATAGAAAGTTCAATTTTGATCAATGTAATGCATCCCCCCCCCACACACACACAAACACACACCCCAGCAAAAAAGAAAATGTTTTTTTCTTACTGACCCAAAACTTTTGAATGTTACTACAATGTTACAAAAGCTTTCTATTTCAGATAAATACTGTTCTTTTGAACTTTTTGTTCATCAAAGAATCCGTTTTCAACATTGATAATAATCATAAATGTTTCTTGAGCATCAATCGTCATATTAGAAAGCTCAAAATTCAGCTTTGCATCACAGACATAAATTACATTTTAAAATATATTCAAATATAAAACAGTTATTTAGCATTTTAATAATGCTAAAATATATAGATATATATATATATATATATATATATATATATATATATATTTTTTTTTTTTTTTATAAAATAAATGCAGCCATGGTGAGCATAAGAGACTTTTTCTAAAAACATTAAAAATCTTACTAATTAAAAACTTTTGAACGGGAGTGTATATATTACCCATATGCAATATTACCAGAAACTCTTATAACGTCTGAAATGTTTTTACTTGGTGACATCATTTTTTGGACTATCAGTTGATTGAAAACATTGTTCAAATGAATTGTGTGATATACTAATTAATCAAACTAATCTTGCTGACATCAATATTTGCTGAGAAATGCTGCAAAGACATTTCATTATTGTGGCTGACTACGAAGACATTATATACAGTGGATCTACTGTAGAAAGTCGACACATCCCTTTTAAAATTCTTGGATTTTGTGATGAAGAAAATAAAACCAAGATAAATCTTGTCAGAACTTTTTGCACATTAACTGTACAAATCATAATAACCTGACTGCATAAGTGTGCACACCCTTTCATAATTGGGTGTAGCTGTGTTAAGAATTAACTAATCATCAAGCTTGTGTGAAAGTGCACATCTGTTTCCACCTGTTTAACGAAATAAACCTCAGCTGTTCTTATATGATTTTTCGGACATCTTGTTGGTTGCATGCTACCACAGAGAACATAGGAAGAACTGGGATCAACGGGATCTCAAAGTATCGCTCAGGTGAGGCTTTAGATATATCATGTAACAGTGTGAAGTGAGTCAGAAACAAGTGGAGAAAGTATAGCACAACACTGATATTATCAAGAACAGGTGGCAGCAGCATCATGCTTCAGGGCGGCTTTTCTTCAGCTGGAACTGGGGCTTTAGTGAAGGTGGAGGGAATCAGTTGATTTTGATTCAGAACCTTCTGGAATCTGGTATAAAACTTTATAAAAGAGAACTTTCAGCGTGACAGTGATCCAAAACGCATCTAAATCAACGAAAGAATGGTTTCAGCCAAGAATTTGATATCCTAGCCGGAGCCCAGACCTGAATCCTATAGAAAATGAATAGGGCCTTGCATAGGAGATGCCCTCACATTTTTGCAAAAAAGAGCGGGAAAATATTCCCAAGTGCCAAGCTGATAGAGGGCAGTTCCGCGGAAAACTGTCACATCCATAACACCAACACAATGCCATGGTATTTAGTTGGCGTTATGGATGTGACATTTTTGCGTGGAATTACCCTAGACTCCTATTCAAACAGATTGAGTGCTGTAATAAAATCGAAGGGTGAATCAACTAAGTATTAGTTCAGGGGCATGCACACTTATGCAGTTAGTTATTCCCAATCCATTTATTTTTGGTTTTCAGTGTTACTGTATAGGTTGTAATTTTTACATTAAACATGCAAAAGTTCTGATATGATTTATGGGTAATGATCCGTCATTAATAGGTAACTATGCAGGAAGTAATGCAGGACTAATGAGTAGTACTACATTAACACTTCAGCTACTACTGTTATAGAAACAAGCTGAACTAATCAGTAAGTAATATCAAATTTAGGACTAAGATCGTTCCTTATTAGGTAATCAATAATTACTGAATGGGATTGGCATCATTAAGAACTCATTGGTAACTATGAAAAATGATAAAAAATGACTAATTAATTACTAATCGCAACATTAACGTGTTTGAGATGTGAGCAATTGACTTTTTACTAATTACTCGAGTGTTACCTAGTCACTCTGCAGAAACTACTAGTGATCCGGACCATTATTTTAAAGTGAAAAATGTTTTAATTAGTGATGCATTTTATGACTTTAAAAATTATGACTTATTATGTCTCAGACACACGATAATGTTCTTTATAATTTGTTAGTTAATAGTTATTAATGTTATTAATATCAATAAGTAATTATTGATTACTTAACCAGGAACTATGTTCGATATTACTTACTGATTAAGTTCAGCTTGTTTCTATAACAGTAGTAGCTGAAGTGTTAATGTAGTACTACTCATTAGTCCTGCATTGCTTCCTGCATAGTTACCTATTAATGACGGACCATTATTATAAAGTGTTACTGATTTATGTTTCATTTTTACATCACAAAAAGAAGCTGTTGTTTGTTAACAGGAGTGCGTATACTTTGTATATCCACTGTAGACATTCACAAAGTGGCTTTATATATTTAGTTTTTATATATTTGAACACTATATGGCCAAAAGGATTGAGCAGTCTGGTTCCAGAAATGAAAACTCCATTCATTTTCTCCATAGGGAAACTGATTTTTTACCATAACTTATACAACTTTAAAGCTACACTGTGTAACTCTTTTAGTTTATTCTTAGCTAAAAACACTTAGTTATTTCAAATATATATGTGCTCATTAATGTATATTTACTTCTTTCAAGTAATAAAGTATTCTCGTAAGTTTATAATATGCCATTGAAAATACATACGGGTAAGGGGTTCGAATGGGGGTCGCCATGTTGCCCCTCCATCTTGAAAGTACATTAGCCAAAGAGGGACATACCGGTAAATTCAAGCTTCGCGTTTTAACACTTGATGGCACCGTGTCGAATGTGAAGAGGGAGATTGCTGGATTGAACTGGAAGCCATGTTAATCTTGGACTAAATCGGCCACCGTAGGAGTTAAAACGAAATCGGAATTGGGAGGAACAGAAACTAATATTTACTGGATGGTCATATACCTTTTCACCGCTAGATGGGGGAAAATATCACACAGTGTAGCTTTAAAGACAAGGTTGTTAATTGATAGTATTTGCTATCAAATGTGTATTATTTACTTTTACCCATGATGCTGTACAGAAAGTCGAAACGAGCAAAACCCACCAAAACATCTCTTTAGCCCCACCCACTCACATGAAGCACTGCGAATGACGTAATTGAGTCAGTCTCCCTACACTCTCAAAATATTTAAATATATCAATATACACTGATCAGGCATAACATTATGACCTAACATTGTGTTGGTCCCACTTTTGCTGCCAAAACAGCCCTGACCCGTCAAGGCATGGACTCCACTAGACCCCTGAAGGTGTGCTGTGGTATCTGGCACCAAGATGATCCTTTAAGTCCTGTAAATTGCGCGGTGGGGCCTCCATGGATCGGACTTGTTTGTTCAGCACATCCCACACATGCTCGATTGGATTGAGATCTGGTTAGGGTTAGGTTGAGCCAACACCTCAAACTCATTGTTGTGCTCCTCGAACCATTCCTGAACCATTTTGCTCACATGGTCTGCAACAATCTTTTGAAATCCCTTTATGAAATTAATGGAAAAAATGCTTCCTGAACCAACTCCCACTGAAAAAGTGGACTGGCACTGTTGCACTCTATTTCTGCAATTTCTCTGAGGACAAAATTAAGAAAACTGTGTGCCTTCCACTTTGTTGCAAAAGCTCAAGAATGGCCCTTCTCTTTTCCAGCATGGAAATAATCCTGTGAACATGACTCTGAAAGAACATGACTGCCTGCAAAAAAGCCTAGACATGAACCCCACCTAACACATTCAGGATCAATAGGAATGGGAGCTGGTTATCCAACATTTAGTGAAAGCTCCTTTTCACATTGAGAACTACACCAGCGGGAATTGTTAGGAACGTGAGAAACAAATAATTCAGACAACTTTAAACCTCAACAAAAAGAAGACTTCAGCTAAAAGTACATTACAGTATATGTGTGGGGGTTTTTGTGTGTGTTGTTTTTTTTACATTACATTTATACATTTTGGCAGACACTTATCCAAAGTGACTTGCATTCAACATTTATCAGTTATTTACTAGCTGAGTGATGTGGTTGTCAACGGCATGTCACAGATGACCATTTTATATTTAATAAGTTAAAGAGTATTCCTCTGAAATGTCACTGTTACCAAGTAATGCACAAAAATTTAGTGATGTTAATAAACATCATTGTTTTCTGTCTTTGCAGCTGAACATCCTGGTTGATACTGGAAGCAGCAACTTTGCTGTAGCTGCAGCAGCGCATCCCTACATCACACACTACTATGACAGAGCACTGTAAGATCACATCCCTACATCACACACTACTATGACAGAGCACTGTAAGATCACATCCCTACATCACACACTACTATGACAGAGAACTGTAAGATCACATCCCTACATCACACACTACTATGACAGAGAACTGTAAGATCACATCCCTACATCACACACTACTATGACAGAGCACTGTAAGATCACATCCCTACATCACACACTACTATGACAGAGCACTGTAAGATCACATCCCTACATCACACACTACTATGACAGAGAACTGTAAGATCACATCCCTACATCACACACTACTATGACAGAGAACTGTAAGATCACATCCCTACATCACACACTACTATGACAGAGCACTGTAAGATCACATCCCTACATCACACACTACTATGACAGAGAACTATAAGATCACATCCCTACATCACACACTACTATGACAGCACTGTAAGATCACATCCCTACATCACACACTACTATGACAGAGCAGTGTAAGATCACATCCCTACATCACACACTACTATGACAGCACTGTAAGATCACATCCCTACATCACACACTACTATGACAGAGCAGTGTAAGATCACATCCCTACATCACACACTACTATGACAGAGCACTGTAAGATCACATCCCTACATCACACACTACTATGACAGAGAACTGTAAGATCATATCCCTACATCACACACTACTATGACAGAGCACTGTAAGATCACATCCCTACATCACACACTACTATGACAGAGAACTGTAAGATCACATCCCTACATCACACACTACTATGACAGAGAACTGTAAGATCACATCCCTACATCACACACTACTATGACAGAGCACTGTAAGATCACATCCCTACATCACACACTACTATGACAGAGCACTGTAAGATCACATCCCTACATCACACACTACTATGACAGAGCACTGTAAGATCACATCCCTACATCACACACTACTATGACAGAGCACTGTAAGATCACATCCCTACATCACACACTACTATGACAGAGAACTGTAAGATCACATCCCTACATCACACACTACTATGACAGAGAACTGTAAGATCACATCCCTACATCACACACTACTATGACAGAGCACTGTAAGATCACATCCCTACATCACACACTACTATGACAGAGCACTGTAAGATCACATCCCTACATCACACACTACTATGACAGAGCACTGTAAGATCACATCCCTACATCACACACTACTATGACAGAGCACTGTAAGATCACATCCCTACATCACACACTACTATGACAGAGAACTGTAAGATCACATCCCTACATCACACACTACTATGACAGAGCACTGTAAGATCACATCCCTACATCACACACTACCATGACAGAGCACTGTAAGATCACATCCCTACATCACACACTACCATGACAGAGCACTATAAGATCACATCCCTACATCACACACTACCATGACAGAGCACTGTAAGATCACATCCCTACATCACACACTATTATAACAGAGCACTGTAAGATCACATCCCTACATCACACACTATTATAACAGAGCACTGTAAGATCACATCCCTACATCACACACTACCATGACAGAGCACTGTAAGATCACATCCCTACATCACACACTACTATGACAGAGCACTGTAAGATCACATCCCTACATCACACACTACCATGACAGAGCACTGTAAGATCACATCCCTACATCACACACTATTATAACAGAGCACTGTAAGATCACATCCCTACATCACACACTATTATAACAGAGCACTGTAAGATCACATCCCTACATCACACACTACTATGACAGAGCACTGTAAGATCACATCCCTACATCACACACTACTATGACAGAGAACTGTAAGATCACATCCCTACATCACACACTACCATGACAGAGCACTGTAAGATCACATCCCTACATCACACACTATTATAACAGAGCACTGTAAGATCACATCCCTACATCACACACTACTATGACAGAGCACTGTAAGATCACATCCCTACATCACACACTATTATAACAGAGCACTGTAAGATCACATCCCTACATCACACACTACTATGACAGAGCACTGTAAGATCACATCCCTACATCACACACTATTATAACAGAGCACTGTAAGATCACATCCCTACATCACACACTACTATGACAGAGCACTGTAAGATCACATCCCTACATCACACACTACTATGACAGAGAACTGTAAGATCACATCCCTACATCACACACTACTATGACAGAGAACTGTAAGATCACATCCCTACATCACACACTACTATGACAGAGAACTATAAGATCACATCCCTACATCACACACTACTATGACAGAGAACTGTAAGATCACATCCCTACATCACACACTACTATGACAGAGCACTGTATGATCACATCCCTACATCACACACTACTATGACAGAGCACTGTAAGATCACATCCCTACATCACACACTACTATGACAGAGCACTGTAAGATCACATCCCTACATCACACACTACTATGACAGAGCACTGTAAGATCACATCCCTACATCACACACTACTATGACAGAGCACTGTAAGATCACATCCCTACATCACACACTACCATGACAGAGCACTGTAAGATCACATTCCTACATCACACACTACCATGACAGAGCACTGTAAGATCACATCCCTACATCACACACTACCATGACAGAGCACTGTAAGATCACATCCCTACATCACACACTACCATGACAGAGCACTGTAAGATCACATCCCTACATCACACACTACCATGACAGAGCACTGTAAGATCACATCCCTACATCACACACTACTATGACAGAGCACTGTAAGATCACATCCCTACATCACACACTATTATGACAGAGCACTGTAAGATCACATCCCTACATCACACACTACTATGACAGAGCACTGTAAGATCACATCCCTACATCACACACTACTATGACAGAGCACTGTAAGATCACATCCCTACATCACACACTACTATGACAGAGCACTGTAAGATCACATCCCTACATCACACACTACTATGACAGAGCACTGTAAGATCACATCCCTACATCACACATTACTATGACAGAGCACTGTAAGATCACATCACACACTATTATGACAGAGCACTGTAAGATCACATCCCTACATCACACACTACTATGACAGAGCACTGTAAGATCACATCCCTACATCACACACTATTATAACAGAGCACTGTAAGATCACATCCCTACATCACACACTACTATGACAGAGAACTGTAAGATCACATACCTACATCACACACTATTATAACAGAGAACTGTAAGATCACATCCCTACATCACACACTATTATAACAGAGAACTGTAAGATCACATCCCTACATCACACACTACTATGACAGAGCACTGTAAGATCACATCCCTACATCACACACTACTATGACAGAGCACTATAAGATTACATCCCTACATCACACACTATTATAACAGAGCACTGTAAGATCACATCCCTACATCACCCACTACTATGACAGAGCACTGTAAGATCACATCCCTACATCACACACTACTATGACAGAGAACTGTAAGATCACATCCCTACATCACACACTACTATGACAGAGCACTGTAAGATCACATCCCTACATCACCCACTACTATGACAGAGCACTGTAAGATCACATCCCTACATCACCCACTACTATGACAGAGCACTGTAAGATCACATCCCTACATCACACACTACTATGACAGAGCACTGTAAGATCACATCCCTACATCACACACTACTATGACAGAGCACTGTAAGATCACATCCCTACATCACACACTACTATGACAGAGCACTGTAAGATCACATCCCTACATCACACACTACTATGACAGAGCACTGTAAGATCACATCCCTACATCACACACTACTATGACAGAGCACTGTAAGATCACATTCCTACATCACACACTACCATGACAGAGCACTGTAAGATCACATCCCTACATCACACACTACCATGACAGAGCACTGTAAGATCACATCCCTACATCACACACTACTATGACAGAGCACTGTAAGATCACATCCCTACATCACACACTACTATGACAGAGCACTGTAAGATCACATCCCTACATCACACACTACTATGACAGAGCACTGTAAGATCACATCCCTACATCACACACTACTATGACAGAGCACTGTAAGATCACATCCCTACATCACACACTACTATGACAGAGAACTGTAAGATCACATCCCTACATCACACACTACTATAACAGAGAACTGTAAGATCACATCCCTACATCACACACTATTATGACAGAGCACTGTAAGATCACATCCCTACATCACACACTACTATGACAGAGCACTGTAAGATCACATCCCTACATCACACACTATTATAACAGAGCACTGTAAGATCACATCCCTACATCACACACTACTATGACAGAGAACTGTAAGATCACATCCCTACATCACACACTATTATAACAGAGAACTGTAAGATCACATCCCTACATCACACACTATTATAACAGAGAACTGTAAGATCACATCCCTACATCACACACTACTATGACAGAGCACTGTAAGATCACATCCCTACATCACACACTACTATGACAGAGCACTATAAGATTACATCCCTACATCACACACTATTATAACAGAGCACTGTAAGATCACATCCCTACATCACACACTACTATGACAGAGCACTGTAAGATCACATCCCTACATCACACACTACTATGACAGAGCACTGTAAGATCACATCCCTACATCACACACTACTATGACAGAGCACTGTAAGATCACATCCCTACATCACACACTATTATAACAGAGCACTGTAAGATCACATCCCTACATCACACACTACTATGACAGAGCACTGTAAGATCACATCCCTACATCACACACTATTATAACAGAGCACTGTAAGATCACATCCCTACATCACACACTACTATGACAGAGAACTGTAAGATCACATCCCTACATCACACACTACTATGAAAGAGAACTGTAAGATCACATCCCTACATCACACACTACTATGACAGAGCACTGTAAGATCACATCCCTACATCACACACTATTATAACAGAGCACTGTAAGATCACATCCCTACATCACACACTACTATGACAGAGCACTGTAAGATCACATCCCTACATCACACACTACTATGACAGAGCACTGTAAGATCACATCCCTACATCACACACTACTATGACAGAGAACTGTAAGATCACATCCCTACATCACACACTACTATGAAAGAGAACTGTAAGATCACATCCCTACATCACACACTACTATGACAGAGCACTGTAAGATCACATCCCTACATCACACACTACTATGACAGAGCACTGTAAGATCACATCCCTACATCACACACTATTATAACAGAGCACTGTAAGATCACATCCCTACATCACCCACTACTATGACAGAGCACTGTAAGATCACATCCCTACATCACACACTACTATGACAGAGAACTGTAAGATCACATCCCTACATCACACACTACTATGACAGAGCACTGTAAGATCACATCCCTACATCACCCACTACTATGACAGAGCACTGTAAGATCACATCCCTACATCACACACTATTATAACAGAGCACTGTAAGATCACATCCCTACATCACACACTACTATGACAGAGCACTGTAAGATCACATCCCTACATCACACACTACTATGACAGAGCACTGTAAGATCACATCCCTACATCACACACTACTATGACAGAGCACTGTAAGATCACATCCCTACATCACACACTACTATGACAGAGCACTGTAAGATCACATCCCTACATCACACACTACTATGACAGAGCACTGTAAGATCACATTCCTACATCACACACTACTATGACAGAGAACTGTAAGATCACATCCCTACATCACACACTACTATGACAGAGCACTGTAAGATCACATCCCTACATCACACACTACTATGACAGAGCACTGTAAGATCACATCCCTACATCACACACTACTATGACAGAGCACTGTAAGATCACATCCCTACATCACACACTACTATGACAGAGAACTATAAGATCACATCCCTACATCACACACTACTATGACAGAGAACTGTAAGATCACATCCCTACATCACACACTACTATGACAGAGCACTGTAAGATCACATCCCTACATCACACACTACCATGACAGAGCACTGTAAGATCACATCCCTACATCACACACTACTATGACAGAGAACTATAAGATCACATCCCTACATCACACACTACTATGACAGAGAACTGTAAGATCACATCCCTACATCACACACTACTATGACAGAGCACTGTAAGATCACATCCCTACATCACACACTACTATGACAGAGCACTGTAAGATCACATCCCTACATCACACACTACTATGACAGAGCACTGTAAGATCAAAACACTACTCACCACTACATCACATTGTTTTTAACAGAGTATCCAGACAAAACTTATATTCATTAATTCCAGCCTTTTATTGCATGTCAGTGAATTATGTTTGTAAGTTCTGCAGTGCATTAATGATGAACCAATGATGGTTTGCTCAGTTCCAGTACATATCAGAGCACTGGGAGAGCAGTTGCAGTAAAATACACACAGGGAGAATGGGAGGGGGAACTGGGAACTGACCACATCAACATTCCTCAAGGGCCCAGTGGTACCATCACCATCAACATAGCTGCAATCCTCACCTCAGAAGGCTTCTTCCTGCCTGGAATCAATTGGCAGGGAATTCTTGGACTTGCATATCCTCTACTGGTTCGGGTAAGTCACATTATGGTGTTACATAGGGGATTTATTTATAAAAGGTGTGTTATGTTAGAGATGGGTGCGCATGTTTGATTTAGCTCAGCTATGGTGTCACAAAAGTGTGACTCAGATCCTCAAACATCAATGGTGTTTTGAGTTTGATAATTGTTTATGAACTCTACTAGTAAACTCAGTGATATGGTAGGTGTATATTTGCTTTTAAGTGCCATTCTTCAGAAAATAATTGATAATAAACAATGTTTTCCCATTCCAAATAGAATATTTGTGTTTGTTTCAAAACACCAAATAGTACCATGCTAACAGGAACTTTTTTGAAAGACCATACAAAATACATTGGTAAATGATTATGGTAATTATTCAGATAGTGCTTTCTAGAGAAGTTTGTCCGTTTAGGGCTACTGTAGAAACATGGTGGCGCAAAATGGCGACTTCGCTGTAAGGAGATCCGCGGTGTATGTAGATGGCTCATTCTAAGGTAATAAAAACATAACGGTTCATTATGTAAGGTTTTTATACACCACTGAAAACATAGTTATGTATATTATATTGCATTTCTGTCAATAGATCCGCATAAATACTACACACTGAACCTTTAAGGGCTAGTATTTACCCCCTGGATATTACTTTTCAAGGAAATTTGTGTTTTTTTTATCAGTTAATTCTAAATACTAAACACATACTAATTTGTATTTAGGCTATTAATATTATAAGATCTGAAAACACAAAGTTTTGTCTTGGCATTTTGTCTTTTTCTCCTCTCAGCCGGACCCATCAGTGGAGCCCTTCTTCAACTCGGTTGTGCGGCAGACTGGGATTCCAGATGTGTTTTCTCTCCAGATGTGTGGAGCAGGAGTCTCTGCCAGCGATACAGCTGACCCAGCGGGCGGCAGCCTGGTGCGTACCGAATCTGGAGCAGTCTTACAATCCAAACTAGTACAAAACTAATCCAACTACTAGGAGTGAACTGCTACAGTGTGTACACCAATTTGTCCATCTTAACAGGAAAACTATTTCATTTTCATATATGGGATCTCTTAGACCTCAAACATAATTATGTAATATTTTTCATGGAAGATGTTTGAAGAAAGTTATAATGTTTTGTTTATAATCAGTTTCAATATTAAATATCTGTAATTAATATGTATTAATTCAGTCACAGAACATTCTTTAAATAACTTAGTCTATAAAAGAAATGTTATCATGTCTTCGGTCATATCACAAATAAAACATATATGGCAAGAGCTGTTTTAGTTTTGCCAATACTATATAACTTTTTTCACTTTCTTTATTAGCATACTTTTTGTGGTATGTTTCTAAATTAGGAAAACGTATTATTTGCTAAAATATTAGACTGAAAAGTGTATTTAAACAAGGAGCAGCAGTCCCTATGGACAATTTGAACAAACCCATTTTCAACCAAAACTGAGACACTGATCAGCCTTGGTAAAACATTTGAGAACATTGTTATTAACAGGTAAAAAGGATTTTAACCATACAAGTTTCTGCTCTCATAAATCAGATCTGTTAACACCTCTCAAGGACAGATGAGATTGGGTTTCTCAGCGCTACTCAAGAAACATAATAGCTCAGTGCGTCTCTGTGTCTCACACCTCCATTGCCTCATATAGGATGGCGCGCCTCGTTAGTGAGAAGCTAATTAAGCTAAAGAGAGCCCCCTGCTGCCGGCACATTCTGTTAGCAATACGGGAGAGCTGGAAGAAGAGACGGCCATGTGTCCCGCAGAGAGGAGCAGATGGGAAGCGCGGTGGGGAGGGGTGTGTCCTGTGTCCACCGCTGAACAACGTCCAAAGCCTTCTGGAAATATTTGAATAGCCTCTTAATTAGATGCTATTTGCTGAAGCCAAAGCGCCAAAACTCTTCATTTGAATGCATTTTTTGCTTTATACAAGGAAAAAATAGATACTGTAGATCCATCATTATATTAGTGTTATTTAAAAAAGAGAACCTGCTGATACAGATGAAAATAGTTCTGCCAGATATAAAATTGTCTGTCAAAATAGTTTCTCCCTGTGTAAATGTTTTATTTATAAATAAATAAATACAATTATTTTATTATTTATATAGAAACTTTCGCCAACTTTCACTGTCAAGTAAACAGGCACCATTATATTTAAACAGATAAATGAACAGTATATATATACAAATTAGGGTGTTTTTTATTTGTATAGTGGAGTTGAAAGTGTAGTAATAAACAGGGTTGCCGAACAACTAAAGAAACGTTATCAGATTTATAGAAAACTGTCTATTACCACCCACTGCAACTTATACCAACAACGGAAATAAGCGCAGTTACAATAGCAAAATATATGGGAGAGAGTGTTGCTATAATGTGACTATATTGTATTGCAATGGGTAGCACTTCAAAGTCAATACCAAATCCAAACTAGTTAGCACAGTATTTGTAATATAAAGAATTTAATGACATAATCTGGTTATGGTTACAATTAAATTAGTCACAAAATAGATGTATGAGATGATAAAAACATACCATAGTGCTCTGGGATAGAAATAGAGGGAGAGGAAGTGTAGAGACAAAGAGAGCAAAGAAGAAAAGAGCCAAAGACCAGTCCCCAAGAAGAGAGAGCCAGAGCAGAACTATCTTTTATCATTCTCTTGACCATGTGCCTGAAACCCTAATGTGAGACATTCAAACTAACCAATCAAATAATTACATCTTCCCCCACTGTACTAAAGGTGTGACACATTTTGGCCTACAGGCCTTCAACATCTCTTTTTCTTTAGCATTTCCAAATGGCCCTTCTTGTAAGAAAGATGGGTGTTGAAAACAGTAAAGCAAATGTCTTTGTTCAATTTCAAATGATTAATCCTACACTGGCTTTATCCAATGTTTAGATTTCTGTTCTCGAAATGTGTGTATATTTAATTAGATGCCTCATTTGCATATTTAAACATAACATTTCAGAAAACTTGCAATATAAAACAATGGTCTTAATGTACTGTGACTACAGGTGAATAGGAATCAATTCCCCAGTTGATTAGTGTCTTGTCTTCATTTAGATCAAGTGTATCCTTTGTCAATATCTTGGAAGATGATATGCCTCAGATGACATGCTTCAATGTCTTCTGTGTTGCGTTTTAGATCCTGGGAGGAGTTGAGCCAACCTTGTACCGGGGTTCAGTTTGGTACACACCGGTCCTGGAAGAGTGGTACTATCAAGTGGAAGTCTTGAAGCTTGAAGTTGGAGACCAAAATTTAAACTTGGATTGCAAAGAGGTACATGATACAGTCTAGCCCTAAAAATAAAGTCAGTTCAAGCAGAAAATCTAGTCCATCCTTTTAGATGGAGATGGAGTTAAGGGAAAAACAATGATTATTTGACCTTGTGTTGCAACTGGAATTGGTCCAAGGGTGAGCTGAAATTGTACCTTTAAAGCCTGCCACTGGAGGAACTACAGCATTCGATGAGATGTACAGCAGCAAAAAGAATGTAGTGATCTAGTTTATGAAATCCTGAGCAAAGCAGAGCAAGTACTCCTTTGTTTGTTTGATGGAGGCCTTGATTGATCTTTCTCTCCCTTTGGTCATTTTGTTCAGTACAACTCGGATAAAGCCATTGTGGATAGCGGGACGACTCTACTGCGGCTTCCTGGAAATGTGTTTAGTGCTGTGGTGGAGGCTATTATGCAAACATCATTGGTATGACCTTACTTTTTGGCATATTATTTACTTCAGAAACTATCTTTTTGCGTATTTAAGGGGTTCAATCTTCAGTCTATTCTAAAACCACTCCTCAGCTACAATTTGTTGGATGCAACTCTGCTTTCTCCTGCTCTCGTAGATTGAGGATTTCTCTGCTGGATTTTTTGACGGCACCAAGCTTGCATGTTGGATGAGAGGAGAATCGCCATGGAGGCTTTTTCCGAAACTCTCAATCTACCTCAGAGCCACGAACACTAGCCAGTCCTTCCGCATCACCATCCACCCTCAGGTCAGGACAGTCCCTTAGAGAAACATGGAACGGCCTTAGTGTAGTTCGGATTGGGGTTATTAGCATTAGCTACATTTTTGTTAATTGAAATAAAAATGTAAAATTCAGTTAGTTGCCAAGGCAAGGCATTTATAATACATTAGTTTAAGTTGAAGCACTAACATTACTAACTGGAAATAAAATAACTATAACAACTAAAACTGAAATAAAAATAAATTAAATCTTAATCTTTATATAAAAAAAAAATACAAAAAAGGAAAACTGAAGTATAAAAATAAAAGCTGTTTCAAAATATTAATAACTCAAATCAAATCAAATCACTTTGTCACACAGCTATATGCACAAGTGCAACAGTAGGTGAAATTCTTGGTGCAGTTCCGAGCAACATAGCAGTCACGACATAACATGTACAACATTTAAAGCAGCATCAGATTACACATCTGATGCGCACACAATTACTCACAGCACAGTAAATAATTTACACAATGTGAGTGTAGTTCTCACAGCTTTAACCAATATACACATACTTACAATACTTACAATATACATATACTTGAAACAATATACACTAAACATACATTAAACAGTATACATTAAGCTATAATAATAATAATATACAATGTACAGTATACATTATTATTCACAGTAGAGATCCAATTATGTACAATAGGTGCTATATGATAAATGATAAATAATAAATGATACATAAATGTGTATATAATGTGTGTGTGTATCTACAGTGGGTTGTGCGGAGTGATATTCTGTCCAGTGTGTGTTATGATCCTGATGGATCAGGAGTTAAGTAGTCTAATTGCTTGTGGGAAGAAGCTGTTCTGGAGTCGGCTGGTGCGTGTTCTGATGCTGCGGTACCGTCTGCCTGATGGCAGCAGTGAGAGCAGCCCATGGTTCGGGTGGCTAGAGTCTCTGATGATCCTCTGAGCTCTCTTCACACACCGCCTGGCGTAAATGTCCTGGAGGGAGGGAAGCTCACCTCCGATGATGCAGCTGGCCGTGCGCTCTACCCTTTGCAGGGCTTTGCGGCTGCGGGCAGTACTGTTGCCGTACCAGGTGGTGATGCAGCCAGTCAGCAGGCTCTCGGTGGAGCAGGTGTAGAAGCGTGTGAGGATGTGGCGGTTCATTCCAAACCTCCTCAGCCCTCGCTGGAAGAAAAGGCGCTGATGAGCCTTCTTCACAACGGCCTCAGAGTGGACGGACCATGAGAGTTCCTCTGTGATGTGGACACCGAGGAACTTGAAGCTGCTGACTCTCTCCACCGGTGCTCCATCGATGGTGATGGGGCGGTGTTCTCTCTCATTCCTCCTGAAGTCGACCACCAGCTCCTTGGTCTTGCTGACGTTGAGGGAGAGGTTGTGCTCCTGACACCACCGTGTCAGAGTGTGCACCTCCTCTCTGTAGGCTGTTTCATCATTGTCGGTGATAAGACCTACCACCGTCGTATCGTCAGCAAACTTGATGATGGTGTTGGAGCTGTGGGTTGCCACACAGTCATGTGTGTACAGGGAGTACAGGAGTGGGCTGAGAACACAGCCCTGAGGTGCTCCAGTGTTGAGAGTCAGTGATGAGGAGATGTTACTGCCCATTCTGACCACCTGGCGTCTGTTTGACAGGAAGTCCAGGATCCAGCTTCATAACAGGCTGTTTAAGCCTAGAGGCCGGAGTTTAATGTCAAGTATGGAGGGCACAATGGTGTTGAATGCTGAGCTGTAGTCCACAAACAGCATTCTCACATACGTGTTCCTCTTTTCCAGGTGGGAGAGAGCAGTGTGTATGGTGGATGAAATGGCATCATCAGTGGATCGGTTTGTGCGGTATGCAAACTGCAGTGGGTCCAGTGAGGCGGGGAGAACAGAGCAGATGTGGTTTCTGACTAGTCTCTCAAAGCATTTACTGATGATGGGGGTCAGAGCAACAGGACGCCAGTCATTTAAGCAGGTGGTTTTTGACTGCTTAGGTACAGGAACAATGGTGGACGTTTTGAAGCATGTGGGGACCACAGATAGGGAGAGGGACAGGTTAAAGATGTCCGTGAAAACTCCAGCCAGTTGGTGCGCGCACGCTCTGATCACGCGACCGGGAATGCCGTCTGGACCCGCAGCTTTACGGACGTTCACCCGCCGGAAGGATCGGGTTACATCCGCTAAAGATACGGAGAGTGCACTAACCTCTGTATCTTCAGCCGCGAGCTCTCTCTCCGCGAGGGCGGTGTTAGTTCCCTCAAAGCGAGCATAGAAGGTGTTGAGCTCGTCCGGGAGAGAGGCAGCGGTGTTCACGGTGGAGTTTGTGTTCCCTTTATAGTCCGTGATGGTGTTAATTCCCCTCCACATGCTTCTGGAGTCGGTGGTGTTGAACTGTCCTTCAATCTTGTCCCTGTACTGCCGTTTTGCTGCTCTGATGGTTTTCCGGAGGGCATAACTTGCTTGTTTATGCTCCTCCGCATTACCGGAGTTAAAAGTGAAGGTCCGCGCATTGAGTGCCGCGCGAACATCCCCGTTTAGCCACGGCTTCTGGTTAGGGTACAGCCGAATTGTTTTGGTCGGAACAACGTCATCTACGCACTTCCTGATGAAACGCGTTACGCTATCAGCGTAGACCTCGATGTCGTCATCAGAGGCCGACCGGAACATCTCCCAGTCCGCGTGATCAAAACAGTCTTGTAGCATAGAGTCTGATTGGTCCGACCAGCACTGGATGGTTCTGAGGGCGGGTGCTTCCTGTTTCAGTCTCTGCCTGTATGCGGGCAAAAGTAGGATGGACGCGTGATCTGATTTGCCAAATGGTGGGCGTGGGAGTGATTTGTATCCATCCTTGAAGGGAGAGTAACAGTGGTCTAAAACACGGTTCCCTCGCGTGTTGAAGCTAACATGTTGGTGGTATTTAGGTGCAATGCACTTGAAGTTGGCTTTGTTAAAGTCCCCGGTCACAATAAACGCAGCCTCAGGATGCGCGGTTTCCTGCTCACTCACTGTCCTGTACAGTTCCTTTAGTGCCCGGTTTGTGTCGGCTTGTGGGGGAATATACACAGCTGTGATGATGACCGTGGTGAATTCCCTCGGTAGCCAGAATGGTCGGCACAGAACCGTGAGAAATTCCAGATCAGGAGAACAGAAAGACTTGATAGAATGTACGTTCCTTTGATCACACCAAGATCGGTTGATCATAAAACACACACCCCCGCCTTTGCTTTTCCCTGAGAGATCTTTTTCTCTGTCCATCCGATGCACGGAGAACCCCGCGGTTTCGATGGCCGAATCTGGAATCTCAGCGGACATCCAAGTTTCTGTAAGGCAGATAATGCAGCAGTCCCTCGTGTCTCGTTGGAAAGAGATCCGCGCTCTCAGCTCGCAGAGTTTATTGTCCAGAGACTGAACATTAGCCAGTAAAATACTGGGAAGCGGGGGTCAGAGCGGGGCTCTGATGAGTACGCCGGCTCTCTTCCCTCTTCTCCGGCCGCGTTTGCTTGGTCGGACCGCCCAGACAAAAGGATCCGCTGCTGTGTTTGTAAGCAGCGTGTCGTCACTGAAGAATTTAAAGTCCGGTTTTCGGTGTGCGATTGCCGAACCAATGTCCAAAAGTGTCTGTCTGTCGTACGTAGTAAGGCAGACAACATCCAAGACGAAAAACACAAGAACTATAAACAGAACAAACAAAAAACTACAATGTTTCAGCGGAGCTCGCGACGTAGCAGCCATCCTCGGCGCCATCTTGAGCTCTATTTAGCTCTATTGAGCTCTATAACTCTACTAGTATATAAATAATACTAAAATTACATTGGTTTGGAGCTGTCAATATTCAGGATTTTTTGGAGATAATCTCTGACCAAACATTTGTGTTTACTGGTGGAGGGTTTCAGCGTTGGTTGAATCAATGTGGTCAGCTCCCCAATGGTGGGGGGAATGGGCCCTTTTACATACCTCACAGATCTTCTTTTAACATCAGTTTTTGTCTCTGCAGCTGTTCGTCCAGCCAGTCACAGATATTGACGGCACATTGGACTGTTTCCGTTTCGGAATCTCCCCTTCAGCCAACGGCTTAGTCATTGGAGCCACTGTGATGGAGGGCTTCTACGTCATCTTTGACCGTGCACAAAAGAGAGTGGGCTTTGCTGTCAGCACATGTGCAGGTAGGTGGGTCACTAGTAGACACAGGGGTTTGGGAGTCTCAAAGACGTGCTCAGGGGGTGTCACAGCTGTATTTAGGATAAGCCGTCTTCTACGAGACAATTTAAAGTGTTAAAGAGAGCAAAGAGAGAGTAGGGCAGGGGTCTAATCTAGAGTGATCTAGCACCCAGTGGGCCATTGAAGTGTTTATCCTTAGACAATACGGCAGGCAAATACTATTTTTGTGTTTGGATTAGCCTTTAATGCTGCACATTTTTGTCCTTATATGCAGTATTTGCTTAAATAGAGCACTACAGGGATGACATATTTTTGTAGGCAAAAACCTGGAAACAAGTTTGCATTTTAGCACTTCTGGTTCCATTGTCCTGAAGTCAATGTTTTTTTGTGTTTTGTTAAATGGCTGAAATAAGGTCTGTGGTGAACAGAAGCGTTTTATTATATGACATAAATTACATCAGTAGTGGCGAAATGGGACTACAGTGGTTATCGGGGACATTAACTCTTTCCCTGCCATTGGCAGAATTTTTCCATAATTTATGAGACAATGCTTTCCAACCATTGACGGGATTGTCCAGTTTTCCGTGTTTATATGGTAGGGGGCGCTATTACACATCTTCTGAAAGAGTACAGAATCACCAGATCAAAACACAGGAAAAAAGTGATAAAAGCATTGCCTATGCATGTTGTAGTCTTTGAAGAGAGATGGGGGAAACGGTTTATAAGCAGAGGCTTTGTTCTTTCTTTTAATATATTGCATGTTGAGATATTCATACAACTATATGGGGGCCATGAAAGTTTTGACAACTTTTCTAAAAAATGCTGGCGGGAAAAGAGTTAAATGTCATCACACCAAACATAAAAACACATCTACTCACTAGTCCGCTTTCACAGCCTCTTTGTGTTTATAAGCACACTCTTACAAACCACTCACTGTGGTGTAGATAGTACATTTAGCTTTTAACTTCTACGATTGTATTTAGACTTCAAAATTCATAAAAGTTGTTAATTTATGGAGACTATCGTGATGAACAAAATGTGTAAGAATCATAAGCTTTTGTTGGTCACAGAGCTTTTTTTCTCCAATAATCCAAAAGCCAATGGAAAAATCCTATTGGGTTTTTGCCAAGTGAAACAGGGTGAAGCAAACTTCCAGGTTGAAACTCGAAAAATACACCAAGTAACTTAATTGTTAAGCTCAAAGTATAGTTAATTATTTTTTACGTGTACGTTAGTATACACGCACAGCCTTTCAAAGTATACTCCAAAAACTCAAAACACATCTCCAGGCTGAGCATTCAGAAAAAATGGGCTATACAGTGCATCTGGTAACCGGCGCCCCAGTCTGAGGTCCAGAGTGCTCTGGAGCAGGTTTTCATAAATTATGTCTTTGTACATTGCTGCATTCATCTCAGTTCCTGCCGCAATAAAACATCCCCACAGCATGATGCTGCCACCGCCACCATGCTAGCCTGTATTGGCCAGGTGATGAGCGGTGCCTGGTTTCCTATTCAGGCCAAAGAGTTCAATCTTGGACTCTCAGACCATGAGAAACAAAAATCTCTGGTCTAATGAAACATTCAAGTGCCTTTTGGCAAACTCCAGGTGGGCTGTCATGTGCCGTCTGGCCACTCTACCATACAGGCCTGATTGGTGGAGTGCTGCAGAGATGGTTGTTCTCCTGGAAGGTTCTCCTCTCTCCACAGAGAAATGCTGGAGCTCTATCAGAGTGACTATCGGGTTCTTGGTCTCCTCCCTAACTAAGGCCCTTCTCCCCCAATCGCTCAGTTTGGTCAGACGGCCAGCTCTAGGAAGAGTCCTGGTGGTTACAAACTTCTTCCATTTATGGATGATGGAGGCCACTGTGCTCATTGGGACCTTCAATGCTGCAGACATTTTTCTGTACCCTTTCCAAGATCTGTGCCTTGATACAATCCTGTCTCTGAGGTCTTGGACTTCCTGGCTTGGTTTGTGCTCTGACATGCACTGTTAACTGTGGGACCTTATATAGACAGGTGTGTGCCTTTCCAAATCATGTCCAATCAACTGAAGTTACCACAGGTGGACTCCAATCAAGTAACATCTGAAGGATGATCAGTGGAAACAGGAGCACCTGAGCTCAATTTTTAGTGCCATGGCAAAGATTTCAAACAAACTTCTTTCACGTTGTCATTATGTGGTACTGAGAAAAAATTCAGAATTGAATCCATTTTGGAATAAGGCTGTAACGTAACAAAATGTGGAAAAAGTGAAGCGCTGTGAATACTTTCCAGATATATATGACGAAATTCACTTCACGCGCATCCTAGCACAGTGGTTCCCAACCGTGGACCACACAAAGGACAGCCCTGGTTGGGAACCACTCTCCTGGCGTGCATGTAAAAACTGAAGTATACTTTGGGATTGGCCCCTGAACACCGCTTGGCTAGTGGCCCCCAGGAATTTTTTTTGAGTGGTCTAGAGTGTAAGTGCAGCTATCTTTGTTATGGTTCTTTTTGTTTATACCTCTCCTGTCCTTCAAACAGAAAATGGCGGGGTACCATTTGCAGAGATCGCAGGGCCTTTCCCAGCTGAGGGTGTAGCATCAGACTGCACAAGCGGCGTATCTCTTAGGGAGCCTATGATGTGGGTGATCGCATACGCTCTGATGGGCATATGTGCAGTGGTTCTGATCATACTCCTCATCTTGCTCATACTGCCCTGCCGATGCCACGGAGACGGCGAGATTACGGACGAGTCCTCACTAGTGCGGCATCGCATCAAGTGACGTCAGGCGTCGATGGAAGACGAGGAGACACCAACTCAGCTAAACAGGGAAGGGAACTCAGGGCAGGTAACAGGGGTGAACAAGGTCACGGATTCCTCTTTGTCTGGGTGGAACCTTTCTTGACACTTGTGGACATTTATGGTAGATTTTCAAGTAGGACAAAACTACTGAAGGATGAAGGAATCATGATTATAGATGTGACTTTTTAATAAAAAAAATCATAAATAAAAGTGGCAAAATATGAGTATCAAGAAACAGTGGAGCATCAAGATTACCCTATACTTCACTTCTAAATATGCTGCTCTTTTTATTCTCAGAATTCAATATAATTGTGTCAATAAAGCTACTGTAAATCAGCAATGGTCTCTCAAGGGTCTAAATGAGGTTCATGGTCCAATGACGTAAAGTACTGTATATGTACTGTTCACATCTAGAGGCTTTGGCTTCCTTTTAGATGCAGTGATTTGAGAGGAATAATTCACTGAAAAATGACATTTGTCAATGTACTCACCTTTATATTGTTTGAAACCTGTGTAATGAAGATGTTTGGCAGAAAAGTATGCTGCTCTTTTTGGTACAATGAAAGTAAATGGGGAGGGATGCTGTTGAGTTAAAAAATGACAAACAAATTGCTATTTGTACGGCTTCAGAAGACTTGTTATATAGCACACAAACTGTGTGGACTACGATTATAATCCTTTTAGTAAGGTATTTTGCTGCCAATGGGCTGTATTCAGGAACTTTCAACTGAACAACGTACAATTAAAAAACAAACCTGGTTTCACATTCCACTGGGCAAAGACTGCAGGCGAGTTCCGTGTTCCGACATTAAACGTTCACTCAGAACGTCTGTATGCCACATATAGTAACTGCGTTAATTTTGTATTATTTTAAAAGTGTCTTGAGTGATTGATACCAGCAGAGCAGGGAAACTCTTGTCTGCTTTGAGGGTTGTTTAAAATATACCCTTGATTAAAAATGACCTTTTGCCCCAGACAAATTGTAACCCCTGGGGTCATGGGATTGTGTTCATTCAAATTTGATTTGGTTATTAATTATTCCCTCAGATTAAAGATGTCTTTAATTTCTGATCTGGGTATTTAAGAAGGACTGGCAAAAGAGCCAGACTCCTTGACACGTGCCGTCTTTTTATTGGCTTGTATGCTTTGTGTAAATGATTTCGGATTTATCTTTTTGTTTCCTAATTTTTTAATTTACATGTGTAGTTCTACCTGGCAAATAAATAGTTGGACTGGAATCTTGTGAAATTATTATTTCTAGTAGATTATAGGGCTTTGCACACTTAAAATAATCAAGCCAATTATTATGACTTAGCAAGTTGTATGTACATTTACATTTAGTCATTTAGCAGACGCTTTTATCCAAAGTGACTTACAAATGAGAGCAATAGAAGCAACTAGAACAGTCAAAGGCTACAGTATGCAAGTGCTGTAACAAGTCTCAATTAAATCTAACACAGAACACACAGGACAGTTAAAAAAAAAATATATATATATAATATATATATATATATATTTTGTTTTTTAATAAATTAGACAGACAGAAAAATTAATAGCGTGTTAATGCTATTCTTGATTGGTCAGGTGCTGCTGGAAGAGATGTCTTTAGCTGTTTTTAAAAAATTGCTACAGACTCGGCTGCTGGAATTGAGATAGGCAGGTCATTCCACCAGGTGGGGGCGGTCCAGCAAAAGGTCCGTGAGAGTGATTTCATGCCTCTTTGGTATGACACCACAAGGCGTCATTCACTGCCAGAACGTAAGCTCCTGGAGGGTATATAAGTCTGAACTAGCGAGTTTAGGTATATTGGTGCAGAGCCAGTGGTTGCTTTGAAGGCGAGCACCAGTGCCCTGAATTTGATGCGAGCGGCTATTGGCAGCCAGTGGAGACTGATGAAGAGAGGCGTGACGTGTGCGCTCTTCGGCTCGTTAAAGATCACCCTCGCCGCTGCGTTCTGGATCAGTTGCAAGGGTTTGATAGTGCATGCCGGAAGGTCTGCTAGAAGAGCATTACAATAGTCCAGTCTGAGGAGCCTTGCGGTACTCCATACTGAACATGTGATCGGTGTGACATCTCTTCATTTACTGCTACAAACTGATAACGGTCGCATAGGTATAATTTAAACCATGACAAAGCAATTCCACTTATACCTACATAATTTTCGAGTCTATTCAAAAGAATGTTGTGGTTGATAGTATCAAATGCAGCGCTAAGATCAAGTAACACTAATAGAGAGATACAGCCACGATCGGATGATAAGAGTAAATCATTTGTAACTCTGATGAGAGCAGTCTCAGTGCTATGATACAGTCTAAATCCTGACTTAAGAATCCTCACAGATACCATTTCTTTCTAAAAAGGAACATAATTGTGAAGACACTGCCTTTTCAAGTATTTTTGACAGAAAGGGTAGATTTGAGATTGGTCTATAATTGACTAATTTTGTAGGATCAAGTTGTGTTTTTTTAATAAGTGGTTTAATAATAGCCAACTTAAAAGTTTTCGGTACATATCCTAATGACAAAGATGAATTAATGATATTAAGAAGAGGATCTATGACCTCTGGTAGCATCTCTTTTATTAGCCTAGTCGGTACAGGGTCAAGCATACATGTTGCTGATTTTGATGATTTAACGAGTTTAGTCAATTCTTCTTCTCCTATAGCAGTGAATGTAGTCTCACTGAGGAAAAATTACACTCAATGCTCTGTCTGATGTGATACTGTAGTAGACGGCTGCATGGTTAAAATATTCATCCTAATATTATCAATCTTACATGTGAAGAAGTTCATAAAGTCATTACAGCTGTGCTGTTTACAATCATCAGAAGTTGAAGCTTTATTTTTGGTTAATTTAGCCACTGTATCGAATAAATACCTTGGGTTGTGTTTGTTTTCTTCCAAGAGAGTTGAGAAATAAGCAGATCTAGCAGTTTTTACGGCCTTTCTGTATGCAATCATGTGCTCTTTCCACAAATTATGAAAGACCTCTAGTACCACGCCGTTGGACTATTTTCTTTAATCTTCCCGCAGAGGAGCAACTGTGTCTAAAGTACTGGAAAAGAGAGAGTCAATAGTTTCTGTTGCAACATCGAGTTCTTCTATGCTATCTGGGATGCTGAGGAGATGATACTGATGAGGAAGATTATTTAAAAAGCAATTTTTTGAAGCGAGGGGGCGGCTTTCCAACCTTAGCTAAATTAAGTATACATGATACTACGTAATGATCTGAGATGTCATCGCTCTGCTGCTGAATTTCAACGGTATCAACATTTATTCCATGTGACAATATTAGGTCTAAAGTATGATTATGGCGATGAGTGGGTCCTGACACGTGTTGCATAACTCCAATAGAGTTTAGTATGTCTTTAAATGCTAATCCCAATGCGTCTTTTTCGTTGTCTACATGGATATTAAAATCACCAAGAATTAGTACTAAATCTACGGCCAGTACTAACTCTGATAGAAAATCAGCAAATTCTTTGATAAAGTCTGTATTATGCCCTGGTGGCCTGTATACAGTAGCTAACACAAATGTTAAACAGGTTTTATCATGTACACTACATAACGTTACATAAAGCACCAAAACTTCGAAGGAATTATATTTGAAACTAGACTTCTGAGTAATACTGAAGATATTATTATAAATTACAGCAACCCCTCCCCCTTTACCTTTCAGACGCGGCTCATGTTTATAACAATAATCTTGGGGGGTGGACTCATTTAAAGTAATGTAGTCGTCAGGTTTTAGCCAGGTTTCTGTCAAACAGAGCACATCTAGATTATTATCTGTAATAATATCATTAACAATAAGCGCTTTTGGGGAAAGGGATCTAATATTCAGCAACCCAAGCTTTATCAATTGTTCATCTGTATTATATCTTTTGTTTATTTGTTGGACAATTCAATTTTTACTGTTGAATTTGTATTTACTAATTCGGGGAACAGACACAGTCTCTATATGATAATATCTAGGTGAAAGAGTCTCTATGTGCTGGGATTTATCTGACTCCGGTGACGTGAGACAGCTAGCAGACGGTCGGTTTAGCCAGTTTGTCTGCTTCCTGACCTGGGCCTTAGTGAGTCAAGGTTTAGCTCTAAGACTATGTGCCAAATTACTAGAGAGAAGAGCGGCACCACCCCAGGAGGGATGGATGCCATCCTTCTTCAACAGGTCAGGTCTGCCCCAAAAACTTTTCCAACTTCTATAACTTTTCATCGGAGGATTTTTTCCAGAAATAAAATGCATAATTCTCTCGTCTCAGGGGGATACGAGGGGGGAAAGTACCATCATTTGAATATACTACCGGGTTTCTACTGATACAAAGCCTAATGCCAAATCCCTGAAGTAACCCTTTAACTGATATGTGATTAAGGGCCAGATTTACTAACCGCTTACATCAGCACAAACCCTCTTAAAAAACTACTGTCAGGATTTACTAAAGACACAAAATTGGCTACCTTCTTGCTTATGCATTTGTAGGAGTTTCCCTTTCAGACACAACATTTATTTATATTTATATTTTATATTTATGAATTTGGCAGACGCTTTTATCCAAAGCGACTTACTTATTACAGGGACAATCCCCCTGGAGCAACATGGAGTAAATTGCCTTGCTCAAGGACACACTGGTGGTGACCGCTGGGATCGAACCAGCAAACTTCTGCATATCAGTTCCATGGTTTTTAACCCACTGGACCACCATCTCACACCATCTCTTATGGTAGGAGACTCAGGAGAGTAATGAAATGAATCATGCAAGGTGATTTACTGATTTGCGCCATTGTTTAACGCCCCCCCAAAAAAGCATGTCTTAAACCCATTTTGCATCTGACATGCTGTGATAGTTGGGTCCTGTCCCAAATGGCACCATAAACACTTGCGGTCTTCCTACGAGTCCGCACTTTCGTGACGTAATGCCCCTTTGACCGTTGGGTAGAAGTCTGCTGCGGAGCTCGCCCCAGCAAAAGTGCACATCAAGGGCGCATATCTGCTGCAACATTCTCGCGAGCAACCTTCTGGATCCTAAAATGACAAATCGGACACTCTATGGTCTCATGGACTTAACGGACATGATGTTCCTGTATTGTTATTAGATTAATCGCACCTGATGATGATCATAGGCTCTGCTTCGTTGCAACCCTACGCTAATTTGCGCTGCTCTTGGTAGATTGCATCTGTCATTATGGAAATGAACTGTGTTCTTCAATGTGCGCATTGTCAGTAGATTCACCGGCAGAACTTTACACTCTCATCTGCAATTTTATGGGATTGCAGTCTCTGTTTAGTAAATCTGGCCCTTAATTATTTAAATTGAATTGATTAGAATAATTTTATTATACATGCTTATTGCCAATTAATGATTATTTATTATTAAAGTTTATTTTGAATGTAGTCATTTCTGCTCACTACTGCAGAAAGGTCCAGACAGATTTAAATCGGATTGCTTTAGTCTGGAGATTTTGAAAGGTAATTGGAATAAATGCAAATGTCCAAAAGCTTCTACTATGCCTCGATTCTTTCATTAGTGTTGTGAGTTCAGTCCAGGAAATGCTGCACGCTGCCAAAAAATCCAGCTCAGACTCCATTGACAAGATTTTCCATCATTTATGACACAACGCTTCCCTGCCATTCTCCAGATCCAAAAACAAGTGAAGATGAAGATGATCTACATAAACTAGCTTACGCAGAATTAATTAAATAGAAGTTGCATACGCACAAGTAAGCTAACCTGATCAACAGCATATGAATCAAAGCTGCCTGACGTAACTCTGCGTAATGTTAATGCTGCCGATGGCTGGCAACTTTTTTGTTGTTGAAAATGCTGGCAGAGAGTTAAGTAATATGTAATAATTTGGCAGGTGATGGTAACATAGTAGTAGCTGTAGTAGTAGCCCAAAGTTTGTTTGTTTGTTTTTAGGACTTTCCAGTATTGCATTTTGTTCCTCACACCCAGGGTTTGAGGTGGGACTACTTGATTGTCTTGCCAAAATGAAGTGAAACCTGATTTATTTTAAAAGGGTTGACTCCATAGACGTAATGGTTTTTATACTGTATCCCCTTTATATTCTATCCCCTTACACTAACCCTAACCCTACCCCTATACCTTCTCATCACACAAAACTACAGGCATTTTTTTGTATGATATATAAGCTTTTGTATCCATGAGGACCTCAATTTAGGACCCCACAGTGACACGAGTCCCCATGAGTCTGTGTACATTCAGCCTAGAAATCTAGACGCACCCTAGCAGCAGCAAATACAATTTGCAGCCAGGGTAGTCTAGCAACTCTCCGTTGGCTTACGAGCTAGAAAAACCAAACTCTGGTCAGGCAAATCACATCGTGTATAGATTCGGTGGGCGGGCTTAATTTAATGACGGCAGAGTTGACGCGGTTCCGAGTGCTACTTGTAAACAAAGAAGCTGGCAAACAGCGGCCTTTCCAATCGGCTTTGGCTGCGACTCTGGAAGACTTGGAGTTGAGCTTTTCTTTGAGAAAAGAACAAAGAACGGCACTGAAGTCATTCCTAAGAAAGGAAGATGTGTTCGGAGTTTTGCCGACCGGATACGGTGAAAGTTTAATCTATCAACTTGCTCCGCTTCACCTTCTTCGTTGCTCTGGTTGGTTGTAGCGCTATCCTATTGCGTGCAGAGGGAATTTGAAAGACAACCGTTTATCCCACCCCTCAGATTGAGCCCTGCCAATGGTGTGTTCCCAGACCCAACATCTTTGACATCTTGATGTGGGTCTGGCTGGTCAGGCTAGTTGAAGTCCCCACTGGGATAGAAAAACATGTCTATACACACTCACACACACACACCCACACTCACAGTCTTTTTGTGAGTTAAGTAACAGCCTCTCCGCTAGTGTTTTAAGTAGGTTTGCCTCATGAAGCCACTAATGAACCTAAAGCAGCTCAACTGCAACCCTTCCATTGACTCGTATGCTCTTTATAACTTCATTAACTGCACCGACACACTGATTAATGAAGCAGAGATTGTACAGTATGTGGTTAACAGTCCCATGGGATACTGTAGTAGGCAGAGGTGTACAGTACAGACAGGGGTACAAATCTGCTTCTATTTCCAGACATACAGAGTGTTCCAAAAGTTTGGAACACTCTAGGTTTCAAAGTGGACAATATCAGCATGATTTCCTATTTCTTGGCATGAATGCATTAAAGTAACTTGCCATTAACATTGGGAAGGGTATTTAGGAGCTATGGCCAATGGCAGTATTTCTGTGTGAAAATGATGCATGAAATTGTGAATTATTTTGAATTGAAGTTGAAAGAATGTGATTTAAATAACTATTTATTTATCGTTTATTGATAGTAAATAATACAAATAAAAATACTCCAAAAAACTGCTTAAAAAATATTATCAAAATAAAATAAGCTTTCTGGACAAAGAAGAAACTAAGTATAATTTTAGGGCTTTGGGTCATTTTGACCTGCGAGGGAAGGATTTGTTACAAAGTGCAGGGTCAAAGATCCTGTCATAGTAAATTGCATTTGAATAATATACGAGTTCGTTATTACTGAACAAGCTTTATGCACTTAAGTATGTTGCCCTATTCAGGCTGAGATTGGTATTGATTTGAAGCCATTCACGGGCGTTTAAGTATAATTATCAGAGCCTGCCGAGCTCCCAGCTGAACTCACTCAAGCAGTGAATAGTATCTATTTAACAAGCGTTCCATAGCTGGCGCGGAAGCTCGCGTTTTCATTCTCCGCGTGTGAAGACCGACGCGGGTAAAGACATCTGTATTCGACTCTTCCTCTGCGCGACTCATCCGAGGCAAGGACTCCGGTAAGGCACCAAGCTATCTCTGTTCCTTGTCCACTTTTCACCTTCCTTTCCTCTCTAACCATGTGTGTACAGTCCATTCCCGTTATCTCTCAACCACGCCCCACTATTACACGCAGGCCTACACGACACCGTAACATTGCTAATCTACGTCCTGTTCCCTCCTCCGCTAATGCTCCTCCCTCTTTTTCTATGGGCCTATGGAATTGTCAGTCAGCGGTCAATAAAGCTGACTTCATTCCAGCCTTTGCCACTCAATCCGCTCTCAAAATCTTGGCCTTGACTTGAGACCTGTGTCCGCCCAGAAGATTCCGCAACACCTGCTGCTCTTTCTAATAACTTCTCTTTCTCCCACACCCCTCGCCAGACTGGGAGGGGTGGTGGCACTGGTCTTCTCATTTATAACAACTGGAAATACTCAACTCACACATCTCTTTGCAATAAATCAAATCAAATCAAATCACTTTATTTGTCACTCTACCATATGCACAAGTGCAACAGTAGGTGAAATTCTTAGGTGCAGTTCCGAGCAACATAGTAGTCATGACATGACATGTACAACATTTAAAGCAGCATCAGATTACATCATCTGATGCGCACACAATTACTCACAGCACAGTATACACTACAATAAACAATAAATAATTTACACAATGTGAGTGTAGTTCTCACAGCTTTAAACAATATACACATACTTACAATATACATATACTTAAAACAATATACACTAAACATACATTAAACAATAACAGTATACATTAAGCTATAGTAATAATATACAATGTACAGTATACAATATGTTCACAAATTGAAGTCCAAAGTGCAATAGATGCTGTATGACAAATAAATGTGTATATAATGTGTGTGTATCTACAGTGGTTTGTGCTGAGTGATATTCTGTCCAGAGTGTGTTATGATACTGATGGATCAGGAGTTAAGTAGTCTGATTGCTTGTGGGAAGAAGCTGTTCTGGAGTCGGCTGGTGCGTGTTCTGATGCTACGGTACCGTCTGCCTGATGGCAGCAGTGAGAGCAGCCCATGGCTCGGGTGGCTAGAGTCTCTGATGATCCTCTGAGCTCTCTTCACACACCGCCTGGCGTAAATGTCCTGGAGGGAGGGAAGCTCACCTCCGATGATGCAGCTGGCCGTGCGCACTACCCTTTGCAGGGCCTTGCGGCTGCGGGCGGTACTGTTGCCGTACCAGGTAGTGATGCAGCCAGTCAGCAGGCTCTCGATGGTGCTGCTGTAGAAGCGTGTGAGGATGTGGCGGTTCATTCCAAACCTCCTCAGCTGTCGCAGGAAGAAAAGGCGCTGATGAGCCTTCTTCACAACGGCCTCAGTGTGGACGGACCATGAGAGTTCCTCTGTGATGTGGACACCGAGGAACTTGAAGCTGCTGACTCTCTCCACCGGTGCTCCATCGATGGTGATGGGGCGGTGTTCTCTCTCGTTCCTCCTGAAGTCGACCACCAGCTCCTTGGTCTTGCTGACGTTGAGGGAGAGGTTGTGCTCCTGACACCACCGTGTCAGAGTGTGCACCTCCTCTCTGTAGGCCGTTTCATCATTGTCGGTGATAAGACCTACCACCGTCGTATCGTCAGCAAACTTGATGATGGTATTGGAGCTGTGGATTGCCACACAGTCATGTGTGTACAAGGAGTACAGGAGTGGGCTGAGAACACAGCCCTGAGGGGCTCCAGTGTTGAGAGTCAGTGATGATGAGATGTTACTGCCCATTCTGACCACCTGGCGTCTGTTTGACAGGAAGTCCAAGCCAGCACGAGCCACTCCCTCTAACCCTTGGTTATCTGATGTTATTCGTGAACACTGGACGATACTCAGGGCAGCAGAGAGAACATGGTGTAAATATAACCACCCATCCTATCTAGGTAAGTATCAGTCCCTGCTCTCATCCTTCTCGGATGAAGTACATGCAGCTAAATCTTCTTATTTCCAAAACAAGATCAACATCAACACCTCAAACTCACGCACACTGTTCAGAACATTTAACTCTCTCCTCTGCCCTCCCCCACCACCTCCCTATCTCCAGACGATTTTGCACAATTCTTCACAAACAAAACAACAACCATCAGCAGTCAGTTCTCACCCACGCACACTGTGGACTTTAGTTCAGCCACATCCACAACCAAACACCCTCTCTTCTCATTTTCTACACTCACTGAGACAGAAGTATCTAAACTTCTCCTCTCTAGCCATCCTACCACCTGTCCCCTTGATCCCATTCCCTCACACCTCCTTCAAGCCATCTCTCCTACACTCCTACCAGCACTCACACACATCATCAACACATCTCTCTGCACTGGCATCTTCCCTACCACATTCAAGCAGGCTCAGGTAACTCCACTGCTTAAGAAACCCACATTAAACTCATAACTCATAGATAACTACAGACCTGTTTCTCTCCTACCATTCATAGCAAAAACTATTGAACGAGTTGTTTTCAACCAGGTTTCATCCTTCCTATCACAGAGTAATCAGCTGGACATCAACCAATCAGGTTTCAAAAGGGGCCACTCCACAGAGACTGCACTACTGTCGGTCACTGAAGCCCTGCGGATAGCTAAAGCTGACTCCAAATCATCGGTCCTCGTCCTGCTTGATCTATCTGCGGCCTTTGACATGGTCAATCATCAGATTCTTCTGTCCACCCTCTCATCACTGGGCATCACAGGGACGCCACTCCTTTGGTTTGAGTCCTATCTCACAGGTAGGTCTTTCAAGGTTGCCTGGAGAGGAGAGGAATCCCAAGCACATCAACTGACCACTGGGGTTCCCCAGGGCTCAGTGCTTGGTCCTCTCCTCTTCTCCATCTACACTACTTCATTGGGACCCATCATTCAGGCACATGGCTTCTCATACCACTGCTATGCTGATGACACTCAGCTCTACCTTTCATTTCAACCAGACGACACCACGGTAGCTGCACGAATCTCCAGCTGTCTGGCTGACATCTCTGCATGGATGAGAAAACATCACCTGCAGCTCAACCTGGCAAAGACTGAGTTTCTCATCTTCCCCGCCAGTCCCACTATACAACATGACTAGATACCTAACACCATCCAGTTAGGTACATCCTTGATTTCCCCATCAAAGTCAGTCAGAAATCTTGGAGTAACATTTGATGATCAGTTGTCCTTCAGAGAACACACACAGCTCGCTCATGCCGGTTTGTGCTCCACAATATCAGGAAGATTAGACCGTTACTAACAGAGCACGCAACACAGCTTCTTGTCCAGGCCCTGGTTATTTCTAGACTTGACTACTGCAATGCGCTTCTGGCTGGACTCCCCTCTTGTGCGATCCAAACACTTCGAATTATCCAGAATGCAGCAGCACGTCTTGTCTTCAACGAGCCCAAAAGGACTCACGTCACACCTCTCTTCATCTCCCTGCACTGGCTACCACTCGCTGCTCGCATCAAGTTTAAGGCACTGACGCTTGCATACAGAGCCACCACACACTCAGCTCCTGCATACTTTGACTCCATTCTACAAATCCACACCCCCACCAGAAGCCTTCGCTCAGCAAAGGAACGATGGCTTGTGGTACCATCACAGAGAGGGAAAAAATCCCTTTCCAGAACATTTTCATTCAACGTTCCCAGCTGGTGGAACGATCTTCCCAACGCCATCCGAAACGCAGAATCATTGACATCATTCAAAAGTCGACTTAAAACTCAGCTCTTCCGTGAGCACTTAACCTCATAAAAAAAAAAAAAAAAAAAAAAAAACGTTCCTTTCCTCTTTCTTCTTCCCTCCCTACTCTAGCCTGTGCTACACTGAGCAATGTACACGGTCTCAGTATTTCAGGCACTTGTTGCGCTTCTCGACTCTTCATGACCAATCGCTTCATGTACCCCCAAGTTGTAAGTCGCTTTGGATAAAAGCATCTGCTAAATGCATAAATGTAAATGCCACCTGTCCCCTCAGTGCTTGGTCCTCTCCTCTTCTCCATCTACACTACTTCATTGGGACCCATCATTCAGGCACATGGCTTCTCATACCACTGCTATGCTGATGACACTCAGCTCTACCTTTCATTTCAACCAGACGACACCACGGTAGCTGCACGAATCTCCAGCTGTCTGGCTGACATCTCTGCATGGATGAGAAAACATCACCTGCAGCTCAACCTGGCAAAGACTGAGTTTCTCATCTTCCCCGCCAGTCCCACTATACAACATGACTAGATACCTAACACCATCCAGTTAGGTACATCCTTGATTTCCCCATCAAAGTCAGTCAGAAATCTTGGAGTAACATTTGATGATCAGTTGTCCTTCAGAGAACACACACAGCTCGCTCATGCCGGTTTGTGCTCCACAATATCAGGAAGATTAGACCGTTACTAACAGAGCACGCAACACAGCTTCTTGTCCAGGCCCTGGTTATTTCTAGACTTGACTACTGCAATGCGCTTCTGGCTGGACTCCCCTCTTGTGCGATCCAAACACTTCGAATTATCCAGAATGCAGCAGCACGTCTTGTCTTCAACGAGCCCAAAAGGACTCACGTCACACCTCTCTTCATCTCCCTGCACTGGCTACCACTCGCTGCTCGCATCAAGTTTAAGGCACTGACGCTTGCATACAGAGCCACCACACACTCAGCTCCTGCATACTTTGACTCCATTCTACAAATCCACACCCCCACCAGAAGCCTTCGCTCAGCAAAGGAACGATGGCTTGTGGTACCATCACAGAGAGGGAAAAAATCCCTTTCCAGAACATTTTCATTCAACGTTCCCAGCTGGTGGAACGATCTTCCCAACGCCATCCGAAACGCAGAATCATTGACATCATTCAAAAGTCGACTTAAAACTCAGCTCTTCCGTGAGCACTTAACCTCATAAAAAAAAAAAAAAAAAAAAAAAAACGTTCCTTTCCTCTTTCTTCTTCCCTCCCTACTCTAGCCTGTGCTACACTGAGCAATGTACACGGTCTCAGTATTTCAGGCACTTGTTGCGCTTCTCGACTCTTCATGACCAATCGCTTCATGTACCCCCAAGTTGTAAGTCGCTTTGGATAAAAGCATCTGCTAAATGCATAAATGTAAATGCAAGGGAAGGATGAGGGTTAAACAACCATATAGGAAGACACATCAAGGCCATATTCCAGGATGACAAACCCAAGATTCATCAGGCTCAGATTGTGAAAGAATGGTTGGGAGGGAGCATGAAGAATCATTTTCACACATGGCACCTCCAATTCAGACCTTAAATTCATTGAAAGTGTTTGGGATGTGCTGGAGGAGACTTTACAGAGTGCTGGACTCTTGCATTGTCAATACAAGATCTTGACCAAAAATGTATGCACATCTTGATGGGAATAACATTACAACATTTATGTCACGGGTTCGCAGACAGACCCACCTGTTAATGCTGACTGTTTGTTTTCGTGTTGTCAGTGTATGAGCGCCTATCAGCGTGTCGCAGCACTCGCTGGATCCATAACGGGTCAGATCGTTATGTCAAGCTCCTAAATACCACAAGATCCAAGAGCAAATGGAATAACAGTCATTTATTTGACAAGTTCAAATAAGCAAGGAAGAGTAGACAGATCTGATGTAAAGCAGGAATAAGTCTTCCTACATGGTTGTTTAAGAAATGAAAAGCTACACACTCCATCAATTAGGGCAGGGGTCTCCAAACTTGGTCCTGGAGGGCCGCTGTCCGCTGAGTTTAGCTCCAACCCCAATTAAACACACCTGAACCAGCTAATCAGTGTCTAACGGTGCGTTCAAGTCCTCCTGGGATGTTCGTATTTACGAAGTGGTGTTTACGACATCATGTGCGTTCAAGTCTCTTTGGTCAGAGCAAGATGGCGGTGTACCTTCTTTTAATGAATTTCATGAAAATACAGCAAGGTTTGTTAACTCTGCTTATAGAAAATGAAAAATAAAGTATGTCCATCAGCTGAGTTTTAATCTTTTACGTTTTTAATTAATCTATGAAGCCACTGTAAGCTGTACCGTTATATATTAGGCTAATTGTTATATTACAATGCTAGCTTACTTTGCTGTAAATGACAAAGCCTGACAGTGTCACTGCTAAATACCCGTTATATTCATCTCATAGACTGTATCTATTGTATCTGCTGCCCCTGATTCATCCGCTGATGAGAGTTGAAGCTTTCGGAGGCCGCATATGGCGCTGACATCTTGCGCAGCTTTGGGACGAGTCTGCGCAGTAGCGATCTCGGGATAGGAGTTGCGCAGTAGAGAGCAGGAAGTAGAGGCGCGATTATCAAAAGCCCGCCCACACTCTCACAGATGCAGAACAATTCATTATGTTGGTGAAAAATAAACAGTTATGGAAATGTAGAAATTAAAGCTAAAGCTCCAATCTCCTCCCAAAAATCCCGAAAAAAGTCAGTTAGTGCCTCAGTGACAACTTCACTCAGAGAAGCCGTCAATCTCAGCTGTCAATCATGACGTCACACCCCCCGTTTTTATAGCATCAAATAACTCACTAAAACTAAACTTGTTTAAAAAACGAACACTTGAAATGAAATCGTGACAAAAACTGCCTAAAATGACACAAACCATCTTTAGGAAACAATTATTTGAAGTGTAATTTAATTTTTTAGCTTGTCTCGCGTCCATTCTAATACATGGAGAGGTGGGGTTTATAAGCTATACTGGGACCGGCCCCGGGGGACAATCAAGGCGCGTAGGCTTCAGTTTCTGAGAGGAGTGCTACAGGCTTGATTCAACAACAGACGTTGCATCCATTGATTCCGCCATGTTTCTCACTGACACGCCCCCAACTCGTACAGATCGAGGCTTAAAGAAAATCCTGAACTTCCCACTGGTATTTACGACTTGGTGGTGGCGTTCATGTGCATTCAACTCATAAGTACGATCTTTACGACATGACTTGAACGCACCATAACTAGGGCCTTGTTAAGACATTGATTAGCTGGTTCAGGTGTGTTTAATTGAGGTTGGAGCAGCCCACCAGGACCGAGTTTGGAGACCCCTGAATTATGGTGAGAAGAACTGTCGCCATTCAAACATACAACATGCTAGAAACATAATAATCACTGCAATAATGATCCAATCATAGACTGGATATAGGCTGGGCAGTGTATTTTACATTTGATTACTGTATTTCTGTACCTGAAAACTGTTAGACCTACAGTATAAAGATATATACTTTTAATGTAAAACGCCCCATTTATACTGAGAAAAAAACATAATTATGAAACATGTTGTTTGAAAACCCTTGATCAAGATTCCTACTGTAGTTCCTTGATATTATGGCAGTTCAATTTGTATTATTTCCTGTGGACTAAATGAAAGACACTATTAGTCATCTATTTACTATCAAAGGTTTTGTTTTAAATTGAAATGATAGACAAGACGAGAACTAAACAGTTCAGCCGTGATTTATTGTGCATCCAGCCATGAAAACATCAACGATTTCTAAGGAACATCTGTACTGTACATAAGGTACACATTAAAACATGAACCAAACTTTCAATGCATGTATGAGCTTTTTGTTTAATTTTACTCTTTCTTTTTCAATTAAAAAAATCAATTCTTAAGTAAACATTCATATTTAATACATACAGTTCAAAGCTTGTGGTGATACTGAATGAAAACCAGATCAGACTGTTCAACTGTTCACTAGAAGTATTAGGCTATAATAATCATTGCTAAGTGCTAAATATACTTGTTTTATTTAATTATATACAGGCTAACAGTGCAACATGTATTACAGATAGACATTCAGAGTTGATAAACATTCCAATGCGTTACAAAGCGCCTGAGAATACAGTCGGAAGGCATTTCCCACTGTACCTGCTATTTGCTCAATTGCTTGTTTAGACTGCTTTATATGCTGCTTTCTTTGGTATAAGTGGCAAGTGCTACATCAACACAAGCATGTGTATCAGACCCAGGCCTGCCATCCGGGGAAGAGGCGGCTGAGGTTTTTGGGGTCCATTGCCTGCTGAATGAGGAGGTTTACCTGGCCGCCCACACTGAGCACCGTCCCCTCCTCAACACCCTTCAGCTTCTCCTGCAGTCTGAGTAACACCCGCTCCGCCACTTTATTAAAGCTCTGACTGTCACTGCAGAAACACACAACACATCATCACTGTGCCCTGGAGCCATCTTTGCTGCAGAAATCGTTTTGTGAAACCAGACTGTTAGAAATATGGCAGGGAAATATATGTGTACACACGCTTAATACATCTGTATCTGTATTTAAAACCTGTATTTAGATTACTGCATGTGTACTGTATTTTTTTCTTATGACTCAAACTCTTTACTGCCACACAAAGGTAAAATACTGTAACTACATCAGTGCTGAGGGAAATGGATCCAATTATGACTAAATAAGCACATTCACATGAATTTGGACACTATTGATTTAACCCTATAATGCCTACTATATGATTTGATATGGAAAAAATCAATTTACCAACATGATCAAAAATGGCTGAAAATCCTGGTGTACAAAATCTACTCCATGCCTTCTGTCGTCTGATTTATAACTTTATAACAAGTAAAAGCACGTCTTTACAGATTTTTATATTACTAAATGTAAGAATAATGTTTATATTGTTTGTAATATTTCAAGATGAACACTTACTGGAGTGAAACTTAAGTTTACTTGATTATCCATACATCATTAATTAGAAAAATCAAGTCAAAGTGTGAGTGTCAAATATGATACATCAGGCTTTTGAGGAATGCTTTATTTGTACCATCATCATTGCATTGCATTGCATTATATGTTTTTCGGTAAAACTTTCCAATAAGGTTCATTAGTTAACATTAGTTCACTACATTAGTTTTTTCTCCATTAGATGGGGTTTTGGTTTCCTTGCCATTGTCGCCTCTGGCTTTGGCGTGCTCAGTTGGGGACACTACATTTTTAAACTAAATATCCAAATAAAACTAATTAGTAAACTAAATTAACCATATAAACTAAATTACTGATCTAATTACTGATCTAATGCCCACATTGTTACTGTATGATAATTGAAATGAGCTAGATGACATTTTCTCCGGAGCGGCTGTACGGCCGAATCAAATTCTGTTGCATTATTATCCTGTTTAATACTGTGAAGCTGCTTTGAAACAATCGGCATTGTAAAAAGCGCTATATAAATAAAGTTGACTTGACTTAGTTAACATTAACTAATAATGAACTACACTTATAAACCATTTATTTATCTTTGTTAATTTCGACATTTACTAATACTTTATTTAAATCTTGTTAGCATTAGTTAATGCACTGTGAACTAACATGAACAAAGAATGAACAGCTGGATTTATATTAACTAATGTTAACAAAGATTAAAGGGATAGTTCACCCAAAAACAAAAAATGTATGTCCCCCCCTCCAGGCATCCAAGATGTAGGTGTCTTTGTTTCTTCAGTAGAACACAAATTAAGATTTTTAACTCCAACCGTTACCGTCTGTCAGTCGTATAATGCATGTGAATGGGGTCTAATTCTATTAGAGTAAAAAAACATGCACAGACAACTTTAAATTAAACCCTGCGGCTCGTGGCGACACATTGATGTCTTAAGACACGAAACGATCGGTTTCTGCGAGAAACTGAACGGTATTTTTGCTATTATTTCACCTCATATCAGACGAATGTCATCAGCTCTCCAGACCGCCATAACTTCCTTCGAATAAGGTCAAAATACCTGCGCGGTCATATATATATATATATATATATATCCTGTGCGGATCGGTCGAATAAGTTTCTACATATATATTTTTATGATCGCGCATGTATTTTTACCTTATTCGCAGGAAGTTATGGCGGTCTGGAGAGCTGATGACATTCGTCTGATTTGAGGTGAAATAATAGCATAAATACCGTTCAGTTTCTCGCAGAAACCGATCGTTTCGTGTCTTAAGACATCAATGTGTCGTCACGAGCCGCAGGGTTTAATTTAAAGTTGTCTGTGCATGTTTTTTTTTTCTCTAATAGAATTGGACCCCATTCACATGCATTATACGACTGACAGACGGTAACGGTTGGAGTTAAAAATCTTAATTTGTGTTCTACTGAAGAAACAAAGACATCTTGGATGCCCTGGGGGTAAGCAGAAAAACATCACATTTTCATTTTTGGGTGAACTATATTTGGTTTTTATTTGTATTTGGGCTACCATAACATCTAAGCAACATGTATGTACATGCTTGTATTGTATTGTATTGAGAGAATAATGATTATGCGTGGTTTAAAAAAAAAAAAAAAATTAATTAAGGCCTCAAAACACCCATTAGATATGTGTACACAAGACTTTTGACTAATGGGTGTTGTTGCCTAGAGTTTTTGAGTTTTTTCACTGATGTGAGAATCATTGAGCCTACTCACTCACATAAAACAATACAACGATTTAAAATGTGTACGACACTTTTTCTTTACAAAGCCAGTATGCGAGGAGGTGTGAAAGAACATGAATAATGCTGGGTATCACACCTGAGAGACAAAAGAACGCATAATGACCTGCATAATGAATGAGCTTCAGGTATGTGACTGAGAGGGAGCAACAGGACAAAGGAAATATATTTTTTGTAGTTTATTTAGAATGTAGTCAACAAAGGCCTATTATATTTTAAATTATCAAAAGATTTGACTACACTGCAAAAAATGCTCTTCTTATTTAGTATTTTTTCTTGTTTCCAGTCCAAATATTAAAAATTCTTAAATCAAGATTCATTTACTAGATTAATTTTCTGGAAGCACAATTTTCTGGGGGGAAAAATAAAAATGAAGTGAGTTTTTGCTTAAAACAAGCCAAATTATCTGCCACAACAATTTATGATTTATTAAACCATGATTTATGCTTTATTAAACCATGATTTATGATTTCTTAAACCAATTTATTAAAACAACAATTTATGAGAATAAAACCATGTTTTTACTCCAAACTTACTTTATATCACAAGTCAAATGTTTTAAATAACCTTCTGTGATCTCATTTGGCTTCGGATCAAAAAATCTGCCAGAAAATATATTATTTTACAATATTCTGCATAATGATAAAAGCTATGTTGAATAGCATTGCATTATAAATATAATCTATTATGAATACACCCAACATGGTATAAAGAACACAGATAAACCATAGATTGTCGCAATTGTGTGTTTAAATATAGACTAATAGTTTGGGCTCTGTTGTTAACCTTTAATATTATAGTAATGGCAAGTAAGGGCTCCCTATATAATTTACACTTTACAGCATTAGCAGAGATTATTTTGTTTATCTTTAAGAACTTTTAGTTATAATTGAATTAATTTAAGGACAGACACAATTTGTTCAGTAAACCACTGTTTAATAAAAGTAAAAATTATATTTCGTTTTCTCTTCCCTGCTGTACCAAACCCGTACCGAACCATCACTTCAAAACCGAGGTCCGTACCTAACTGTCAGTTTTGTGTACCGTTACACCCCTATTGATGTTACATTATTTCAGAGAAAACAGCTGACGAACAGGACGTGAAAAAGCTCAACCGAATGGAAAAGAACAAAGGACTCTTAAAACACCTGTGTCCTGTGTGTACACGCCCATAGAAATGAATGTGTTACCTGGCCTTGCGGTGGGTGTCGATCTCGTCTCCACCCAGCGTGGGGTTGAGCGTGGCATTGAGCTCCGCCTGCTCGTCATGCTGCTGCAGGTAGAAGGCTTTCAGAGGGTTCATGGTCCAATCAAACAGAGGGTCGTACAGCAACACCTGCACACACACACACACACACACACACACACACAAAATTAAACATTAATTTACTGACGAATGACACCTGTCATGAGAAGGTATCAATTAATCTGCTTACCTCCACAATGGTCAACAGGGCTTCCTGAGAACTCCTCATAACTTCCATTGTTTTCTCACAACATCTAAAGAACATAATAATAACTGTTCAGTTCCTTTCACAGAAATCAAAATACTTTTTGATTATAATGTCGCAAAATATCAAGAGTCCTATTTTGGTGTTTTTACACTTGAATCATTTCAGTGGCCTGTTACATGTTTTAGGGTAGGTTTAGATTTGGCAAAAACTGGTTTAGATGAGGTTCAGTGGGTTTACAACGCTCAAATGCATATTTTTGAGTCATGAACAAGAGTCATGTTGTCAAATAACATTTAAAAGTGTTTTGGACATTTTTGGACTGTTTTATGTCAGGCGGTACAACCCAATAGTTGTTTATACACTGTAGTTGTACTGACATGGACAGTGTACCAACCTACCCATAACTTGAAATAGCAGTTTTTAATCAATATCTGAGAGAGATCTACAAACCTTTTCACTCTGCCACAAGGATCAGTTGGGCTCCTCTGGACCATGCATTATCATGTTTACTGTTATTACCATGTCGATTGATAATGAAAGAGCCATGTTTGCAGTTGTGCCACCCTGACATTTGAGAATATACAAATAGCTGGACAAAAGTTTTTCAATTATCTCAACAGCTTTAAAACTACTTATATTTATAAAATGTGTTTATATGAAAGCTTTCAAACCTAAAATTATGCCATAATATTTAGTTCTAATTTTTTTATTATTAAGACACCATTTTAAATAGTTTTCTTACTCTGTTCATTTGGTCGGACAGTTGCACCTGATATTTTGGGGTTTAAGATAAAACGAATGAATTCCATGAATTCAAACTAAATAGATTTATGGAATAAAGTGATATATGTAATGAATCTATCAAATTATTTTAAAGGAAAAATAATGCACTTAGACACAAAAATATGCACGTCATGTCATTGACCTAGTGTGTGTATATATATATATAGTGAGGAAAATAAGTATTTGAACACCCTGCTATTTTGCAAGTTCTCCCACTTAGAAATCATGGAGGGTCTGAAATTGTAATCGTAGGTGCATGTCCACTGTGAGAGACATAATCTAAAAAAAAAATCCAGAAATCACAATGTATGATTTTTTAACTATTTATTTGTATGATACAGCTGCAAATAAGTATTTGAACACCTGAGAAAATCAATGTTAATATTTGGTACAGTAGCCTTTGTCTGCAATTACAGAGGTCAAACGTTTCCTGTAGTTTTTCACCAGGTCTGCACTGCAGGAGGGATTTTGGCCCACTCCTCCACACAGATCTTCTCTAGATCAGTCAGCTTTCTGGCCTGTCGCTGAGAAACACGGAGTTTGAGCTCCTCCAAAGATTCTCTATTGGGTTTAGATCTGGAGACTGGCTAGGTCATGCCAGAACCTTGATATGCTTCTTACAGAGCCACTCCTTGGTTATCCTGGCTGTGTGCTTCGGGTCATTGTCATGTTGGAAGACCCAGCCTCGACCCATCTTCAATGCTCTAACTGAGGGAAGGGGATATATATATATACACACACTCACCTAAAGGATTATTAGGAACACCATACTAATACTGTGTTTGAGCTAGGGCTGGGCGATATGGCTGAAAACTGTATCACGATATAAGTGTTTCATATCGGTCGTTATCGATAATTATTTATATTTTTATGACCTATTTAAAATAAGGACCAGGAGAAAAATAGTTCACATTTAAACATTTTTATTTTAAACGTAACCTTCCTCTGATTATAATACCCTCAGTTATAAAGACAGAAATGTCAACACCACCATGGAAAACACTGTAATTATATATTATAATATATAAAATATAAACACAAGTCTAAAATCACAATGAACACTTAACAATTATCTCTTAAAGTTAAGATGCAGTGCCTCCATTATTTCTTTGTAACTGTTAGAGTTTAGATGCTTTTCATAAGGCACTGATGCAGAGTAACATTACCTCTCCATGTAATTTCAAAGGCTGAATCCGAAATCGCCCCCTATACCCTTAAATAGGGCACTATTTGAGGGGACAGCCATTTGTAGTGGTGTTCAAAACGATAGTGTACGTTGAGTGCACTCATTCTATCCCACTTTGCACTGCAATAACGAGTGTTCAGCCGATGTACAGTCTTGCATAATCTGCAACGGTCAGACTTATAAAATCCCAAAAACTGCCATACTGGCGAGCTGACTTGTTTTCCTGATTTATCAACAATTTCCGCGCTCGCTGCGACACTCATTTTCCACTTATCACTCCACGCCGGTTCTGTTACTGAAGAATTAATCCAACACGAGACAACGATATATGGCGCAATCAAACCTGATACAGTTACATGATTGGCTGTAAGCCTGTCACTCCCTATGTTGCTTGGTTACCAGAGAGCGAGTGCCTTTGTTCATGCAACCAAACTTGCTTCGCAACCTCTGGTTTCTTCCGACGAAGAAAAAAAAAAAAATTATCGAACGTTTTATCGAACGCATTTTTAATTGATATCGATGATGTGTCTATCGCGATACATATTGTTATCGTTTTATCGTCCAGCCCTAGTTTGACCCCCTTTCGCCTTCAGAACTGCCTTAATTCTACGTGGCATTGATTCAACAAGGTGCTGAAAGCATACTTTAGAAATGTTGGCCCATATTGATAGGATTGCATCTTGCAGTTGATGGAGATTTGTGGGATGCACATCCAGGGCACGAAGCTCCCGTTCCACCACATCCCAAAGATGCTCTATTGGGTTGCGATCTGGGGACTGTGGGGTTCATTTTAGTCCAGTGAACTCATTGTCATGTTCAAGAAACCAATTTGAAATGATTTGAGCTTTGTGACATGGAGCATTATCCTGCTGGAAGTAGCCATCAGAGGATGGGTACATGGTGATCATAAAGGGATGGACATGGTCAGAAACAATGCTCAGGTAGGCCGTGGCATTTAAAAGATGCCCAATTGGCACTAAGGGGCCTAAAGTGTGCCAAGAAAACATCCCCCACACCATTACACCACCACCACCAGCCTGCACAGTGGTAACAAGGCATGATGGATCCATGTTCTCATTCTGTTTACGCCAAATTCTGACTCTACCATCTGAATGTCTCAACAGAAATCGAGACTCATCAGACCAGGCAACATTTTTCCAGTCTTCAACTGTCCAATTTTGGTGAGCTTGTGCATATTGTAGCCTCTTTTTCCTATTTGTAGCGGAGATAAGTGGTACCCGGTGGGGTCTTCTGCTGTTGTAGCCCATCCGCCTCAAGGTTGTGCGTGTTGTGGCTTCACAAATGCTTTGCTGCATACCTCGGTTGTAACGAGTGGTTATTTCAGTCAAAGTTGCTCTTCTATCAGTTTGAATCAGTCGGCCCATTCTCCTCTGACCTGTAGCATCAACAAGGCATTTTGGCCCACAGGACTGCCGCATACTGGATGCTTTTCCCTTTTCACACCATTCTTTGTAAACCCTAGAAATGGTTGTGTGTGAAAATCCCAGTAACTGAGCAGATTGTGACCCGTCTAGCATCAACAACCATGCCACGCTCAAAATTGCTTAAATCCCCTTTCTTTCCCATTCTGACATTCAGTTTGGAGTTCAGGAGATTGTCTTGACCAGGACCACACCCCTAAATGCATTGAAGCAACTGCCATGTGATTGGTTGATTAGATAATTGCATTAATGAAAAATTGAATAGGTGTTCCTAATAATCCTTTAGGTGAGTGTATATATATATATATATATACAGTCCCTGACAAAAGTCTTATCTATTTTGTAGAAACACCTGCTATTAACCTGACTTTTAATTAATCAATTGGTTAGAAATAGCTCATATGAAAAGCTAAAACCCTCCCAAATGATGTTTATTGCACTGAAATAAATTAGTTTCACTGAAAAAAGATTTATCATTTAATCAAGACAGAAAGGTCAAATTTTGGCAAGACAAAAGTTTTGTCGCCTATACAGAAATTTAACAAATGACTGCAAATACAAAAATATGTCAGCACATTAAGTCGTGGTGCTGTGAGATCCAAATTTAATATCTTGTATGACTTCCATGAGCTTGAAGGACTGCATCCATGTGGTTTGGCAAGGATTCATGCAATTTACTGATGAAGTCATCAAGAATAGCAAAGAAAGCAGTCTTGCATGCCTCCCAGAGTCCATCTATATTCTTTGGTTTCGTCTTCCATGCTTCCTCTTTCATCCTACTCCACATATGCTCAATGATGTTCATGGTGACTGGGCTGGCCAATCCTGGAGCATCTTGATCTTCTTCGTCTTGAGGAACTTTGATGTGGATCTAGAAGTATGCGATGGAGCACCATCCTGCTGCAGAATTTGGCCTCTTTTATGGTTGGGAATATAAGAGGTAGCTAAGATTTCTTGGTATTTTAGACTATTGATGTTGCCTTCTCTCGCATACTGGATGTAACCCCAGACCATGATTTTTCCGCCACCAAACTTCACTGTTTTCTGGGTGAATTTCGGATCCATGCGGGCTCCAGTAGGTCTCCTGCAATATTTGCAGCGACTGTGGTGTAATTCAACAGAAGATTCATCTGAAAAATTCACCTTCTGACACTTTTCCAATGTCCATCCTTTTAGCAGGTTGTGGGCCTTGGAAAATGGCACACGTTTTTTCAATTGTCTTTTGTTTAGTGTTGGCTTCTGGGCACTGATTCGACCATGGAGGCCATTTCGAGACAGAATCCGACAAACTGTTCTGGTTGACACAGGGACTTAAGGTGGCCAGGTCTCGTGGAGCTCTGCTGCAGTGGAAAATGGGCTGGCCTTGGATTTTCGAGCCAACAAACGGTCCTCTCGAGCAGTTGTCTTGCGGAATATGCCTGACCTGGGCTTGTCAAAAACGTCTCCAGTCTCTTCAAATCTTTTTTTTATCCCATCATATAAGTTATCTTTTTTTTTTGTACTTGACGCTGAGATACATTGAAGGTGTCTGCCACATCAGCAGTGGATCTGGTCTTCAGCCTCTTGATAATCAAAACTTTAGTCTCAGGGTGAATCTTAGGCATGTTTGCAGAGATCTAGTTGCAGTTGATGTGAAGGTCTAGTGTACTGGGGTTCTTTTTATACACACCTGAGACCTTATTGATCCATTATTAGTCACAGATGAAGCTCATATGACAAGGCGACAACACTTATGTCTTTGCAAAAAATTGACTTAATGGGCTTTACCAAGCTGTGAATATTAGAATACTTTTTGACAGTTTTGTTTTGCACTGAAACATTATTACAAAAGATGTTGGGATTAAAATGAGCCATTTCTTGTAAAAAAAATCTTGATTAGAAATATATTTCAGCGGCACTTCAGGCCAATTTGTACACAAGCGACAAGACTTTTGTCAGGGACTGTATATGGCTTTATTATATCATATATTGTTTTGCTGATTTTGGATTCCAATCTCTTACCCAGAGTAAAACCTGCACTGGAGCAGTGTAGTTACCCTAGCAAAGAACACTGCTGTAAACCAATCCATCTTCTTGAGCCCGAAAAAACTGGAGTTTGCTCAAAGTAAACTCAAACTTGCAACAATAGGCCACAGGGGTCTAAAGTAGGGCTGCACGTTTTCAAGTTTTTCATTAACCGTTAACCGAGGCCCTTAGCGGTTAATACTCGGTTAACCCAGCCGGATCTCACGAAAAATAGTACGAGTGTGCAATGTCGTGGAATGTATATGATACGCACTTTATGGCGTATTATACATACGAACCCCCCACCCCACTACCCTAAACCTACCCAAGAGAGCGTATCATATGCACGCGAAAAACAGCGTATCATATGCACGCCAAAATGAGTTTTTATGAGTTTTCTAATGTATACATACATTCCACGACATTGTGTGATCGGGGGGTTATTATTTTTAGTTTATTAAGTTGACGACCGCCATCTCCGTAGTGAACGCGCCTATAGAGAGAAATGCACATCATCGATTACATAATCAGAGAGTAGCCTATTTCTTTTCGTTTTAAATTGTTAAAAGACATTTCAAGCTGAATTTTGCACACATAAGTTGAAAGGCATTTGTTTGTGCATGCATGTAAAACATCTGCAACATTTATAAAGTTCACTGATAATTATGCGTGCATTTATGAATTATTATCTAAATTAATAATGACACAAGGACGAAGCATAAACTGCTTTGTTTGTTTAGAATGGAATGGATCGCATCGCAAATAGATCCGAATGAAGAAACGAACCATAGCCTAGTAGAAAATGTTTTTTCCGTCTATTTGAAAGTTAGGCTAATAAACATGTTGCATTCGGCGGCCTGATTATGTCATTTTTTAAGTTACATAGCCTGCCTCCAGTTTTCTTCAACTTTACTTATTGAGGCGATAGTTGACCGGCATAGCCTATCATCAAAATGTCTGGAAAACGAAATCTCTGCCGGTCACTTTGACCGGCACCCTTTTTTCTAACTGAAACTCTGGTGTGCGCGCCGCAACCCCGAGATACAGACACAGACACACACAAAAAAAGGGTAGTTCATTTTTAACACCTTTGAGATGGTACAACAACGAGGTTGTACTTGAAGTATATCTAAGCACTGCATTGCAATACTTGCATTTTGCCCCGTCACTCTCAAAGTGCTCCCACGCTGTACTTTTCTTTGCCCGCTTCATGTTAGAAAACTCATGACTTCTTCTTGTGGATATTACAAATGTCTGGGAGCGTTCTGGCGGTCTCTAGTGGTGCAAAAATATATTACAACTAAATTCAAAGCACGCCATTGACGCCACTTAACCGAGCAAAATGTTTCACTCGGTTATGCAATTTTTAACGGTTAATCGGTTAACCATGGACACCCCTAGTCTAAAGACATGATATGACATTGTTTTGAAATGCCTCAAGTGTAAAAACACCCAGTGTCACCTCCTTAAGACTCACCTTCGGAAGACGCCCTCCACCCCTGTGATGCCCATCCCATCCACAATATCTCGAGACAGTCTGAACGGAACCGTCTCCGGGGTGGGTAAGATTTTACCCTGCTCAAACGCAACACCTGTGCAGAGACGATGAAAGTGAAAATGAAAACACAAAAAGAGCCAAGACTTTCTGAAGCGTTAGTTTTCTGTGTACACATACCGAGGTCTATGTGGACCAGTTCTGCCGTCTGCTCATCAATAAGAATGTTCTGAATGTGCCGATCGCCCAGGCCAACGATGTAACCCACTGTCAGACACAGACACATCACTATTTTCACTTCATTCACATGTCTATGAAATTCAGGAGTAATATTGCATTTTAAAAGTGTTCAGAAAATCAGAAATTAAATTTTTCTTTTAAGAGCTATATTTGCTCCCGGAACTGATTTCCAGGGGGATTTCCACCTTTTGGGATTTTCAGCAGCAACTGCTTACAAGCGGGAATCCTGAATGTCAGGGTTCTGTCACTTCGGTCTAGTTTACTCTTGGTTTGTGACAGAGCCCTGGCACTCCTGTATTGTTTGTCTTGTCTTGTGTGAGCGCGCAGCTTTGAGCATGCTCGAGCTGCGTGCTCTTCTGTCCTTGTGTTTTGTGTGCGGGGCGTGGTGTTCGGATCCCAGCACTTCGGTCTAGTTTGGGTTTGGGTTTTGTGTTGGGATTCGGACATTCATGCTCCGCGTGTTTGTTTTTTGTCACGAGCGCACGGAATGAGCATTCGCTTGTTCTCGTGCGCTCTGTCTTGTCGCGTGAGCATGCGCTCTTCTGTCCGTGCGTGTTTGTGTAGCACGCGGTTCGTGTTTACTTCGGCCGCGTGCTTTCATGTTATATTTTGTGTTGTGTAGCACGTGACTGGTGTTTTTCACTGGCTGCATGCTTACATGTTGTCATGTTTTGTGTGAACATGCAGCTGATGAGTTCTCATTAGCTGCATGTTCATGTCACGTTTGGTGTGAGCACATGTATCTTGTCAAGTGTTTCTTTGTGCCATGTGCTCATGTCTATTGTCTAACCCCGCCCACCTTGTTTCCTGATTATTGGTTCATTTGCCCCACCTGTCCTCCCTTGTTACCCTCTCTTGTTTGTTCCCTATTTAATCTCCTTGTGTCTTCAGTCCAGTGCGGAATCGTCGTCGTATTCACCTCATGTTTCCCTGCTCCCAAGTCAAGTCAAGTCAAGTCAAGTCAAGTCAAGTCAAGTCAAGTCAAGTCAAGTCAAGTCAAGTCAAGTCAAGTCAAGTCTGTTTTTTCCCCCTCGGGGTAGTTTGTTTTTGTCTTGTTTTATTTTATTATCTACATTAAACAGCCCATATTTTCTGCATCTTTGAGTCCTCGCCTCATCCCTTCGCAAACCCTGACACCTGAAATGTTTTGTTCAGTCAGGAGATTGAAGTACCTGCTTCAATATGTTCGTTTAGCTGTATGATCAAACAGCTGAAATCACAACCACTTTCTAATGAACCATAGCAAAGTTTTACCGCGACTGACAGCACATAATTAAATAAATGAGTCCAATCGAGGCGCAAGCCCATCCATTAGATATTTTATACCTAACAGAGTTAAATGCTTTGTAACTGGTTGCAGAGAGTACGTTTGAGCTGCGCGTCTCGCAGCCTCTGCAGCTCGTAAAAAGCAGAATGCTATGAACGGAGATATATTAAGCACAAAATACAAGACTGACAACTGTATTCTAGTGCTGTGTAAAATTTCACTGTAATAGTTGAAATACGTCTTGTCGTTTTAAGGTAGGCTGTGGCAGAGTACGTACCCGCAGGCTGTGGTACCCGCGGATGACTTGCTAACATTTGATGTGACGGGTGAACAATATTTACGTGTCGGGTGCGGGGCGGACGTGCGGTAGGCACGGGTGGGCTGCGGGTCTAATAGCCAAAATTATTTTGACTCAATCCGGTACACAGTGATAGGCAGATGCTTCCAAACAGTGCCGTGATTGTGTTCACGCTTTGTCTGCAGACCTCTTTAAGCACAGCCAGTCGCGCCGCATCTGATTGACAGCTATAGTGATTATATTAAAGGGAGCGCGCTTTGCACGCTTTCTGTATTTAATCTATTCACAATATGAATAAAAGTTTTAGCCTATTTTTCATGCTGGTAAAAAGAGGACCAATGGTCACATATACACCGCAAAGTTTCAGAAGAGCGGCGTTTAAATGCAAAGTGAAAATATATAGGCCTACAGCTGCAAGAAAAAGTATGTAAACCACTTGCAGAATCTGTGAAAATGTGAATAACTTTAACAACATAAGAGAGATCATACAAAATGCTTTTTTTTATTTATTTAGTACTGTCTTGAATAAAATATTTTATTCTTATTTTAAGATATCAGTGAAAGTTTGAACCTTTTTTAATAGTTGTGTTTGAGTCCCTCAATCGTCCTCAGTGTGAAAAGATGGATCCCAAAATCATACAGTCAATGCTGGAGAGGGTTCAAATATGCAAAAGATGCTGGAAAACTGAAGAATTTGCAGGACCTGGAGGATTTTTCTGAAGAACATTGGGCAGTTTAACTGCTCAGGAAACAAGGGACTCATGAACATCATCACAAAACAAAACAAAAAAACAGCCGTGGATCATCCAGGGAACGACACACAGTATTGAGAATCAAGGGTATGTAAACTTTTGAACTGGGTTATTTTAATAAATTCAGCTATTTTTTTGTCTTGTGGACTAAATGTAAAAAAAATGTATGTAAAATATCTTATTCAGGACAGCACTTAATAAAATAATAACATTTATTTGATTTATAACTAAATTTATTACTTATTTAGTTAAAATTATTCACATGATGGGCTGCGTGTCTTAATTGTTCATGCATGAACTCATAATGCGTAATGTTTATTGCTTACGTTACATGAAATAAATACATGTTTTTTGTCTACTTGGTGTGGTTCGGGTTGCGGTTTTCATGTCAAGCGAGTTGGGTCGGATACGGAACTAAATGAGTGTTTCTGTCAGATATCGGGTCGGGTGTGCTGTTAATAAAGCGGGTGCGGGTTTATCAAACAGGACTTGTGCAGGACTCTGGGTTGTGGTTTCCCATTTCGGTTTTACAGAGCATGCAGAGCACCATTTTATTCTGTCTCTGTTTGAAAAAATGTCAGCATGCCCGGGAGCCGCCATCATTGGGAACCATAAATAGCTTAATGAAGCGACACATTCATTTACGAAATCGTCATAATTGATTACGTCGACGTGACGCTCCGGTCCTAGATGCAACGTGAGCAGATCTAAATGTAATGCTGCAATCAACACTTTTCATTTCACGTTAATCCCAACGGCCGTATTAGATTTACTTTAATTATACAGAGACACCCTTATCTTGAATTTTGAGACATTTTTGTTCATTTTGGGGGCATTTTTCCCCAAGCCCCCATTAATTTCCGACACTGCATGTCATCTATAATCAGGTTTTGGTCAATTGGAAAACCTGTGAATAATGGTATTGTGTGTACGTGTACCAATAGAAGAGGTGGCCACACTGCGAGTGTACGCTAGCTGTCTCTCCAGCCACACCGCAGGGTCCAGGAAGCGCTCCATGCAAAAGTATCGGAATACTGGCCGAAATTTCTGGCACACCTCTGTGAAAGCCTGAAGTTTGCCATCAAATTCCAGCCTTTGAGCCTCCTACACCATTACAACGAGAACATTAGTAAAATATTTTTTAAGACAATCCCTAATATTACAAACAAACTGTTCATAGTAAAATGCCTGTAAGAATGAATTAGCAGGATGACAAGTGAAATAAGCCAATGAAATCCAGTACCATCATTTTCTTGCGACAGGACATGTTGGGCCAGTCTTGTGGGCGGAAGCGTTTGTGTGCCCCCTTCTGTGGGTCCACCAAAAACTCTCCAATGGGCACAGTACCAGAACACCACTCCAAAACACCACTGCGCTGGGAAAACGGCACCACCTGGTTCAAACACATGGCTCAGTGTTGATAAAGTCATATGTACATATTCATTATATCTCTAAAAGCTCTTTGACTTGACCCACACACTGTGCATTAAATCATGTATTCAAATTGTTGCTAGCAATCGTTGAACAGCTAGCTATTGATTATCCTGCTTATACCATGGTCAATTGCTGGCATTGCCAAGTTAAAGCTGTTATTGGTGTTTGCAGTGCAACAAGTGTGATTCAATGAAAGCAGCGCATTAATATAGAACGGTGATTAAACTGACTGGAACTACCTGTGTATTATAAGGTTTTAATGCACACCTTTCAGCCAATCAGAATCGAGTATTCCAACAAACCATGGTATAAAGCATTTAAGTTTAAATCATAAACATCTTCAAACATCTGCTGAATTCTATTAATAAATGTTTTAGTTAATAAAAACAAATGTGCTATTAGCATAGTGTATGAAAAGTGTCTTTACTTTGTAACGGCGGATGTTGAGTTTCCTCTTGCGAGTTTCTGCATTGCGCTGCAGAAGGGTGGAGCACATATGAAAGACCTGCTGCATCACTGCGTCCTGCCTCAGATCATCCTGACCCTGTGTCACGACACAATCTCACTTCAGAATAAATTATACAAAAGACTGATTGGCAAACATACACAAGTTTTAAACACAAGACATGTGCAAGCAATTTTGGCCGATTTTGTCCCCACTCTGTATCGAACACAAATTCGTTTTTTTACTTTTAAAAAAGAGAAAAACTCTGAAGAGGTGGTGGTGTTTTTGGATAACCAGACCTTGACTAGCTGTCTTCTGCTCTTGCCATCTGAACCCACACAGTCGATTATTTTGGGTAGGTTGACGCCTCCAGCAAGGTGAAAGTGAGGTTTGAATGACCTGACAGTCACAAGGTCTTCATATTTGCCTGATGGGTCCACCTGAAAGAAATGCCCACACACACAACAACCAACTCAAGTAACCACATCAAAGAGCACGGGCTTCTCTGACAAAACAAGAAAACAGATTCTCTTTCAGTCAAATTTGTCACCTTGATGTCCATGGTGGGAATGATGACATCATTGAGGTCTTTGATTTGCATGATGGGTTGTTCCGGTGGAATAGGTATGGCTTCTGCACAGAACAGACAATCATATTTAACAATAAACAATCTGTAGTCAGTATATAGCATTCGTAACGTTGATTATTTTGAACAATTCTTGTTTTTTTTTATGCAATATTGCAGTATTTTTTTTCAAGTGCCTTAACTTTCCCTCCCTCATCTCATCTCTTCTCTGATGATGTATTTACTGGCGTGAGGGCTGTCACTCACATGAGATAGCACAGCAATAGCAAACCACAACCATCCAATCAATTCCCCATGGACAAAATCAAGACCCGCCCTACATTTGTTCTTGTTCGAGAAGCAATTCACTTAGATATGTCACGATAGGGAAAAAAAGACAATTTTATACCAACTTTAACAGCAGTTATTGCACCCTTTAACTGTAAAATTCTGATAGGAACTAATTAAATAACTACTAATTAGTCAATTAGCTGATGCTTTTATCCAAAATGACTTAAAGTACAGCTATTACAAATGTTGTGGGTGAAAAAGGGATCTTAAAACACTTAAAAAAAGTGTAACAAATGGTAAGTAAATGGAAGTACCTAACCCTAAGAAAATTATTAGCCCACTTCAGGACATTATATATGGTTTTATTTATATTTATTTCATATGAGATATGCAGTATTTGCAATCATATTAAGATTTGAGACATGTCTAAAGTGTTTTGCCAATTAACTCTAAATACAAAAAAATTATAATAATACATACAAATTATAATTACAATGTTTAAATTAAAAGGAAAATAAAAATGTCAGGGTGGGTAATAATATTGACTTATTAATGTCTACACTTTCATAATACTGTGAGAATAAGAGTGGCCAGATTATTCACCTGGGTTCGGAACAACATAGAGGTTTAAATTTTGGTGAACTAATAAGTTATCACTCATTAGAGGCTAGTTAGTTTGATAAGGGCTTTGACAGTAGCCGTGTTTCCATTACCCTTCAAATTGCGCAAATTGAAATTGCGAATTGAAAATACGCCTAATGGAAACGCGTCAATTTCTCAAAAACTCCCATAATTGCAAAAAAGTTTTTACGCTCGCATGAGGTGGTTTTTCAGGCAATTCGAAAAAGGAAATTTTCGCAAAAGTGGAACGGAAGCAGTTTTTCCACATTTACAGGTCACCTGTAAAAGTCGATCATTCTTTACAGATGAAGCTGTATGTTTGGACATAAGACGAGACAGAGTTCTTTATTAAACTCATAATAGACAAAAGAATTACAGGAATACTGAATTTTAAACAACAAATAAATGCCACAAATGATCATTAAGACCTTGAAGCAGATATGAGGGAGAAACACCTCATACGTGGCCGCCCCCAAATATAAGAGGCTTTCTTTGCCATTAAGTAAGGGATAATGTACATCCAGCTGGTTGATATCAGGACTTGTATATTACACGGTCTCAGGTAAATTAGACATGAAGGTAACTCATGTTGAGCTCGTAACTGGGAGTACATCGATCTAGTACGAGTTCACGGGTGGGAAGTCACGGGTTCGACTGCCAGTGCACTTTCATGGGTAGAAGGTTGGAAAAACAGGGGTAACGGGTTGCCTGGAACGCAGCTTAACAAACAGCTGGAATGCGCGATTGACCAATCATAATCAAGTATTCCACAGAGCTGTGTAATAATGCTTGGATAACACGCATTTCCTTGGATTACAAATAATGGTTAGTGCGGTGGATAGGATATACATAAACCTACCAACATACGTGGCATAATTTTTGGAATGACTTATCACAAGAGGAAAAAATAAGTTTTAGTCACATAAAATCGGTTAATGGAAACCGCCATTTTGCAATAGTTATTTATCGACATTTAGAAAATATAGCAAAAGTTTTGTGCAAATCTGTAATGGAAACGCGGCTATTGATAAACAATTATTTCCTATACAACATATCTATTACTTATAAAGTAAAAACTGGATCTATACATTTATTGCGTAAATATTTTAGGACACCAAGTTGTACCTATTAGTGCAAACTGACTTGAATTATAATGGGAACAGACAGTAAAAGTTAACTTTTACTCACTCTTTTCAGTTTTATGGCGACTGGCGTCCATGTATGCCAAAGTGATGTAGGCATTGCAAAGTGTCTCAATGTCTTTGACCATCTTGGCTCTCTTTTTACGAACCACGTCAATGATCTTACGAGAGACCTCAGCCCGTTCCTACAGATCAACACATTTAATGAAGGTTTATCATTTAGTAACAAAACGGTTAGTCAGGAGATAATGCTACTGTAAAACCTTTAGATTTCTACGTACATAGCATTTAGACAAGGCATTGTTTCTGAACTGGTGAACTTCTGTTTTGAGTGGGCCGTGGAGTGTGTAGTCAGAGAAACAACAACAGCAAATGTAATTCTAAATGTTTTACTGATGCAAGACTTTTATTTTGAAAGAAGTGTGTAAATGCTGTTGACTCTTCTGTCAGACGCAGTTTAAGAGTGCCTGAGAAAAACGCGTTGTCCTGATTCAGAATCTGCAGTGAGATGAGATGTTAGGGTAGATATTTTCGTAACTTGTTACTAAATAAAAAGTCAAAGAACACTTTCCTGTCCGTTCAGATGTACTCTTCTATTGGGGCACGCTGCATATCACTTCAATAAACATAAATGTCAAATGAAATTACAAGAATACAACTTTGTTGTAACGTTGTCTATTAGTAAGATAACGAATTTACAAAAAAGTACCAATAAATTACATAACTGCTATGTTGTGTGCTTGTGAATTATTTTTGAGAAATAAATACTTGATTCAAATTCCTAAAAATATGGGTCGCTGCATAATGACCATGGGAAAATGTGGGTCCCATGGCCGAACCAGTTGAGAACCACTATTTAGACATTATAACTAGACATGAAAGACTCCTAGAACAGTGCAGAAATGTCTTCTCATTACAAATGTTTAGCCGATGCTGCCAAAAGACTATTATAAACATATGCACCAGCAATACATGATAATTGGATTTTGAATTTAAAGGTACAGTGTCTTATTTTATTTTTGGTAGAACTAACACTTTCATTTATTTATATACTGTATTTATTTCATGAGTAGATTTATGAGGTCTTATGTGTTTTATACCAAGTCCAGCGGTGAAGGTTGGCGGGCACTGCTCTTGGATGAACGACTGCGAGAAAAACTCTCATCCTTGTTGGCGTTGACCAGTGCCAAGATGATGAAGAGAGTGTGGTGGGGGTGGTCAATGGATGACTGACAGATCAGCTGATGACAAAACATATTTTAGATGCGAGTCTCTTGTAGATTTCACTTATGAGGTTAAAATTCTGAATAAAAATAAAGGAGTATCTGAATGTTACCTCGTTTAGAACATGATGGAAGCCCATGTCCTGTGAGGTCATGGAACTGGACACTTTAGTGCCCATTCGAGCAGCTAACTGGTACATCAGGGGCAGGAACTTATATGATGGGATTTTCTTTACACCACTCTAATAGAAACACAAATTACAGCACCGAATCTATAGATTCTAGACCCGATTTAGAGACTTAGATGTCGCCATACCTTCATCATGTCATTCACGGTTTTGACATCGGCATTCTCCAGCCAGAGGGAGGCCAGTCTGAACACCCAGGTGTCATGTTCTTCTCCCAGCTCCAGGCACTGAATGTAGTTCTCCACAGCCTTGAGGAGGAAGCGGTTGCGGTCGGCCTGTAGGTTAGCCAATGCCTTGACGTCCAGCTCTAGTTCTCTCTGAACTTTTACTGTGTATCTGCACATGAATAAAAGACATGTTTAACACTTTGCATATCTGTAACTGGTGAGCAAAAAATTTCTAAAATAGTTTCATGCTGACCTGTTGTTGCCGACCTTCCTCTCCCGCATAAGGTCAACTTCCTCCTTGGCCTTCTCCAGAAGAGCATGCTTGTTCTCAAACTCAGATGACTTCATGTAGTTTTCGATGCTCTGGTACTGTGCATCAGAAAAACGGGCAAGCGAAAAGAAAGCCTGGGTCTTCTGGCTCTGTAGTTTAGCTTCTGAACCGCCGCAGTGGTCCTCAATGACCTCCACAGCCTATCCAACATGAAGACATCAATCCAAAAACAAAGGTTATGGTACCATGGTATGACATTTAGTCATGTATGCATTTTGGCTGGGTGCAGGGCGTTCCCCAGGGCTCTGTCCTGGGCCCCTTACTCTTCATTATTTACATGCTTCCTCTTGGGCAAATTATTCAAAACCGACGAGACAAAATTGTATGGCGCTTTTAAACTGACAATCTCTGTCTCCTTAATGGAATGTATTTTTAAACTTAAGAGACTGGACGACCCAAAATGATCTAAAACTCTCACCAAACTGTCCTTTCTTCATCTACACAACATTGCCAGGCTGTGTCCTATGCTTAGCTCCACTGATGCTGAAACCTTGGTTCATGCATTCATTGCATTACGTCTTGGCTACTGCCATGCTCTTTTTTTGGTCTTCCCAATAATTTAATCAACATGCTTCAGTACATTCATAATTCTGCTTCAAGGGTTCTCACCTTTTCCAGTAAGATGTTCTCATATCACCCCCATCCTTCGCAATCTACACTGGCTGTCTGTTTCTTATCAAATCCAATATAAAATCTTCCTTATCATTGTCAAAGCTCTCCACTGCCTTGCTCTACAATATATCTCTGATCTTTTTCACCCCCTACTCCCCACTTCACTTGCTTATGTCCTCCAGCAAGGGTTCTTACATCTCGCTTTAAGCTGTCAACATTTGGAGGCAGGGCGTTCAATGTTGCCACTCCCAAATTTTAGAATTCTCTTCCTAAATCTCTCCGGGACATCTCCAATATCCCTAACTTCAAGAGAGAACTGAAAATCCACCTCTTCTTTAAATGCTATTCAAGATTTGTATGTGATTTTGTGTGTATTGCCACATTATGTACTATTCACTTGTTCTCTCCTAATTTATTGTTGTATTTTCCATTATTGTATTGTAAAGCACCCTTGAATTGGGAGAAAGGCGCTATATAAAATAAACATCATTATTATTACTACTATTATTTTTATTGTAATATTTTGGTTTCAATTTGATTAAACATGCAGCCCCACTTTGATATTGACCATTGTACAGAATTATGATATTGATATAGAATAAGCTTTATAACAAATGCAATGACACTAGAAATGACACTTATAGACTACTTGTATGTCACTGAATTTCTTTTATTTCCCATCATGCCTTGCAGAATATAAGAGCGCATTACCCTTTCCAGATATTTCTCCAGTATGATAGCAGGGCTCTCCAGACAGGATTCAGCCAACCAGCTTCCACAGAGTCTCAAACACTCAGAATACACCGGCACCACAGCAGGGTTCACACACACCTGCTCACACAAAGACGTTCTGTGATATTCAGCAGCTATGCAAGTACTTGGCACATTTGGCATTATCTACACCTGTGAAATGGACTATAGATGCCACCTTAACCACATTTCAACTCACCAGATCCTCTAGTTTTTGGATCATCTGTTTGAGCAGCCCCAGAGCCAGCCCGTGTTCCTTCTTCACCCAGAACACCTGTGCCTCCTCCAGCTGGCAGGCCCATGAGCTGCTGCCGCTGTCGCCACCACTTACCAGGCTGTGCTGCTTCATGTGGAAAACGGCTCGCTCTGCCAGCTAGAACAACATATGCATAAAATGCCTTTGCATTAAATAACAAAATACCAAAAAGGGGGCCTTTTATTTCATGACAGAGCACAAACACACTTTAAGCTAAATATTTCACTAAAAAGTGTGTTAGGTTATAAAATATGAAGCAAAAGACTTATTGTTCAAAATGATGATTGATTTATAATACAACTAATAATTAATAATAATTTGTTACATTTATATAGAGCTTTTCTAGGCACTAGGCACTAGGCAATCTCCTCAACCACCACCAATGTGTAGCATCCACCTGGTATACGACGGCAGCCATACTGCGCCAGAACGCCCACCACACACCAGCTGATTGGTGGAGAGGAGACAATTGTATATATATGGGGATGATTAGGAAGCCATGATGGACAGGGGCCAATGAGCAAATTTAGCCAGGATGCTGGGGTTACACCCCTACTCTTTATCGAAGGACATCCTGGGATTTTTAATGACCACAGAGAGGACGGTGCTTGTTACATTATAGTGTCCCCATCACTATTCTGGGGTGTTAGGACCCACACAGACCACAGGGTGAGCGCCCCCTGCTGGCCTCACTAACACCTCTACCAGCTGCAACCTAGTTTTCCCAGTTGGTCTCCCATCCAGGTACTGACCAGGCTCAGCCCTGCTTAGCTTCAGTGGGAAACCAGTCTTGGGCTACAGGGTGATATGGCTGCTGGTATAAGTAACACCTATAAGTATATCAGTTTACACGGATATACACTAGTGTTGTCAAAAGTACCAACTTTGGTACCAAGTTGGAACTGAAATGTAAAAAATGTGCCTGTTTGAGCGCTGTTGAGCAGAATCGTAAACACCTCTGATTGGCCATTGTGTTCAACGCTCATCAGATATGTCTGTGATGAGCTACAATGATCAATGCATGGGAGCGCTTGAAAGCACACGGAAGTGTTCGAAAGTGTTTTGAAAGCAGGAGTGTTTGAAAGCACAAGCAGGCATCAATCTGTGTAAGCGTTCGTTGAAGAGCGTCATTGTACAAAATACTTTTGTAAAAGTATTTACAACATGTTTTTGAAGCGCTGATCATTGTAGCCAATCACAGACATATTTGATGAGTGTGTGAGCACAATGGCCAATCAGAGGTGTTCTGCTCAACAGAGTCACATTTTTTTAAATTTGACTTTTGACAACACTAAATTACACAGTACACATGTTATAATACGGTATGTATTATTTAGCAAATCTCAACTGCTTGATTATTTAATCGAAAAATGTAGACTATATCATCATCACCCAGTAGAGCTGCATGATTCTGGATAAATTAGAGATCCTGATTCTCCCACGATTCTGAATAGACAACTAAACACAATAACATGTCATTTTCTAGCGGTTCCGACAAAATGTTAATTGCTGCACTCTACTTAAAAAAAGATTTAATTAATTTGAATTACTTTTTTAAATTGGTTTGAATGATTGATTCAATGACTCACTCATAAGGACTTCACTTGTTTTATTACTGGATGAATCAGCGTTTTTGAACAAACCCTTTGAATTAATGATTCAATGACAAATACATTTTATTAACGGAACTTGTTGCCAACTACTGGCATAACAATGTAATTGACCCTTCGCAAACACCCGCCCCCTCAGTTAATGTTGCTATGTCAGACAAGCAATGGTGCTCTCAGGCCACACATCATGTTCTCACGCAGTGAAAAATAAATTGCGGAGCAAAGAGGACACTGACAACACGCCGACAGACAAGACAAAGCAGGCTACTTTTGATATGAAACAAAGTCTCAGCTTTCAAATGTTGTCATTTTTTTTTTTATTAAGAAATTCAAACAATAAATACTTTTTTGTGGCTCTTTAATGTGTTGTCATGTGTCAAGTGGCTGCTACTAGCTATTGCTTGAAAAAACAAGAATGAACATCAGAAGGTATGTTGTTTCAACCGCGGAAAGACGACAAAGACGACACATCATTTTAAGTCCAAGTCCACTGACATCATTCTACTAAAACTCCTGTCTGGTTTGTCGGACAAAATGACAGATTTGGTGTTATGATTGGTCAGATTGCCTGTCAATCAAACTACCGGTGAAGGGTGAATTGATACAGTCTTTATTTGAAGCGTCAAGTTCCTTTGAAAAGGTGATTTCCTCTATTTTGATCGCTAACTGTGGTATCTGTCAGGAGTTATAAGCACACAAGACAGGGGTAGCAAACTTCATCAATCAAACTCTTTCACTTGTGTTCTCCACACACATTACATCAGAACACAACACTTCAACAGACTTTTTGTTTTAGTAATACAACTATTTTGACTATTCTAAAAAATAGAAGTCCCAACACAATTCTACTTATGAACACAACACTACCGTAGACATCGGCGTTTATATCCAAACTATACACTTTTATCCCAGTACTTCTGTGATAATGTAAATTTATTGTTCTGATACTGTGCGGTTTAAAAGACATGTTTGTGAAGCTGTTTCATCCCTAAAAATGACAATTGCTCTCTCTGGATCAGCGGCAGCACCAACGCAGATCTGAATAAGTGTGATCTTGTCGCAGGTTTAATAGACAGAGCCGAATCATTGTCATTTAGGAATAAGATCGGGTGGGTGTTTGAATCGAGATTGAGAATTTTAACGATTAATCATGCAGCTCTATCACCCAGTGATATACTAAACATTTTATATACAGTACATCCTACTTTACCTGCATATACATTATGCAGCATACTCACACTCTGAAATATTGGCTGCCTGATTGTTTATATCGTATAAAAATTGGAATTGTATTATCGCTCAGCAAAGCTGGACATATATCCAACTTTTTTCACATATGGTACACTCATGTAAAGCAATGTATAATATATAGCAAATCTATATAGCAAACCTGATTTTTTTTATTTCATTGCAAAACGTAACTATATTATTGGCCAGCTCTTTATATAAACGTAGATATGTAAATATGTCCAACTTCATCTGCATACATAAAGTATAATGTTAAATATAAAGTATATTATCGCCCAGCTTTAATCTGCTAAAAGCGACTATAAGGCATGACAGTATTAAGACGTTTTAAACGTTAACATTATGATTTTAAAAAGCTGCTTTAAAACAATGTGTGTTGTGAAAAATGTTAAACAAACTTTTTTGATTTGACACTCTCTGGTTGTCAAACTTTGTGGAACATGTTCATATGTTAATATAATGCACTGCACTAATGACAAATGTCCATGAGCCAAAAGACATGCAGAGATGGACAGACCTGTGTGTTTCCTGCAGAACGAGCCAGTTTGCACAGCTCCATCAGGTGGGACGAATAGGCAGAAATCAGGTAGTTCTTCCTGTCTGGGTCTGTCTCTGAGGAAATAAATGTTTCCTGTATGGAGGAGCGCAAGGCTAAGACTGGCTCCACCAGACTGAAATCACTGTTGGTCAAGAGATCAGAGTGCTGTTGCCAATTCCTGTAGACTTCATTGAGGCTGGAGTCAGTTACAGGCCTGGCAAGAACAGAAACAAACTATATATTCATTTTTAGTCATACAGCCATATACGTTCATTTCTTGAGTCTGGGTCTATAATCTAAAGAAAAAGCACATAGAAGAGTCATATGGATGACAAATTGAACCCAATGTAAATTAAAGGGTCATGAAACCATAAATGTTACAGTTATGGATGCTGGGTAAGTTCATCTAAAAAGTAATTCATTACTAGCTACTAATTACATCTTTAACAGTGTAATTACTGTACTAGATACACTCTTTAAAAAGTATTGCATTACTTTTTAAATCCCATATCAACCTCGACCAGTTGAACAATACATGGAAAATTGTCTTTTAATTCTTTCAAATAAATAATATTTATTATGTATTATATAATATATTTTATAGGAATAGTGCTTTTGCTTCCATGATTCTAACATGAAAGTGGACTCTGACCTGGAGAAAAGCTCCTCGACACCCCGCAGTTCACTGATCCTCTGCAGGTTACAGAGAGCAGGATAGAGTGAAGACACGGCCTCCAGACTACCACGACACAACTCCTCGACCTCATGACCTCTGACAGAACATGCAAACACATACAGTTCAGACGGATGATCCCTCATGGACAGGATCTATATTTGTGTTAGCTACTCAAGTCATAAAGTGAGGAAAACAGACATCCACAAAAACAAAAACATCCACCCATTTTCCCAGTGTAAAAGATACACTATATTGCCAAAAGTTTTGGGATGCCTGTCTTTACATGCAAATTAACTTTAAATGACATCCCATTCTTAATCCGTAGGGTTTAAAGTTCCAGTGTGTGGTATTTATGAGTATCTATTGACAGAAATGCAATATAATATGCATAACTATGTTTTCAGTGGTGTATAAATAGTTTTTATTACCTTAGAATGAGCCATTTTTATCTACATACACTAGGGGTGTAACTATATTCAAACCGAACCGAGAAACCGCGATACACCACCCACGGTTCGAACCGCGATACTCTCATGTGGAACTGAGGGCGCCCCATCCCCTGCTGCCGCAGCCCAGCTCTCACTTCACCTTATGCCACAAAATATTTTTTTTCTTCCTTGCCATTTGATTAAATAGTAATTAATACACTTTTAACAACTAATAAGAGCTGTATTTTTACTAAATATTATAAAAAAATAATAATATTATTTACTAAATATACACTAACTTTTGTCTTCCAAGTGCATGTCACGTGACTTGGGTGATCGCTCAAGCTTCATGGTGGAAGGACAAAGAGAGCCAGGTTGGCAAAATGCTACCTTGTCACTGGAATCTCAGCAACATCGTCATTTTCGTAGCTTGTTAAATCTCTCTCACCTCAGCAAACTGCTTTCCTGTCCTGTCAGCTGTTATACTACACTCGTAGTGATGACATGCGCGTATGTCATAAAGCGCGAGAGAAACTATGAGCAACGTTAAGATGTCAATTCCTAAGTCATGCAATAAAGGAGCAATAAATCACGCAAGTGGTTCGACGTGTGTTAGCTGGGATGGCATGTGGTTGTGATGTTCATTATGATCATCAGGAGCAGTTTTCAGGTTTCATTAACAGTTCATGAAGTATTGTGTATTCGCCATGGTAACTGTTGTTTCCATAACCCCAAAATGCCACTTTATTTTCACTTTATGTTATGTATTTTTAAATTAGTGTGGTGGCTCTTTTTTTGTATTAACAAAAACTGCTATTTAATATATATATATATATATATATATATATATATATATATATATATATATATATATATATATATATATATATATATATACACATACATACACACACAGGTCCTTCTCAATAAATTAGCATATTGTGATAAAGTTCATTATTTTCCATAATGTAATGATAAAAATTAAACTTTCATATATTTTAGATTCATTGCACACCAACTGAAATATTTCAGGTCTTTTATTGTTTTAATACTGATGATTTTGGCATACAGCTCATGAAAACCCAAAATTCCTATCTCAATAAATTAGCATATTTTATCCGACCAATAAAAGAAAAGTGTTTTTAATACAAAAAAAGTCAACCTTCAAATAATTATGTTCAGTTATGCACTCAATACTTGGTGGGGAATCCTTTTGCAGAAATGACTGCTTCAATGCGGCGTGGCATGGAGGCGATCAGCCTGTGGCACTGCTGAGGTGTTATGGAGGCCCAGGATGCTTCGATAGCGGCCTTAAGCTCATCCAGAGTGTTGGGTCTTGCGTCTCTCAACTTTCTCTTCACAATATCCCCCAGATTCTCTATAGGGGATCAGGTCAGGAGAGTTGGCAGGCCAATTGAGCACAGTAATACCATGGTCAGTAAACCATTTACCAGTGGTTTTGGCACTGTGAGCAGGTGCCAGGTCGTGCTGAAAAATGAAATAATCTCCATAAAGCTTTTTAACAGATGGAAGCATGAAGTGCTCCAAAATCTCCTGATAGCTAGCTGCATTGACCCTGCCCTTGATAAAACACAGTGGACCAACACCAGCAGCTGACATGGCACCCCAGACCATCACTGACTGTGGGTACTTGACACTGGACTTCAGGCATTTTGGCATTTCCTTCTCCCCAGTCTTCCTCCAGACTCTGACACCTTGATTTCCGAATGACATGCAAAATTTGCTTTCATTGCTTTCAAAAAAAGTACTTTGGACCGCTGAGCAACAGTCCAGTGCTGCTTCTCTGTAGCCCAGGTCAGGCGCTTCTGCCGCTGTTTCTGGGTCAAAAGTGGCTTGACCTGGGGAATGCGGCACCTGTAGCCCATTTCCTTCACACGCCTGTGCACGGTGGCTCTGGATGTTTCTACTCCAGACTCAGTCCACTGCTTCCGCAGGTCCCCCAAGGTCTGGAATCGGTCCTTCTCCACAATCTTCCTCAGGGTCCGGTCACCTCTTCTCGTTGTGCAGCGTTTTTTGCCACACTTTTTCCTTCCCACAGACTTCCCACTGAGGTGCCTTGATACAGCACTCTGGGAACAGCCTATTCGTTCAGAAATGTCTTTCTGTGTCTTACCCTCTTGCTTGAGGGTGTCAATGATGGCCTTCTGGACAGCAGTCAGGTCGGCAGTCTTACCCATGATTGCGGTTTTGAGTAATGAACCAGGCTGGGAGTTTTTAAAAGCCTCAGGAATCCCAGGTGTAATTAGTTGATTCAGATGATTAGGTTAATAGCTCGTTTAGAGAACCTTTTCATGATATGCTCATTTATTGAGACAGGAATTTTGGGTTTTCATGAGCTGTATGCCAAAATCATCAGTATTAAAACAATAAAAGACCTGAAATATTTCAGTTGGTGTGCAATGAATCTAAAATATATGAAAGTTTAATTTTTATCATTACATTATGGAAAATAATGAACTTTATCACAATATGCTAATTTATTGAGAAGGACCTGTATATATATATATATATATATATATATATATATATATATATATATATATATATATATATATAAATTGATGACACACACAAGTAATTTCCCACTTTAGCCTACTTAAACTTGTGTGTCATCAATTTTTATTAAATAAATGTGTTTGTTTGTTTTTTTTAAATGTAAATGTAAATGGTAAAATGAGTAGATTATTTTTGACTAGTCTACAGTGGTGGCATTTATTTCACTTGAGTTAACTCAGGTATGCTAACTGCTCTAAAGGAAACGTGAAGCCAATGTATAAAGTTAATAAGTTAAATTATTGTTGTTGTTATTATTAAGTTAAAAGTGAACCTAGTGTTATTATTGCTGGTGAATTATTGCATGAACCATGACTCCACAGCAAACCGAACCAAACCGAGGCTTTAAAACCGTGACATGAACCGAACCGTGGCATAGATGTATTGTTATACCCCTACCATACACCGTGGGTCCCCTTACAGTGAAATGTTTCTACAGTAGCCCTAAACAGACAAACTTCTCTACAGAGCGCTAGTCACTCTCTGCTCTCTCTGACGATAACATTGTTTCCTGTGTCGGCCCCCGAAGCTTCTCTATGTGCTCCGAAAGGGAGGAGGTGCAATTCACAACCTCAACACTAGATGCACCTAAAAATCACACACTGCACCTTTAATATAGAGTTGACTTTGTAGCTATAACAGCTTCAACTCTTCTGGGAAGGCTTTCCACAAGGTTTAGGAGTGTGTTTATGGATTATGGTATACAGATCATTGAATTAGAACGATTATAAAAACATTCTAGTTATTGTCCTTGGTGTGAATGAGTCTTAACGCTGGTTACCTGGCGTAGTTGAGTGTTTGCTCAAACAGGGACAATTCTCTATCTCTCAAAGCTTGGAGGGCCTTGAACAAGGACTCATTGATGCCAGGCTTCATCTTCTCATTCCTGAAAAAAAGAAAGAGGGTAAAAAAATCTAGAAAAAAACTAAATATGACTATTCTAATTCCATTCCATGGTTAAAGAGTGTTGATCCAAACATGCACCTCTCAGGCAGGTCACAGTCCCACTGTGTGCTTCTCCAGGCGGCCTGAAAGCGTAGCTCTCGGAGCTTAGGACTCCACTCCACTCCCTCTCTGTCCAGCCCGTGAAGATACGTGCTTAGAATACTACACAAACCAAAGTTCTGCAGACCCTGAGAAAGACACACACTAACCGCTGTTACCTAAATTGCAACCATCCTCATAACGTAGCAGAAGCATCAGCGCTAACAGGTCAAACGTACCTCTACTATGCCGATCTGTCGTGTGACCTCTGGGAGGTTGGAGTGAAGGTCATATGAAACCAAAGCCTTTTCCCACATGGCCTCATGTTCATATGTTCGAATTCTGGAGAACACACACATACACACACAAAGAAAACATCAGCACCTCTACATTTAGATCTTATTTGGTAAGAAAGTAGAAGCTACAAGGTAACACTACAATAAGGGCCCTTAACTCTTTAGCGTTTAAATAAAAGAGTTACCAGCCACCGCCAGGGTTTTTGATCAAACACAGATGGAGTAGATCGAGTCCATCAACACCCCTAATGCTTCACAGTCCTATAGCTCTTTCTGGGTCGACATTAGGGATGCAGCGATACTGATTTCTCGATTAACAGCACTTAACAACGTCACGGTAATTAACCGTAAAGGCTCTGCTACACCGAGTGTTTCTTTTGCATGGAACGGAAATGCAACTTGCACAAAGCGAAAACAAAGTTACACCAGCGATGTACCAGCTTAAAATGTTGTGCTTATCAGAGACACGGAGGATACTGTACACACTGGATTCACTGTGGCAGAGGGATCAAACAGCAAAGTTTTATTTCCACCAAAGTCTGCAGTCTATAGCTGAGCCCTCAGAGCAAGGATTTGTTTTAAAGCGACCGTTATTCCAGAATGTATTATTTCCATGCCGACGTGTCATATAGATAAGTATCGTGTTTATCTCGGTTCTCCTTTTACAGTCATAATATATACAAAACTTATTAAATATATCATGAATTGTGTCAAATATGTGGAAGTGAATGTGTTTTGTCGTTTAAACGCCTTTATATAATGATCATGTTAGTTGATATAACGCGTGATGAGTTTGCAATTCATAGGATCTGTTTACATCACGTAAATTCATCAAATTTCACCAGAAGTGGCCAGTAAACATGGGAGAAGAACTAACTTTATTGTTTCATGCACAATGTGTATCTGATATGAATAACACATTTATTCAAATTATAATTGAAAGCATTTTTATTGCAGGTTCAGTGTATGGAATTTAAATTTAACAAACTATACATGTCTTTTTTTTTATATAGCCTAGTAATTCATTTAAATGTCTATTTAAATCTCTAAAACCGCACATAAACATTAGGTGGTTGAATAGTGATATATGAATAGTGATATATGAAAAGCATTAAGCACGTTGTCTCTGGCTCAGCGCCAGCCAAAGCGCGGAAGCACGTTTGAATTTATCAGTGAGGCAAACAAAAAAAACAAAATAATAGATTCGACTTTCTCAGGCCACATGTAAAATTAGATGAATTATTAAAAAGAGTATTAAAATGACTACGTATGGATGACAGTTGGTGACAATAACAGTTCAGTTTATTCCCATCATATTGAAATGGATGTTTACAGAGCAGAGGTCACCTTTTTAGGGGCAGTCGTGGCCTAATGGTTAGAGAGTCGGACTTGTAACCGGAAGGTTGCGGGTTCGAGTCTCACGTCCGGCAGGAATTGTCGGTGGGGGGAGTGAATAACCAGCACCCTCCTCCACCCTCAATACCATGACTGAGGTGAGACCCTTGAGCAAGGCACCGAACCCCCAACTGCTCCCCGGGCGCCGCAGCAATATGACTGCCCACTGCTCCGGGTGTGTGTTCACGGTGTGTGTGTTCACTACTGTGTGTGTGCACTTGGATGGGTTAAATGCAGAGCACAAATTCCAAGTATGGGTCACCATACTTGGCCACATGTCACTTCACTTTTTTAATTCCAAAGGGAGAGATGGACTTTTGTCTTCATTATTATTTTGTGCTGTATTATTTTGTTAATCTGTTATTTCTGGTTCAAAAGGTAGCAAAAAATAACAAAATGCAATAAAATCTAAAGAGTGTTCAAGTGATTTTATACATTGTTGTGAAATTAATGAATGCATAATTATCGTGATAATCATGAAACCATGATTATTTCTCAGACTATAATCGTACCAACAAAATCTATAATCGTTGCATCCCTAGTCGACATTTCATTCAGTAACATTAGGCAGTTCTGACTGAAATGATGTTTAATGTTGATGATCACGTTATTTTACATATGAATCTGCTTTTTTTGCGTCTTCTTCGCCAGTGTTTTGATCAGGAGATTCTGTACTCATTCGTAATAGCTCATTCGTAATGTACTCATGCGTAATAGTGTATAACAGTGAAAACAGTGTTTGGCAGGGAAATAGTTCATTAACTTTCATTACAGTATTTATTAATCTTTGTTGTTAGTTATTAAAAATACAACTGTTCATTCAACTTTCATCTTGACCTTTTCTTACAATAGGCCTCATTCATAAAACACAAGCAGAATTAATTTGTGTAAAATGTTTTGATGTATATTTTTGGATTCATTAAATTGTCTGTATTTTCAATTGGTGCAATTTATTTTACACATGCTCCCAGTAGGGCTGGGCGAGTAATTTTATTTCACGATCATGATATATATATTACACAATATAGTTATTTTTGCTTTAAATAAGTTTTTTTGTGATATAAAAATGTTTGATACCATTAAAATGTCATAATTCTTATCACCACTTTCAATATCATTAAAAAAAAATACTAGCCTAAAAATCTAGTCAAAATAAACAGTGATATAGAAAAAGCAAAGAAAACAAACTACAACAGAACAAAGACACAAATGATTTTCAAAAATACTTTCTAAAATATATGATAAAATGCATAAAAAACAAAAGTCTGTGTAAATTACATATACATGTATTAAAAGTTACAAAAGATATTAAAGTTACAAAAGTGATTAGTCAAGAGCAGGGAGAGATTATTAAGACATCCATTATACTTGTGAATTTTTTTCTCAACAGTTTGAACTGTTTTCGTTCACTTAAGACATAAATGACTCACATATAGTATGTGTATTTAACCATTCAAGCCATTCACTGCATACTGGGCTTCACAAATCACCTGTTTTTAAACCGCAGTGCTCAAAAACGCATGCAAACGACAAGCTTGCGTGACCGTGCAGCACAGCAACGTCACATGAGCGTAACTGCGATAGAGATGATAGTCAAAAAAATCTACCGGTTGACAAATTTCTGCCGGTTAATCGTGTCTACAGGTATATCACCCTCGCCTAGTTCTTAACCACAGGTAAACAGTGCATAAATCATCCGGAAGCTTTGTGTTCTTTAAAGGTGCCCTAGAATGATTTGAAACAACATTTTCTGGTATCTACATAGAGGGTATATGGCTTATTTAAGGTCAATAATTGTCCAGCTATGGTTTTACAGGTCCATTTACAACTCTAGAAATCTTGCCTTATTTGGAAGGGTCATGAATATTAATGCAGAGTTCTGCTCTGATTGGCTGTTTCACTGCGGCTCAATGATAGCAGGCACAACTTTACTGACCGTCTTGACGATGGAGAGATTAGGCATTCAACCTTATATATATCAATCAGTATATAATCATACTTCAGTTGTCAAAAATATAAATAAATAAATATCAAATTACTATCGTTTCAACTTAAATGGTGGAGGTGGTGACGTTAGCTAGAAGGATCGAGTGAGCCATGTGTAAGCAACTAAACTAACATAGTATGTTACGTATCTATGGTTGCTGTGGCGGGGTGGGCGTGGTACCGCGAGGTCTGTAGTGGGAGAGAGAGGGCGGAGCCGAGCGGTCGGTAAGTAGGTCAAGTGCAAATGACGAACACCTGTCTCTGATTGCAGTAATTGGCGTGGAGAGACCGCATATAAGCGGCTGCTGGGAGAGAGATGAGAGAGAGAGTTCGACTGGGACTTGCCGTCTGAGCTGCCAAAGCAGAGGAGAGTGACCGTGCTGAACGAGAGAAATCACCTAAAACAGAGAAGAGTGAACTATTGACGATTTATACGCCCTCGTGCGTTGTTTATGTTTGTTTATGAGAAAGACTGCTTAATAAAGTTGCAAGTCCCAGTCACGCCGACCCCGCCTTCTTCCTTCCTACCCAAGAGAACTCAGAACCGCTTTACACTGGTGCCGAAACCCGGGAAGGAAGAAGAAAGCCGCCGCCATGCAGACCCCGCCGAAGACGCCGCTTGCGGACCTGGTTTCATCGCTCGCCGGTCTTCACCAACAGACCCATGCAGATCTGCTGGCCGTGAGGGCCGAACAGGACAAGCGTTTTGAGGCCCTCATTCGTGCCCAGCATGAAGACCGCGAGCTGTTCCGGAGCTGGATGGCCCGGGAGATTCCGGCCACCCCCCCGTCTACACCCGACTCGGCCGCCACCATCCACCTCTCGAAGATGGGCTCCGAGGATGATCCGGAGGCATTCATCGACCTCTTCGAGAGGTCCGCCGAGTCCCGGGGGTGGCCCCGGTCGGACTGGCCAATGCGGCTCCTGCCGCTGTTGTCAGGAGAAGCACAGGTAGCCGCACACCAACTGCCAGTCCAGAATCTCCTGGACTACGAAGACCTGAAGCGCGCCATCCTGCAGCGGGTCGGCCGGAGCCCAGAGCAACAGCGGCAGCGCTTTCGGAGCCTGACCCTCGGCGAATCCGGCCGACCCTTCACCTTCGCGCACCAGCTCCGGGACTCGTGCCGCAAGTGGCTGATGGCCGGCGGAGGCGACGTCGAGGGAATCATCGACCGTGTGGTGCTGGAGCAGTTCGTCGCGCGGCTTCCCCAGAAGACCGCGCAGTGGGTCCAGTGCCACCGCCCGACGTCGCTGTCCCAGGCCATCCAGTTGGCGGAGGACCACATGGTGGCGTGCCACGGGGTCGGCGAGCCCCTTCCTTCGGCTTCTCTCTCTCTCTCTCTCTCTTCTCCTCCCCCCCCTCTTCTCCCCAAGCCTATCCCTCTTCCCAGGTCGCGCAGCGGGCTCCAGCCCAGGCCAGCACCGAGGTGGAGGACAGGGCTGCCCGCGGAGATTCCGGCAGCCCCCCGACCAGCAGCTAGAGGAGGGGGAGCGACCAGCGACCCGTTCCCCACCACATCCGCATCGGCGCTCTCTCCGCGCCAATTTGGGGAACCGCTGCCAGCCACTAGAGTGGCGGGGAAGTCTGGGCCGGCTTGTTGGCGTTGTGGGGATCCCGGACATTTTATTGATCGGTGTCCGGTGATGGAGGTGGGGACATTGATCCGGGTCCCCGACGCGCCGCAAGCTGCCCCCGATCAAGCTGGCCTGTACCAGATACCCGTGAGTATCAAGGGGGGTACTTATCAAGCTCTGGTGGATTCAGGGTGTAACCAGACCTCCATCCATCAAAGCTTGATTCAACCTAAGGCGTTGGTTAACGGCCGCATGGTTAAGGTACGGTGTGTGCACGGGGAAGTGGTGAACTATCCGTTGTTGCCCGTGGGTATTCAATTTCGGGGTAAAACGCATAGTGTTGAGGTTGCAGTTAACCCGCACCTCCGGCATCCACTAATTTTGGGTACCAATTGGCCAGCATTTAATACACTATTGGGGCACTTGTGTGTGGATGCCTCTTGGGGAAAGGGTAAAAAGAGGAAAGAGACGGTTGCTCAGTTGGGAGAGGTGGATTCGGGACCTCTGGGTGCTCTTCCAGGGGAACAGAGCGGTCTGGAGCTACCCACCCTCACAGACCGCGATGATTTTCCCCTGGAGCAGTCCCAGGATGAGTCGCTTAAACATGCGTTTAGTCAGGTCCGTTCCATCGACGGCCATCTCCTCCATCCTGACCAGCCGCTCTCTTATCCTTATTTTTCTGTTTTAAAAGATAGGTTGTATCGAGTGACCCAAGACGCTCAGACAAAACAAGATACAACCCAGTTGTTAGTGCCTAAAAGCCGTCGGGAAATGCTTTTCCAGGCGGCTCACGCGAATCCCATGGCCGGGCATTTAGGAACAGCGGCTACACTTAACCGTCTAATGGCCCGGTTTTTCTGGCCGGGCATTCACGAGAATGTACGCAGGTGGTGTGCGTCTTGTCGTGAATGTCAGTTGGTGAATCCACCGGCCACCCCAAAAGCACCATTGTGCCCGCTCCCGTTGATGCAGGTCCCCTTCGAACGAATTGGCATGGACCTCATCGGGCCATTAGAACGGTCAGCACGTGGGCATCGTTTTGCATTGGTTTTGGTGGACTATGCAACACGATACCCGGAGGCAGTTCCGCTCCGCACTATTTCGGCGAAAAGTGTCGCGAGCGCACTGTTTTCCTTAATCTCCCGGGTGGGAATCCCGAAAGAGATTCTCACCGATCAGGGCACGGCGTTCATGTCACGAACGATTCGCGAACTGTATGAATTATTGGGCATTAAATCGGTTCGCACCAGCGTCTATCACCCACAAACAGATGGTCTGGTGGAACGGTTTAATCGCACGTTGAAATCCATGATTCGTAAGTTCGTTCACGAGGACGCCAAAAATTGGGATAGGTGGCTAGAGCCTCTGTTGTTCGCTGTGCGCGAGGTCCCGCAAGCCTCCACGGGGTTTTCCCCCTTCGAGCTTCTCTATGGACGCCAGCCTCGGGGGGTGCTGGATGTCCTTAGGGAGGCTTGGGAGGACGGACCTTCAGCGAGCAAAAATGAAATTCAGTATGTCCTGGACCTGAGAACAAAACTCCACACTTTGGGGCGGCTGTCAATGGAGAATTTGTTGCAGGCTCAGGACAGACAACGACAGCTCTACAACAGAGGCACTAGACTGCGTCAATTTTCACCGGGAGACAAAGTCCTTGTATTACTCCCGACATCGAGTTCTAAATTACTCGCGAAGTGGCAGGGGCCCTTTGAGGTCGCACGGCGAGTTGGCGAGCTCAACTATGAGGTCGTGCGGTCGGATAGGGACGGGGCACGTCAAATCTACCACCTCAACCTCCTCAAAAAATGGTCTGAGGCAGAGTCAGTGATGCTTGCGACGGTAGTGAGTGGGGAGGAGGATCTCGGGCCGGAGGCGGTCCAAAAGCCTCAATCTATCGCTCTGGCCTCGGGAGGAGACCACCTCTCACCCTCGCAGCTCACTGACGTAAGTCGTTTACAAGCAGAATTTGCTGACGTGTTCTCGCCCCTACCCGGCCGGACCGACCTCATTCAGCACCACGTTGAGACGGAGCCGGGCGTGGTTGTTCGCAGCCGGCCTTATCGCTTACCTGAACACAAGAAAAAAGTCGTTCAGGCAGAATTAGAAGCTATGCTGGACATGGGGGTAATAGAAGAGTCCAACAGTGACTGGGCGAGCCCGATTGTTTTAGTCCCTAAACCTGACGGCTCGGTCCGGTTCTGTGTGGACTACCGTAAGGTAAACGCGGTGTCAAAATTCGACGCTTATCCAATGCCAAGGGTTGACGAATTGCTTGATCGGCTGGGTACTGCTCGTTTTTATTCGACGCTGGACTTAACAAAGGGATATTGGCAGATCCCCTTGTCTCCCATGTCCAAAGAAAAAACAGCTTTCACCACGCCGTTTGGATTACACCAATTTATCACCCTTCCTTTCGGCTTGTTCAGGGCTCCTGCGACCTTCCAGCGTCTGATGGACAGAATTCTCCGGCCGCATGCTGCATATGCCGCTGCCTATCTAGATGATATCATCATCTACAGTGCGGACTGGCAGCGTCATATGCAGCACTTGCGAGCTGTCCTGAAGACGTTGAGAAGGGCGGGGCTCACGGCCAACCCAAAGAAGTGTGCGATTGGGCGGGTGGAAGTAAGATATCTGGGCTTCCACTTGGGACATGGGCAGGTGCGTCCCCAAATTGATAAGACCGCAGCGGTTGCGACCTGTCCGAGACCCAAGACCAAAAAGGAGGTTAGACAGTTCCTGGGGCTGGCGGGGTATTACAGAAGGTTTGTGCCTAATTATTCGGAGCTCGCCAGCCCGCTGACTGATCTAACTAGAAAGGAGGTACCAGATACAGTTCAGTGGACGGAGCGGTGCCAGCAGGCTTTTACCCAGATAAAGGCTGCTCTGTGTGGTGGACCGCTCCTACAAGCTCCTAACTTTTCTCTCCCTTTTTCCCTACAGACTGACGCCTCGGACAGGGGGTTGGGCGCAGTCCTGTCCCAGGAGGTGGAGGGTGAAGAGCGGCCGGTGCTGTACATCAGTCGCAAGCTCTCTAAGAGAGAGACGATGTACAGCACCATAGAGAAGGAGTGTTTGGCCATCAGGTGGGCCGTTCTCACCCTTCGCTATTACCTCCTCGGGCGGGAGTTCACCCTCTGTTCGGATCACGCCCCCTTGCAGTGGCTCCACCGCATGAAAGATACCAACGCGCGGATCACCCGTTGGTATCTGGCATTACAACCCTTTAAGTTCAAGGTGGTCCACAGGCCGGGTGCTCAGATGGCTGTGGCTGACTTCCTCTCCAGGAGGGGGGGGGGGGGGGAGGCTGCAGGCCGGATGGCTCCCCGGCCTGAGACGGGCGGTGGGGGTATGTGGCGGGGTGGGCGTGGTACCGCGAGGTCTGTAGCGGGAGAGAGAGGGCGGAGCCGAGCGGTCGGTAAGTAGGTCAAGTGCAAATGACGAACACCTGTCTCTGATTGCAGTAATTGGCGTGGAGAGACCGCATATAAGCGGCTGCTGGGAGAGAGATGAGAGAGAGAGTTCGACTGGGACTTGCCGTCTGAGCTGCCAAAGCAGAGGAGAGTGACCGTGCTGAACGAGAGAAATCACCTAAAACAGAGAAGAGTGAACTATTGACGATTTATACGCCCTCGTGCGTTGTTTATGTTTGTTTATGAGAAAGACTGCTTAATAAAGTTGCAAGTCCCAGTCACGCCGACCCCGCCTTCTTCCTTCCTACCCAAGAGAACTCAGAACCGCTTTACAGTTGCATTTACTAATTTATGACAACACTGGCATGAAATAATATTAACCTTTGTCATTAGACATACTATTTAGTTATGTAAGCTACTTGGATTATCCTATTCTTCCCGTATAGCATCTTGCGTTGGATATAGACAACAACAGGAATATTATCGTTAATGTTGTCTCTCTAAGAAACTTTTGATTTAATCAGAAATTGTTTAGACAGTCAAGAAGTGGATAAAATCACTTACTGCTTGCAGGAATATGGTTTGAATCGCCCCTTTCTTCAGTGTCGGACGCTGAGCAAAGCCTGCTTGATATTGTCCCAGGTTTGAAAAACTGTCCGTGGTGAAATGGGCTGAGCAAACTAACAACTTTGAATTAAATTGTTGCGGTATCCGATTATAAATAAACATCAACCATGCCTGTTGACATGTTTTATTTGTGGGAAGAGTATGAAACGTCTTCACATCCCCTGCACAGCCTGGAACATAATATTTGTTTCCATGATCTGCCATGTTCGCTATCCTCGCGTCAGGCTTACTGCTGCAGAACTCCAGTTGATACGGCGGCTGCGCAGTTCCGCCAGATAGTGAACATGTGCTGGCTTATGCAAATGTGGGGGCGTACATATTAATGATCCCATCGATTGCATCACTGCTGGTGTTATGTTGAGATTCGCCTATTTTTCCGTGGTGTTTTTCACAAACGAGATTTACATATGAAGGAGGAGGCAATGGTGTTTGAGACTCACTGTATGTGATTTACATGTACTGAACTCCTGTTATTCAACTATGGCAAGGTTAATTCATTTTTCATTCTAGGGCACCTTTAAGGAAAACTGATTAAACTTCATTATGATAACACTAATTTACCATAATAATATACAGTATACTGACCAAATTAATTGATTAACAAATCATTTTTTTAAATATTTAACTTATTGGATAAACAAAAATTGTTTAAAACAGCCGCAGTGGGTTAGGGTTAGGGTTAGGTTTTCTTTTTATTATAGATACTATTTTTCAGATCATCAGTAGCATTTGTTTGTAAGCTTTAATTGAATATGTTTTGTAAGCCATATGGCCAATTAGTCTCTTTTGCATTTACTGGAGCCAAACCTGAGAAGGAAGTCCAGAAGATCTCACAGCAATTCTCTAGTTCACAAAGTTATAATTCATGGGTGGGGATTATGCTAATTGTGAATGAGCGCACACGTGTCCTATTTACCAATAATTGGAATTCGTTAACGTACACACATTTAACTATCAAATCAATATAACATAATAAAGGTTAATGAAGCATTTGTGAACCCAAAGGAGAGATTTGGGATGGTCCTTTTTTATATAGAATGTTATTTTTATATTGACTTGTTAATTAATATATTTATTCCTTGTTTGTTCTTGAATGAGGCCCATTGTGCATATATCGTATATTCAAATTTACATTTATTAAAGCAGCTAGGTTTATTTAAAAGATTTTAAAAAGATTTATTGAATTGAAAAGTCTCACCTAGTCAGAGGACTGATTAACTTGCCCCCTCCACATCCATACAGGCTGTCAGGTTCTCCGATGCACCTGTACACTTCAATCAGAAGATCCTGGCAGACAAATCAAACCATGTACTTAGTCTTACTAAGCATCCCAGTGTTTTACTGCATTATAATCAGTGAAGTAGAGTGTGTGAGCGGTGCAGAGTGGAACAGGTAGAGTGTTACAGTGAAGAGTTGGAGCGGAGTGATGAAATGGCTGTCGCTCCACTCCACTTACATGCTCTGATACCCATCATCACCCACCTGGAGACTGATGCCACAGTCTTCTAAACTCTTTTCATTCACACTGCTGATGGACAGCGTCTGGCTACTCTCATCAAACATGATCCGTCTTGACACTCGAGACTGTGAGCTGAGACAAACACATGCCATTGGTCACCATACAACGCTTTAAACAAAAAATGAATTTAGTGTAAAACACTGTGGTTGTGATTATAGTAAGTGTGAAGTAAGCAAGTCGGAGTGTCACAGCCAGTACCTTCGGCTCTGCTCCATGTTGGATCTGATCTTGTCCACGTAGATCTCAGAGTAAAGGAGAGCCGTAAAATGGGCGGAACACACCTGGGCGGCTCCAGCCACCTCCAGATAATTCAGATCCAGCCAAAAATTTGACTCACACACCGTCCCATATTCATTACTTAAAAAAAAAAATGACAGTTTAAATTACTGCACTGTACAACGTAACAATTTACTTTATTTAACCAGGTCTCATTACAAATGCTCAACAAAGCAGAATCATGGTATTGAACAGGAAACGTATCAGCAAACGTGTATAACATATTAATCTTATTCATTTCTCAAATGAGTTTCTTCAGCTATGGGCACTTTTTGCCCAGTGACACACTCTCAAGGTCTATTTAATTTGTCTACTAACAATAGCTATGTTTCCATCCAAAGTTGCAAATTTAACTTATTCGAAAAACTACAATATTTTTCAAAACATTTGTGCACCTTTTTCATCCCATGTGTTCAAGAGAACAAAACCGCCACTTTCTGGTAAATTGCTGCAAATATCTGTAATAAATTTGACGTTTTTGTAATTGGGCAAGCCACTGTGGCTCTTTTCAGTACATCATAAATGACTTGCGCCTCAGAGCGGCAGACAAAGTGAAATAAACGCTGTCATGTTGTCTTGCATTCGGAGGCGGATACCTAGTGTTTTTAAACATGTGAGCAGAGCAGCTCATCCAAGCCTTACATCACCAAGTGCAATGCAAAGCGTGGGATGCAGTGAGTTAAAGCACGCCGCCACTGGACTCTAGAGCAGTGGAGATGTGTTCTCTGGAGTGACCAATCACGCTTCTCTGTCTGGTAATCCGATGGACGAGTCTGGGTTTGGCGGTTGCCAGGAGAACGCTACTTGCCTGACTGCATTGTGCCAAGTGTAAAGTTTGATGGAGGGGGGGGATTATGGTGTGGGGTTGTTTTTCAGAGGTTGGGCTTAGCCTCTTAGTTCCAGTCAAAGGAACTCTTAGAATGCTTCCACACTAGCAGTTTTAGTGCGCACCCGTGTTCGACTGACGTCAGAGTTCAGTACGTTTGGATGATGTGAACACAGTCTTCCGAACTCGGGTGCGCACCCGCGAACCGTACCAGAGTCTGCTTAAAAAGGATGGTCTGGCGTACGGTTCATGTGAACTCCGGTACGGTTCGCTGCTGATGTGAACGCAATCGTACTAAATCGCGGAAGTGAACCGCTATTAATGACGTATGATTTCATAAAAATGTGTGTTTGTGTGTGTTTCATTCATTTTCCTGATGAGCGTGACTGACATACTGCAAGCAGAGAGCTGTAGATCTCATTTCTGCTCGTCTTCAGCGTTCTTTAGAGCATTGCAGTACATTCGCGACATATAGACGCAAGTGCCATTACGTACTGAAGCTTTAGAAACAAAAACAACGCCTTCACTCTCGCTGTCGTTACAAAGCAACCGGTTAAACAGCTGCTGCTTTGATGATGCAAACATACGCCGGTTCGGACCCAAATAATATAATATGAACACAGTCCAGTGGGGGCAGGGGGAGGGGGGAGCAATCGAACCAAGTGTGAAAGCACCCTTAATGCTTCAGCATACCAAGACATTTTGGACAATTTCATGCTCTCAACATTGTGGGAACAGTTTGGGGATGCCCCTTCCTCTTCCAACATGACTGCGCTCCAGTGCACAAAGCAAGGTCCATAAAGACATGGATGAGCGAGTTTGGTGTGGAGGAGCTTGACTGGCCTGCACAGAGTCCTGACCTCAACCCGACAGAACACCTTTGGGATGAATTAGAGCGGAGACTGCGAGCCAGGCCTTCTCGACCAACATCAGTGCCTGACCTCACAAATGTGCTTCTAGAAGAATGGTCACAAATTCCCATAAACACACTCCTAGACCTTGTGGAAAGCCTTCCCAGAAGAGTTGAAGCTGTTATAGCTGTAAAGGGGAGGACCAACTCCATATTAAACCATACGGATTAAGAATGTGATGTCATTAAAGTTCATGTGCATGTAAAGGCAGGTGTCCCAAAAACTTTTGGATATATACTGTATATTACATTTATGTCCTTTATTCCTGTTTTCGTTTTGAACTCATCAACATTTCCACCACATCTGAGATTTTTTATTGTTTTCATAATCCATGGTGAAATGTCTTTAGTTATGCTAATGCTAATTTTAAACAGCATTTAATGCACCCTAAAATCACACATCTGCATAATGTGACAGCAAAATCATGTTTCCCATACATTGATTTATTTGTGGCAGCCTGCCACAATATCAACATTGACCACCAAAAATAGATTTCAGTGCTTCCCATTCATTAACTAGACTGTGGTGGCCCGGAAATATATTTAAACTTCTAATTATAATATAAAAAGTCTTTATTAAAAATCAAATCAAAGGTGCGATAAGGCTTTGTGTCCTTATCAAAAGACTGTCTGTTTGCTCTGCGCAAAGAGAAGTGCACACTTTGCTCGTGCAATCAGCAGATGTGTCTCAGTTCACAGTGAATGAATGCAGTGAACTCCATCTGCGCATGTGCTGAGTTTAACGTGCGTTAGAGAATGTAGCGGGCACCAGTTACGCATTATTTTCACATTTGCATAGTTGAAGATTACAGCATTTCACTAGATTTTAGAGACGTAGTAGTGACCGTAGGTTGACCCACCAGTTTCACAAAATCCTGTGGGAAACACTGATTATAGTGTCATTTATCATCTGAAGCAGGTAAAAAAGAACATTACCATTACTTAATACTTATTTAGCAAGGAAACTGATTGCTCAAAAGTGACAGTAAAGACACTTAAAATTTGACAAAAGATTTCTATTTCAAATAATTACTGTTCTTTACAACTTTCTATCGATGAAAGAATCCTGATAAAAATCCTTACTGACCACACACATACACACACAGACCAACTTCTTGAGCAAAATCTGTGTGCAGAATTAAATAACCCTCCCACAGAACTCTCGAGCAGCAATAAATATTACCACACCTAGGGGTAGGGGTGCATGCATATTCAAAACATCAAAATTAAGAGCATTAATAATAATTATATAGTGCTTTGGGCATACAGAATTTGATAGAAATTAAAACTTGTCCAACCTTCCAGGAGCCACTGGGCGGCTCTGTTGTCTGAGATAGTCTATGACTGCCAGCATGCTGCGGAGTGAGGTTTTGTCTATCTGGCTCTGGTTGGCAACATCAATAGTGTTCCCTGTTAAAACAGAAAAAACGTTCACCTTGTAAGATTACAAATTTAAGAAAGTACATTGTATTTAACATTTAAGGCAAAGAATTATGATATCAGATGATTATTGTAGTCTCCAGAAAGAGTCTCTTTTCCTGCCAGACCTGTTTTAATCAGATCACTGAGATTCTCACTTTTCGGAGCCCAGACGTTGAATCGTTAGGTTGATTGACTTTCACCTTTTGTCTTTAATGGCTCTGGGATGGCTCTTGGAATTGGAGTTCCTGGCCAGTATCAGCATGTGAATAGTTGCTGATTCAATGGGACTGGTCGTGCTCTCAGAGTAGGGTGTGTTCCCACTTCATTTGCATGCTTTATTCAGATTTCCCAAAACCTGTGTATTTAATTTACATGCTTTGTTTCAATCTCTATGCAATCCCTCCCCCTTGAAATGTATATAACCTATCAGTTAGACTGTTTGAGTCAGACTGTTTTCGGACGACCTGCAGCACAGAGTGTTCTCATTAAAAGAATAACTTCTGTTTGAATCCCGAAGTCTCCTGGTCTACACTTCTGAGTTTCCTACACTTTAGAAGAGAAAAGTTCACAACAACCTATACAGAATATATTATCTTTGATAAGGCAGCACCGCAGCAGACCAAGTTGTTATTGTCATAGTCAAGAGTAACAAATGGTTTTGCACCTGAATCAGTGAGCATGGGGGTGGTGGGGCGGCTGGTGGGTGTGGAGGGTCTGTGGTACTGACTGAAGAAACTCTGGATGTGTGTGGATAACAGCTGCCTCCAGGAACCGTCCACATCTCCCAGAAGAATATCATGAACAAAGAGTGGCAGCATCCTCTGACAAAAATCCGTATTTACCTACAGCAATAAAACAAAGTCTGTTTTCTGGCTTTTGGGTCAGACAAACACATATCAGCATTATACACTGGATCACCAAAATACAGCATGGCTACTTTTTCATCAGTGTACCTCACATAATGGTCTGGTGAGAAGCAGAGCTTCATTTCGGACCCCTCCACTGTCCAACAAGGCCATACACAGGTCCTTTAACCAGTCCTTGTGTCCGCCAGGTTGCACTAACCAAAGGTCAGAACTGTTCAGCCTGTCTCTGGACTCTGAGGTCACTTCCATGGTCATGATGGGCTCCTGTATAAAAAGCAGATAAGTCCGTTAAGGTATGATTGTATGGGTTACTTTTATTACTGGAGGTATTGTTTTTGTTGTCATTTATTGTATATTTATTAAAATATTGATTCACTCATTTGTTTATTAAAGTGCCCCTATTGTGCTTTTTCAGATATTACCTTTCATGTATAGTATAATATAGCTGTTTGTGAGTGTAATAGGTCTGCAAAGTTTCAAAGATCAAAGATCTTCATCAGAGCAGAGTAGACCAATTACAACAGACTGGGCCATCTGACCAATCAGAGCAGAGTAGACCAATCACAACAGACTGGGCCATCTGACCAATCAGAGCAGAGTAGACCAATCACAACAGACTGGACCATCTGACCAATCAGAACAGAGGAAAGGTGGGGTTTAGAGAGACTGAATTTTACTTTATTCAAACTGTTTCAGACATTGTGAGAAAAGAGGTGATGCCGCAATGTATTTTATCAGATTTTTTTTTCTTTGACCTTGGATGCATGTAAATCTATTGTAAGAGATCTCAGAAACAAAATAAGAAACTTGTAGCATAATAGGGGCACTTATATCACAAATATTCAGTGTGCGGCTGGAATCAAGTGTCCATAAAAAGGATGTAGACATATGCAGATGTGAAACACTTGCCCGTCTCTTGGCAGAGCGGAAGGGGTTTAGGTATGCCAGCAAAGGGTCCCTTTTACTTTTAAACATTTCCCCAAATTCAAGCCCATACTGAGTGGCCAAGATGTCCTTTAAACACACACCAGCAGCCTGACGCACCGCAATACTGAAATAAAAGAGAGAGACTATGATGTAAATACTATTAGAAAGCAAATACTAGAAATAGTTTCTTGTGAATTTGTGTTGAAGTTAATTCAAGATTAGTGCGTAAGTGTAAGATCTACTAAAGGACGTAGTAATGAAGTGCCTGTGATGTGTGAGTGCATTGTCCATGCAGTTCAGGATGATGAAGATCCACTGAAGAGGGACTTCACAGAGCAAATGGACTGCTCTAGCATACAGCTGGTCTTTCCCATGGTGCAATGCAATAGATGATAGGTCAACTGGCCCAAGTTCTCCCAGGCACCGACCAACAGCCTCTGAGGAGTAAATCATAAAAACATTTCACAAATGTATTTATTTTGGTTAAAGACCAATGAAATCTGACTTTTGCGACTTTTAATCAATGTCTATTAGCTTTGAAGTCATGTGTGCTAAAAGTTTTTAACAGATATACCTTTAAAAATGGACACATTTGTCTTTCTCTTCCAAGAAAGAAAGCATACGAAAATATTTGTATGTTATCTTGTCTGGATAATTCTTTGTAGCTTTAATAAGCTCCTACAATTATAATAATAAAAAACTTTTGAACAAAACTTCTTGTTTTTATAACTGTTTTTAAATTTTTTACATAATTAAAAGGTAGGGTAGGCAATTCCAGAGTGGCTAGCAATAGCGAGCTAGCTTTGAAAGCATGAGATCCCACCCTCCCTTCAGAGCGTCTCCAAAGCCACGTCAAAAGACATGAACGCGCACAGCGAGAGCAGAGTCTGTAAAGCGTCTCGAGAGAGGCTGGTAAATTCCCTCATGCCTCAAAGCACATAACATTGCAATAATAATGAAAGCAAACAACTTACAGAGCTCTAGTTGTACCACCTGACTGCTGCAGATTCTTTTCGGCGTGGATATTGTTGACATATTAATGCAAAAATCAGAGTCGGAGGACGTGAACAGTTCTAATTTCAATGGGGTCTAGTGAAATGCACTTACTCAAGATGTCTCCTCCACCAGGGTGGTTAGCTGCGATTTTGCAGAGCTGTAAAAGGTTTAGAACCAGCTTAACCAGAATACAGCTGGAAGGATCGGCTAAAGAAACACAAACATCAGATATGAACATAAAGCATTACATTAAAACAGCGCTACAGTAGAGTTAAATATAAAGAGCTATAGCACATTTACAGTGGGGATCGAAATTATGGGCACCCCAGGTAAAAAATTGTATTAATGTGCATAAAGAAGCCAAGAAAAGATGGAGAAATCTCCAAAAGGCATCAAATTACAGATTAAACATTCTTATAATATGTCAAAAAAAGTTAGATTTTATTTCCATCATTTACACTTTCAAAATAACAGAAAACAAAAAAATGGCGTCTGCAAAAGTTTGGGCACCCTGCAGAGTTAATACCCAGTCCTTCCAGAAAAATGCGGCTTTTTTTTGTGAAAATCCTTGATTATGCGGCACGTTTTCTAAAAAAATGCGATGGAAAATGCGGGATATTTATGCAATTTTATGCAATAAAATTGCGGGAACTTGCAAAAACTGCGGTTTGATGAAAAAGAGAAAAAAAGCACTACATCACAGAAAGTGCTGGGAATATTTAAGTTCTCATCTTGTTTTATTGAAGACCTTAATAAACACACGGCTCAAATTTACAAAACATTGAGTCAAACAAGTTCTGTAGCTTTACAAAAGGAATATGCTAGAACTTCTGAAGAAATGAATAAATAACTTCCTGTTTTACAGAGGTAGCTTTACAAAACAGACATTTGAGTGCTTCCAGTGCACAAAGTGCAATCTCTTAAAGGGTTAGTTCACCCAGAAATGTAAATTCTGTCATTAATGCCGTCCCCTCATGTCGCTGGACACCCGTAAGACGTTCATCTTCAGACACAAATGAAGATATTTTAGTGGAAATCCGATGGCTCAGAAAGGCCTCCATTGGCACAATGCACTGTACACTCTCAAGACCCATAAAAGCACTACAGACGTCGATACAAAGTCCATCTCACTGTGGCTCTACAATAACTTTATGAAGTGACGAGAATAGTTTTTGTGCTAAAACCTAAATAACAACTTATATAGTGACGACAGATTTCAAAACACTGCATCATGAAGCTTCGAAGCGTTATGAATCAGTGAGTCGATTCATGATTCGGATCAGGTGTCAAACTGCTGAAATACGTGACTTTGGTGATCCGAACCGCTGAATCGACTCACTGATTCATAACGCTTCAAAGCTTCATGATGTTGTGTTTTAAAATCGGTCAACACACCGGGAAACTGCTTTGCGTGGTCTTATGCTGTTATTTTTGTTGGCAAATGGGAGCTTGCGCTTCATCATGGTTTCACCGATATCTATGGTTTCTCCACGGGGTTTGCAGCTTTTCGATGACGTTCACGTCGGGTAATTACGTCACTTCAAAACGTTCCCATGGCAATAGGGGGAAATGGGCTCTTGTGTGAAGTAAACAAACTTTTTAAAACTTTCTGCTAATATATATATGACTTTTTTGCAACGAAAATGCGGGGATTATGAAATCATGCTAGCCCCGCATATTTTGCACGCGGAAATAGGCAATTTATGCGGAGAAAGTGCGGCGTATTTGAAAAAATGCGGTCCCCGCATAAATATGCGGACTTTGGCTGATTGTGCATTAAATCATGCGATCGCATAATCACGTTTTTCTGGAGGGACTGAATACCTTGTACTGCCCCCTTTGGCAAGTATCACAGCTTGTAAACGCTTTTTGTAGCCAGCCAAGAGTCTTTCCATTCTTGTTTCAGGTATCTTTGCCAATTCTTCCATACAAAAGTCTTCCAGTTCTGATTTCTGGGCTGTCTGTCACGCACTGCTCTTTTAAGGTCTATCCATAGATTTTCAATTATGTTGAGGTCTGGAGTATGTTGTGAAGGCCATGGCAAAACCTTCAGTTTACGCCTCTTGATGTAATCCACTGTGGATTTTGAGATCTGTTTAGGATCATTATCCATTTGTAGAAGCCATCCTCTCTTTAACTTCAGCTTTTTCACAGATGGCATCAAGTTAGCGTCCAAAATTTTCTGAAATTTTATTGAATCAATTTCTCCTTCTACTCATGAAATGTTCCCTGTGCCACTGGCTGCGATTAATACAACCCCAAAGCATGATTGATCCGCCCCCATGCTTAACAGTTGGACAGAGGTTCAACATTACACAACGTACCTTTGCTCATTCCGGACAAAAAGTTCTATTTTAACCTCATCGGTCCACATAACTTGTTGCCAAAATGCATCAGGCTTGTCTATATGTTCATTTGCAAACTTCAAATGCTGATTTTTGTGGTGAGAACGTAGAAGAGGTTTTCTACTGATGACCCTTCCATGAAGACCATCTTTGTACAAGTATCTCTTTATAGTGGAATAGTGTACCACAACTCCAGTGTCTGCCAGATCTTTCTGGAGGGATTGTGCAGTCAAACTTGGGTTTTGACTAGCTTTTCTCACAATCCTGCAATGTCACAAGTTCTGTCTGATGTTTTTCTTGGTCTTCCAGATCTTGCTTTAACTTCCACTGTTCCTGATGACTGCCATTTCTTAATTACATTCCGAACAGAGGATATTGGCATCTGAAAACGCTTTGCTATCTTCTTATAGCCTTCTCCTGCTTTGTGAGCATCAACTATTTTCAGTTTCAGTTTTCTACACAACTGCTCAGAAGAACCCATGGTGCTAATTGTTGGGGCAAGGTCAGATGAGTCTGGGCATTTACAACCTTTTAGGTTGACATCTCCTGGTCTTTCCAGACGATGATTGAGAACAATCCATGACACTGTCAGGTGTTTTCTTGGCTTCTTTATGCACATTAATAAAAATGTTTACCTGGGGTGCCCAAACTTGCGATCCCCACTGTATCTGACAGTTGTATAAAAATTCTTAGTAATGTGATTCTGACCATGGCATTCTTTCAAGAGTTGTCCTATCTGCGGTTTATGGTTGTGAAGTTGCCTCTTCAAATCTTTCAATCCCTCCAAACGTGCCAGGGGCAAAGAATCACATGACGTAACAGACAGAAAATGCTCAATTTCCTGCAATAAAAAAAAGAAAAAAGGACAGGCACAATAAACATTTTAATAAGAGAAGAATAACAAAATGTTAAGCTATGACACTTGGATAAGAAAATTTGAATCATCAACCAATTACTTCATTTTAAATTCATTCTTCAACTTCTCCAATTTATATTAAGCTCATCATAATCCCACAACATAACTTTAGCTTTAAATGTGCAGTAAAAGGTGTTAAAGGTGCCGGAAGTGTTTTCTGAGAAACACAGTTGATGTAATAACAGTTGGTTATTTTAAATCAACCCAAACAAACACACCCCTCCCTTCATTGCTCCGCCCCCAAAAAGCACAAACACGCAACGCAAGGGGATGTCCCTTCATCATAGCTGAACTGAAATTAAATAATGCTTCGCGAAAAATAAAGCGAAGATAGCAAACGAAGAACAAAAAATACAGTACACAAGTGTACAGTGCATCCGAAAAGTATTCACAGCGCTTCACTTTTTCCACATTTTGCTATGTTACAGCCTTATTCCAAAATGGATTAAATTCATATTTTTTCCTTAATTCTACAAACAGTACCCCATAATGACAACGTGAAAGAAGTTTGTTTGAAATCTTTGCAAATGTATTAAAAATAAAAAAACAAAAAAAATCACATGTACATAAGTATCCACAGCCTTTGCCATGACACACTTAAAATTGAGCTCAGGTGCTCCTGTTTCCACTGATCATTCTTGAGATGTATCTACAACTTGATTGGAGTCCACCTGTTGTAAATTCAGTTGATTGGACATGATTTGGAAAGGCAAGGCACACACCTGTCTATATAAGGTCCCACAGTTAACAGTACATGTCAGAGCACAAAACAAGCCATGTAGTTCAAGGAATTGTCTGTAGACCTCCGAGACAGGATTGTATCAAGGCACAGATCTGGGGAAGGGTACAGAAACATTTCTGCAGCATTGAAGGTCCCAATGAGCACAGTGGCCTCCATCATCCATAAATGGAAGAAGTTTGGAACCACAAGGACTCTTCCTAGAACTGGCCACCCGGCTAAACTGAGCGATTGGGGGAGAAGGGCCTTAGTCAGGGATGTGACCAAGAACCTGATGGTCACTCTGATAGAGCTCCAGCGTTTCTCTGAGAAGAGAGGAGAACCTTCCAGAAGAACAACCATCTCTGCAGCACTCCACCAATCAGGCCTGTATGGCCAGACGGAAGCCATTCCTCAGGAAAAGGCCACACGGAGTTTGCCAAAAGGCACCTGAAGGACTCTCAGACTACGAGAAACAAAATTCTCTGGTCTGATGAAACAAAGATTGAACTCTTTGGCCTGAATGGCAAGTGTTGTGTCTGGAGGAACCCAGGCACCGCTCATCATCTGGCCAATACCAACCCTACAGTGAAGCATGGTGGTGGCAGCATCATGCTGTGGGGATGTTTTTCAGCAGCAGGAACAGGGAAACTAGTCAGGATCGAGGGAAAGATAAATACAGCAACGTACAGACATCCTTGATGAAAGCCTGCTCCAGAGCGCTCTGGACCTCAGACTGGGGTGAAGGTTCCTCTTCCAACAGGACAACGACCCTAAGCACACAGCCAAGATAACAAAGGAGTGGCTACGGGACAACTCCGTGAATGTCCTTGAGTAGCCCAGCCAGAGCCCAGACTTGATGGAACATCTCTGGACAGATCTGAAAATGGCTGTGCACCAACGCTCCCCATCCAACCTGATGGAGCTTGAGAGGTCCTAAAAAAGAAGAATGGAAGAAACTGCCCAAAAATAGGTGTGTCAAGCTTGTAGCATCATACTCAAAAAGACTTGAGGCTCTAATTGGTGCCAAAGGTGCTTCAACAAAGTATCGAGCAAAGACTGTGAATACTTATGTACATGTGATTTTTTTGCGTTTTTTATTTTTAATATATTTACAAAGATTTCAAACAAACTTCTTTCACGTTGTCATCATGGGGTATTGTTTGTAGAACTGGGGAAAAAATAAAGATGTTAATCCATTTTGGAATAAGGCTGTAACATAACAAAATGTGGAAAAAGAGAAACGCTGTGAATACTTTCCAGGTCTCTCCAGCACTGGAAAGTTTTTCTAATATTAATGCGGGTCCTAAAGCTCTTGTCTGATCATAGCCCTTGTTTTCCCAGTGATATTCCTCTGATCTTTTCACGTTTGTAATGTCTCTCAGCCATCTCTCTTTCTACAGTCTCTCTTCAAATCTCTCTCTCCTCGCCCATCATGAGTGGACACGCCCCTACTGCTGATTGGCTAAAAGAGAGTTGTGCAGCTACAATTATGTTGTGCTGTTGTGTAGTTCAATCCACTTTAAACAGCATTTTTCAGAAAAAGCTCACTGCACCTTTAAATGTTAAATGTGGGTCTACGCAGCATTTCTGAAAAAGAACAAGATGTTGACCTGTCTGAGAGTGAAGGCTCCAGAGCTGTATTTGAGTGCATGTTGGGCGGCTCTGAGCTCTCTGAAGTTTGGTCGGTCAGGGAAAGGCTCCAACAGGGGAATGGACTTTCTTAACATTCTGTTCTCTGGGTTTTCTATTACCAGGAACCTTAGCAGGCTGAGCACCTAAAAGTAGCCACATGTACATCATATGTAATGAATAATCAGTCAAATCATGCATCACACTTGTAAACAGGGATGGGCGATATATATTGTAAATTAAAGGTACAATATATTTAATATTATTTTGTTAGTGAACACTGTTAACATCGTAATTGACGTTAATGTGCTATAAATCAGTACTGTAATCCAGTTTTGCATCCATCACGTGTCACAACTCTTAACAGAAACTTTACAGTGACTTAAAACCCTAATAACAAAAAAGCAATTCATTTTAGAAATCTGTTATTTTACAGTCGTTGAATTCCATGATTTCTGAATAAGGATTTTTAAAAAGATTTTGTAATGTTTTTGGCCTTATGGATTTATAATTTTTTTTAAATTCACTTACCTATGCCAATTTCCATGACATTGCAAATTTACATTACATTTTCAGGTCTGAAATCATCATTTTAAAAATCCTAGATATGTGTTGGGGCCAAAAACACCAAATTTGGGCCTTAAATTGTATTTAAAGCTGCAGTCAGTAAGTTTTACCTCTTTGTCGCCATCTCTGTTTGAAACCTGCAATTGCAATTATTTGCGGAATTATCATCTTTACATGGGTTGTGCATCGGCACGGCTCCTCAGTGCGGATTAATCTAATATTGTGAGGAGTTTGTGTGGCTGTCATTTATTCACCGCACTAGTGTGGATACTGTACTTATGACAGTGTACGTATGACCAAAATAAGAATTTTCACTGGAAAATGTCATCTAAACAAGTTGACCTGTCTGCCACTTTTGTTCTGACCAACTGAGAAAAAAAGTATTACAATAAAATCACGCTACCAACAGCGATTAAATCTAATGATCGCTTGGCTCATATCATATCAAACCTCGCAACTTATTATTATTGCTATACTTTGTTCTCAAAGCATTGCGTGACTACGTGTATTTAATATGTATTAGCGTTACCTGCAGATTTAAATTTTTGTACAGTCTAATCTATAATTGTCATACCACTAGAATTTCATAAAAAGAAATTGTTCTTTTAACTCAAAAATCAAATTAATGTTCCTTAGAACTGGTTCTCTTTGAAATAATTGTTTTTTTCTGTAGCCACTCTGCAGTCCGAAGTCTTTTGCTTTTGACTACGGGTGAATCTCCAATTGATGATTGTCGTTTGGATCTTTCTGGATTACAATCCGCCATCAAAATGATAAATTTAGTTATTCCAGCTGCTGTGAGAAAAGGCTATAAATGATCCGCCACCTGCAGCATCCTCACATGCGATAGCCTACTAGACAGACTCCTTTATGTATACAGACGTAACGTAATGAGGTAAAGACGAATGTCGTCAAGCTCGTATTTCCCGCAGAAACCTACACTCAAATTATAACACATTATTACAATCTTAGAGTTGTGAATCGGATTAAGGTAAGGAACATTGAATCACGGAACATTGGCTGGTTATGTACTTGCTCAAATTTTGATGTGGAAAGTTGTTTTTAAGTTTCGTAAAAATCATTGTGTTTGTTTGATTATGTTCTTGAACTACATTATTTTAGCTCTTGCATTGAACGTTTCTTAGCTAGAATGTAGGGTAATAAGTTTACTGTAATGACCAAGTTTTCTGTTCAAAAAAATTTTTTTTTTACATTTACAGATACTAGGAGTGTCCATGGATTAAGATCAGTAACTAAAAAAATTATAACATTTCAGAATTCCAGAAGTTTTTAAAACGGAATGGGTTTTTTTCAGACATCATTTTAGCTTATTTTATTTTTAAACTTGTTTGTCTTATTTAGAATCATTTTAAGTCATTTGAGCCCCGTTGAACGTTTGCTGAGGCCCCGTAGTTGAGAACCTCTGCACTTGATTGTGACCATAGAAGTTAACAGTTCATGTTCATGCACTCTGCTGTCTCACCTGCTGAGATATGGCTGACTGTTCGGTGACCTGTGCTGTGAGAGTACCCACAATGACCTGCAGGTGGCTCTCTAGGGCATCATCACAGTATTCCACAGCTGTATGACAGACCAGCGACAGCAAATCACAGCACAGGGACAGACTGCGAGTGGACACCTCATCCTGTTGTTGACATGATCTGCAGCAGAAAACAAGTGCTCAGTAGTTTGCAGCAAAATTCTCAAAACTTTACCTCAAACTGTCTCCCACTCATGATTATTCATCTGGCTGATATTTGTTGTAAATATCAAAAAACAGCCCTAATGCAGGGCCATGAACCCAAAAACAGTCCTAATGTGTGTGTGAGCATGAACCCTAAAACAGACCTGCTGTTGATGTGGTGAATAAGTGTATAGATGATGTCACGCAACACAAATGCCCAGGCTCCGCCCAGCCCGTCCTTCACCTCCCTGAGAAGCAGGCTGACAAATAGATGGTACATCATCAGTATGCGGTGCCTCTCATAGGCGTTGGTGGTCTCGGCAGCCTTCTGACAGATTGCTATGAGAATCTTCTGAATGGACATCTGAAACAAACAGAACAAACACAGACAGGCACCAATGCACTTGTTGACTTCCTGCACATTTATGCAGTATCTCAGAGGAAATGTGAATATGCAAGTTTGAGAGGGAGGCTCACAGGAGTCTTAGACAGGATGGTGACTAGAGACTTGTGGTTGGCACTGTGGCATTTGCTCAGGTAATCCAGCGTGGCTTTGATCACATATGAGCTGAAGAATGGCGGGTTTGGCGCAGGATCCAACTCTCTAATTACAAAAATACAACATGTTTATAACATTTCTTATGATTCAAATAGGGTAGCAATAAATTCCAAGTGGAAATATCAGTGAATTTCTCAATGCTGGATGAGCATTTGTGTGCATACGTTTTTTATGTGCATTTTATTTTTTTATTATGCGCAGCGCATCTTGCCATTTCCATTCAGCATTTTTTTCGCATAAAAATAGGTGGATGGAAACATAGCTATTTTCAATAAGAGAAAAAGTTCTCACTGTTACAGTATGTTTTCATACTGTTTCACTCTATTTGATCTCTTTTATCTCAAATAAACACTGAAAATTGATTCCTTATGTTATAATCCTTTCAATGATCTGTAAGGTGTCATGATAAGAAATAAATATACCCAGTAAATTTCTGTAGGTCTCCATTATCCGCTGCCGCTCCTCCTGCTGTCTCGTGCAGTGTCATTAGCAGCTCCACCACAATGTCAGCCAGGTTGTTGCAAATCAAACTGTCAATTTGCTAAAGGAAAAAAAACTGTATATAAATCATTCTTGAGCTGTGTACCAATTTTACCAATTGTGTACCAACTGCATCTACAGAAGCCGGTCTAAGTGTAGATCAGTAATATACTAAAGATAATTGGAACACAACTGTATCCTCACCTGTTTTCCCAGGAAGTTGCTGTTCTTCAGTATGTCATACACCCTGTGAGCTTTCTCTCGCTGCTGGGCCACATGGGTGTCTTGCCCGGCGAGGGCGAAGTGAGGCAGGATGTTCACCATGATCTTGGGGAAGCAGTTAGCCAGCAGCTGCTTCCAGTCCTGAGCCAAGTGATCCCCAATGGATTTCACCTCCTCAAAGTCATTCAGGAAGACCAGGTGCGGGATCAGAACATGGTAGGATGACCTAAAATGTATAATACATAGTTACAGTATAATCAGAGTACAACTAGGATGTAAAACTTCTCACATGTTCCGATAATGAGAATTTTCTACTATTATGTACTATTTTTGCAATGAAAAATTGAAAATGATAATCAATTGATTAATTGACCATATGCACGGTTACTTCCAGGTTTCGATAACCCATTTCGGGCATTTCCGGTGAACTGTTAGCTGTCATAATATAATTTCGCTTTTGAATGATTATTAAACATTATAAAATCACTAGGTTTAAAAATAATTTTTTTCAAGGTTTAGCGCTTTTTTGTAGTGAAGTATGAAGTAGGAAAAGTCCCAAAGTCTCATGAAAATGATTTCGGCACACTTTTTGTTCAATGAATCTTTAATTTACAGTGCTGATGCTTACCTCACTAAATTTGAATGCCAAAATATGCACAGGGACAGCATGAACTTCACATTATTCAGCGCAGCCATCCATAATCGCAGTAAGATTTGTACTTGATTGTCAACTTTAATATGTCCCTTTTAATGTGTTAATTTTAGTGAACAATTAACAAACTTTCGGCTTTCAAATTCTGTCGATTTCATCACGAATTGCAGGCAATAAATGTTGTTTTGGCGCACTTTAATGTGGTCTGACAGATCGCTCAATCAGCATTTTGACCTTGTAAAAAAAAGGCTTAAAGATCCCATGGCATGAAATTTTCATTTTATGAGGTTTTTCAACATTAATATGAGTTCCCCTAGCCTGAATATTGTCCCCAAGTGGATAGAAATGTTGATCGGTGTAAACCCGAGTTCTGGCTGTCTCTCTCTGCCTTTGAGAAAATGACAGGCCAGACGAGCCAATCCTGAAGTCTCCTGGTTTGACGTCCAAGCAGGAACGGTTACCTCCCTTTCCTCCGCCCAGAGAATCTGGCACGCCCATGCAAACGCTCGAGAGATCATTCCTTGTGAACGAGGAATTGTGGCCTCACACACGCCGAAGCTCGGGCTGCACTGGCCGTTGGCCTTCAACATCCCCGACCCCCAGTACTGCATCTGGCCCACAGCGGAGGCACCAAACGCGGCGTGAGATTAAGCAGAAGGGGGGTAAGTTAAGCGTGAGCATATTCGGGCTAGCCAGGCTAGCCCCACAATAAACTGGATTACATTCGATTACTGCTGTTGTGTCTTTGATTGCGCTGTGTACTCAACACGCGTCACTGACGCTTTTATTTTATTTTAAAAATAATGCTATTATCAACACTTACTTTTAACTCGTTCATCTCGACAGCTGTAATGGTACTTTGCATGTGTTACAAAGTTGGTAATAATGATGAAGACGGACTCGGCGTGACTGGGACTCGTGTTTATTCAGAACTCTCAGATACAAACACAATAAACTCGCGCTGACTGACAGCGCTCTCAGAACTCAGTAGTTACTATAAATAACTTTGTTAGCGATCGCTGAGCTCCGTCTCTGGTACGTTAGTGATGTCCGGTTCGCGAACGATCTTTCTTTTGAACCTGTTCTTTTTAGTGAACCGAATCAGTTCACCAAATCGGACTGAATCGTTCTAGATGTCAGCCAATCACAACAGTGGGCGTTTTTACTGAAGTCTCACAGCAGACACGCCTCTTGAAGCAGGGCATTCAGCCACAGGACAAACAGCAGTATTGAAAAAATGCCTTTTATTTCTAAATTATGACATTTTATGATGTAAAAGTCATACTAACAATATAAGTACACCTCAGGAAACATTATAAAATAATAGAAAAATGCCATGCCATGGGACCTTTAAGAACAATCATGTCACGTAACGTCAGATTTACCTCAGAAAAGCCATTCAATGCTCATAAACTCGTTAGTCAGCTAGAAAAATAACTATTGAAAGAGGCACTTTGCTAAATATATGCACGATATCGCATAATCCTTATATTGTTAACCTGTTGTCTACATGAGAAAGAATGGAAGGAGCTAAAAAATGAAATTCAACATTGCCCATATAATTGCATGTGAAGAGCTGCCTTTCACCAAATTTATCTCGCAGACATTACTAATGAAGAAAAATAGATTGGGTGTGCAAGACATACGACAATGTTTATAGGATGCATTAGGAGGAGGTCAAACGATACTCATTGGCCAAGTGATGCTGACATCACTTCAGATTCTGTGTAAAGAACAATTCTTTGTGACAATGTAGCCAAAAGCAATTTAGTTCCTACTATAAGTGAAACTTAGTTCCCACTTCCCAGGACATCCACAAGATGGATGAAAATGCAATGAAAAAGAAAAGGAGGGCAGACATAACAAAATGAGTCAATTAAAACACATTTATTCTTTTGTGGCACTTTTTTTTCCTCCGTTATGCCTGATTGGTGTATATCGCAGAACAACAATACAGGGAGTGCAGAATTATTAGGCAAGTTGTATTTTTGAGGATTAATTTTACAACATTAATAATTAAACAACAACCATGTTGTCAATGAACACAAAAAAACTCATTAATATCAAAGCTGAATATTTTTGGAAGTGGTTTTTAGTTTTAGCTATTTTAGGGGGATATCTGTGTGTGCAGGTGACTATTACTGTGCATAATTATTAGGCAACTTAACAAAAAACTAATTTATACCCATTTAAATTATTTATTTTTACCAGTGAAACCAATATAACATCTCAACATTCACAAATATACATTTCTGACATTCAAAAACCAAACAAAAACAAATCAGTGACCAATATAGCCACCTTTCTTTGCAAGGACACTCAAAAGCCTTCCAGAAACTGGCAGTAGGACTGGGAGTTGAGCTTGACTCCATCCTCAACCCGAAAAGGCCCCACAAGCTCATCTTTGATGATACCAGCCCAAACCAGTACTCCACCTCCACCTTGCTGGCGTCTGAGTCGGACTGGAGCTCTCTGCCCTTTACCAATCCAGCCACGGGCCCATCCATCTGGCCCATCAAGACTCACTCTCATTTCATCAGTCCATAAAACCTTAGAAAAATCAGTCTTGAGATATTTCTTGGCCCAGTCTTGACGTTTCAGCTTGTGTGTCTTGTTCAGTGATGGTCGACTTTCTGCCTTTCTTACCTTGGCCATGTCTCTGAGTATTGCACACCTTGTGCTTTTGGGCACTCCAGTGATGTTGCAGCTCTGAAATATGGCCAAACTGGTGGCAAGTGGCATCTTGGCAGCTGCACGCTTGACTTTTCTCAGTTCACGGGCAGTTATTTTGCGCCTTGGTTTTTCCACACGCTTCTTGCGACCCTGTTGACTATTTTGAATGAAACGCTTGATTGTTCGATGATCACGCTTCAGAAGCTTGGCTATTTTAAGACTGCTGCATCCCTCTGCAATATATCTCACTATTTTTGACTTTTCTGAGCCTGTCAAGTCCTTCTTTTGACCCATTTTGCCAAAGAAAAGGAAGTTGCCTAATAATTATGCACACCTGATATAGGGTGTTGATGTCATTAGACCACACCCCTTCTCATTACAGAGATGCACATCACCTAATATGCTTAATTGGTAGTAGGCTTTCCAGCCTATACAGCTTGGAGTAAGACAACATGCATAACGAGGATGATGTGGTCAAAATACTCATTTGCCTAATAATTCTGCACTCCCTGTATATCGCAATGTAATTCTTTTTACAGTATCATGCAGCTTATATTATTGCAGAAGTTCTTAAGAACATTCAGTGCATATTGTCGATTGCCATGAAAATAGGCTTAAAATAGGCTTCTTATGCCATATATGCAAAAATGTATTATTTTGATTTGGGTTGAAATATAACCAGCATGTTTTTGTGAGATTCAGCCTAGTAAACAAGGAGCACATACCTGTAAAACTCTTCCAGACTGCAATAGCCCAGCAGTGTGTAGGGGAAGGACTGCAGCGTGTACCTCGAGTCGGACTGTTTTTGGTTCAGCCACTCAGCCACTAGGTAATATAGGTGTGAATTAATTAAACTCTTGAAGTCCCTGTACCCAAGCGACTGGGACACACCTCTGAGCACCTGCAGAGTCAGCACAGAAAAAAAAAAACATTTTAATGGATTATACAAATGAACAGTGTTTGGACAGTGTTGAATATCTTTACATTTCCTTACCTTTTTGATGAGCTGTTCATCAATGCTGTTCTCCTTGTAGGACTGAAAGAGTGCAAACAGGGCTTGCTTCTCACACACAGGGCTGCAGGACATCACCATGGAGACACTTTTCAGCAAGGTTGCCCGTCGATTAAAGGTCTCGTCGGGCAAGTCTTCTGAAGGACAGGTCTTCTGTAGAACAACAGCATTAAAGCATTAGAAGTCTATTTTTAGTATGGCAAACCAAGTCAATACCAAATATAAACTAAAATAAACTAAAAAAACTAGTTCAAAAATTCATTAGGTGTTTTTTTCTACTTGTTTTCTTAAATCTTGTTGTGTAGCTTTTTTGTTCTACTGTTTGTAATTTGTGCTCTTTATTTTATAACTGAATATTTATAATATCTAAAGTTAATTAATTTAACTTCTTTATGCATCAAAATCCAGCGATGCAATGGTCAAGAGTTATTAAAACATAATTTCATAGCACATTAATTCACAAAACATTTACATTTAATTAAAATTTGTATTTCTGATGAAAAATAAAATACTAAAATAGGAGTCTAGTTATAATTAAGTTTCTTTTTAATTTCTGGTAAACTGGTGTCATTTATCTTGTGCATTTACATGTCAACAACATGCTGATAAATGTCAAAATAAATACCCATTTTAAGGCTTTACAAACAATCAATAAAATACCAACACTGGGTTTTCATTTTTCTCAGAAAATTCTCAAAGAAAACTGCACATAAGAAGTTTACACAACACTGACAAAAGAATGGACAATGAACCAGAGTAACTCAAAATTGGGGTAACGCTATTTAGTGTAAGCCATTCACTATATCCTATATGTCAGCATAAAAAGGACCTTTTCAAAAATACCGGTAAATTGGTTCTGGCATTTTACCAGTAAGGGAAGTTGTACCAGTAAACTACCAGTATGATGCGCTGTGTGAATACAGAATGAAGATTACCGGTCTGAGCATGTACGAAGTCAGAACATGCTGATGTAAGAAGTCTGCTTTGGGCCAATCATAAAGTTCTTATGGAGATGATGTAATTACTCCACGCTGTTTACAGTAAGCTTTTTAAATGTTTTTTTGACGTTAATATGCACTAGATGATCATCTTTTACAGTTGTGCCATGTCTCGCAGCTTCTTTAACGTGTCACACTAAAGTGTGCCGCACAAGTTCTGAAAAGTGAAGCCAAAGCGTCTCAATCGGCTCCCAGGTGGTTGGTCCCAGTATGGGTCATAAACCATGCCCTCTCCATGTAACGTAATGGGACGTGAAACAAACTAATCAAATTACACTTCAAATAATTTTTTTTCAAAGATGGATTCTATCATTTTAGGTCGTTTTTAATCACGCTGATGTTAGTTAAAGTGTTTGTTTTATGCAAAGTAGTCGCTGAGGCACCAACAGACCTTTTTCAGGCTTTTCGGGAGGAGATTGAAGCTTTAACTTTAATTGCTACATTTCCATAACTTATATTCCACACCGACATAGTGAGTTGTTCTGAAGTAAAATGTACTAACCGATTCTGTGGGAATGTGGGCGGGTCCTTGACAGCGAGGCTCCACTTAACGCTCAATACTCAGATTTCAACGCCACTTCAACAATGGAAGAACGTGAAGGTGTGTCGTCCATCTTTTTTTACAGTCTATGGTCGCACTCAAGACCAGCTGCGGCTCTGCAGTTGGATACTATTATCGGGTCTCATGTTTTTAATGAGCAAAAACGTGTTCTGTTGGATCATCCACTTATGCCTGTCACTCAGACGACAGGTCTACACGGGTCCAAAAATTCGACCTGTCTATTATTTCAAAAGCTGTACCCAGACCCATGTAGATCCGAGAAATGCCAAAAATGTAGTACCCGGAACCCACCTGGACCCATCTATTATTTAATAGCTGTAACCGAACCCGGCAGGAAGACACAGACCCAACTGGACCCGATTGTCTCATATTCCACAATAAACTGCTATTAAGTCAATAAACAAGTTGCAAAAAAAAAGAACTTTTGTCTCAGCCTACCTAAAGCCGTCGTCTCCCTTTCTTGTAACTTACCTGATTGTGATGCATTACAATCCTTGCCAAGAAAAAAGTTATATCCAAGTTATTCCTCTCTTGTTATTCCAAACACCTGTGATTAAAAATGTTCTCGGGTGCTCTGTGTAGACCTCTAACTCAGACCTCAAAATGTTTGTCAAATTAAACAGATTGTGAAACTAAAGTGCTTCTCAAGTGGGTGAATGAAGGCAACGGCGCAGCATTTAAAGATAATTTACGATGACTAACCTCGCACAATTTACTGGTATTTTGCTGCTGATGTGTGAACGGTCTCTTAGCGGTAAAAAGCCAGAACGCCATTGCTTATGTATATGGGCTTATGTTCACAGCATATTTGTGTATTTACCAGTAAAGTCATTCTGGTAATTTATTGGGATTGCTGTGTGAAAGGGGCTAGTGTAAGACTGCATTTAAACACACTATTTGCTTAGGCATTCAAATTAGGGATGCACCGAATCCAGATTTTTGGGGTTCGGCCGAATACCGAATCCACTGGTTAAGATTCGGCCAAATCCGAAACCGAATATCGAATCCTTCTCCCATCCTCAGTCCATTATCACAGTAAACACATTAACAAAGTAAACAACGTCCACAGCAGTGTAGAGATGCTATTGACCATTTAACCGTTAACCGAAAGTAAGACATTTGACAGATTAATACTACCAGTTAAACGGTTTAAATATTTTTAACGCTCTTTTGTTTTTTGATGCATGGTTAAGAAAAATAATAGCGTTATTTGTTCACTCACGGAGCGCGTTGAGATGTGCAACCAGATATCTCGCAAAATGAAGCAATGGAAAAGCTTACTGTGTGGGACCATTTCGACAGAAAAATACAGCAGTAGTACAAGCTCCTGACTGGTGGAAAGCAAATGAAAGGCATTATCTCTGTATTCCCGGGACATCAGGTCCATCTGAAGCCTTGTTTAAGGCTTTTAATAGTGTGGTTTTGGTCAAGTTTACTAAAGTAAACATTGTCGCGCATGTTCTTCTCGCCGCTGTTTCCTGATGGTTTATAGAAAAATTACCCAGAGTCGTCCTCCGTCGTTTAAAAGAACAACACAACGGAGAGCGCAGGAGGCACGCGCGCTGTCAGCCGAGGCTCGCGCTGCGGAGACAGAAGGATTGTCATACATTTTGGCGGCTGTCTGTAGATTCCTTCATGCATAACTCGTATTCTCTCGGATGTTTCATACGCAAATGTTTTAACAGCGACTGTTGTTTAGGGTCCTTGTCATCAAGAGACAAATTGCAATCGGCATTGCAAACTGAACATGTAGCTCTTGAATCGCCTTGTTTTGACTTAAAGTAGCATACTGCCACGTTTTCTGTTCATGAGTTCCATTTTCACTTTCAACGATGGCATCATTACGTTCGACCAGCGGCGCATAGTGCAAGCCTAGGGTTCGGGTTTGGTGGAAAAAAATTCAGAGATTCGGCAGAAACCAAACCCCGTCAAAAAGCCAATATTCGGCCGAACCCGAATCCTGGATTCGGTGCATCCCTAATTCAAATGAAGGTAAAAGACTTATACCTGCCCCCTCATTCCTTCCTGAGCCTTGAGGTAAATGTTCTCAAAGGCCGTCTGCTGATTCTTCAGAGGAAGCATCATCTTCCCACCGCCATCCAGTCCATTTTTAAGAAACAAGCTGGAATTTAAAAGTTCATGTGAATAATGGAAGATCAGTTTCAGTTGAACAGGTTATATTAGCGTTTACTTCAGTGGAAAGCAGGTGTGTTCCGCCCACCTCTCCACAGACAGTGCCGCCAACATGCACACATGGTGATGGGGATCTGCTAAATGAGACGAGAGAAACACAGACACTGGCAGCTCCTCCTCCCTCAGCGTCAGCACCGCCCACTTACAGCAAGGGTCCACCTTGTAAAAAAATATATTAACAGGTAAAGCAGCAAGTACACATTCTAGATATGAAAACCTCTCTTGGAAACAGCTGTTTAGACTTGAAAGCCGAAAGATGATGTAACTGACCGCTATTATATAACATTTAAAATAGTACATTTACCATTTATTATTTACTATCATACTGGAATACACAATTATACTGTACTCACCTCCAGCAAAGCAAGTAAACACTGCCTTAGTGCCACTCTCACAGCTGAAGTACATTTGCCAGATTTCCCTAAGATGCTGTACAAAGAGAATGAATTTTACCTTAAGAAGTTCTTGAAGAATCTCTTTAAATTGTATCTTAACTTACATTTTTATAGTCAAGTCATTATCAATATAAATTACCATTATATAGTGAAGTAAATTTATTAAAGTAAAACAATCTCTAAAACCTATTTAAATATTAGCATGATATGTCTGTATTTTAAAATGTTTTAGAGATTGTTTTACTTTAATATATACCATGGTAGTAAGTGGCAATTTACACAACACCGTTTTCAACTAAAATGCAAAAATGCAACTGCGTTTTTGCAGTCATTTACACAACAGCAGCGTTTGGGGGCCTGAAAATGCAAACTTTTAAAAAACGGGTTTCAAACAAAGTGCAAGTTTTTGAAAACTATACGGTTATCGTCTCTGCGTAAATTACAAATACACGAATTTAGAAATAACGTCATGCGCATGTTCAGTCAATAGGCACGTAATATTTCTTTACACAGTGACATCGCCAACTACTGGCCTGGCAGCATAATACAGCATTTTTAGTCGTTTTTTGCGGACCCACGTGAACAAGGATTGGTTTGACAACGCTGTAATCAGCACATGAAAAACCACAGAAAGGTGTTTTTCAGCTGGCTAAAATGGTTTAGTGGACACACAGCCTAAATGATTACCATATTCAAGCATTATGATATTAGAATCTTGCTCAAAGGAACTTGGAGTAAGAACTAAAATACCATATACCATAGTACTACTACCACAGTGCATTTTATTACTGATTTAACTGCACTGATACTATCGGATGATATCAAAACTTGAACTGAATTGAACTGAATAATGACAATATTATCTTGCTACAGCTGCTTTACAGCAGAATTTGAACTTATATTTAACTCATATTTGATGAAGTTTGCACCACTAGCTGTTTCTATCCACCTATTATTATGCACATTTTGGGATATTGCATAAAAAATGTGCATACAAAACTTGTGCACTCAATGTGTTCTGAAATGCCTGAGCCAAAGTCTGTCATCAAAATGATTTGGTTTAATTCCCTCCCAGAAGCATCTCACACGATTGCGTTCCCAAACACCAACATCGCCACCCCAAGAGAACATTTACTGCGGTTCGTCTACCGCTCTGAGACTCAAGTCATTTATAATCGAGGAAAAAGAGCCTAGGTGGCTATAGCAGCTTCCATCTTTATTACAGATATTTTGCGCCAATTTCCCAGGAAGTGATGATTTTTTCCTCCTAAACACATGGGATGAAAACAGTGCTTTATTCACAAATGTTTTATGCATTATTTAAATTTGCAACTCTGAATAGAAACATAGCGACTTATTCTGTTACTTTCCTGTGTATTATTGTGAAACTGTTTTGAAACAATTTCTATTGTTTAGCACACTATAAATGAAAAGGTGACTTGACAAGTGTTCCAAAGGGAATAATTTGGTTCAATTGAGGTCTCAGACACAGTTTTCTGCTCACCAGAATCCTGACATGACTTGGAGCAGAGCTCCTTTGATATGTGCCATCTCATCTTCCTGCTCGCTCGCAGGTGGAGTGCGGCCCAGACAGCGGATGGACGGCAGAAGAGAGCACAGGACGGCAGCACACACCTCCTGGTCTTGCCGATAAAGAGAACAAACATCTCTGTATGGAAAAAACCCCCAAAATGAATTAGAAAAAAAATTGCCATTGGAATACACTAAAGTATTCCAGACATATATACTGTTACAAAAGATTTTGGTATAACTTTACAATAAGGTCTGATTTGTTAACATTAGTGTTAATGCATTAACTAACTTGAACTAACAATGAGCAATACATTTGTTAGTTAAAAATACAGCCGTTCATTGTTAGTTTATGTTAGTTCACAGCGCATTAACTAATGCTAACAAATACAACTTGATATTAATAATGTATTAGTAAATGTTGAAAATAACATTACCTAAGATTAATAAATGCTGAATTTATCATTCTTAGTTCATGCCAACTAAAGTGGTTAACTAATGTTAACAAATTAAACATTATTGTAAAGTGTTACCAAGATTTATATTTCAAATAAAATGCTGTTCATTGAACTTCCTATTCATCAAAGAATCATGAAAAAAAGACATTACGGTTTCCACAACATGTTTTAAAAATGTTTTCAACATTGACAATAACAAGAACCATTAGTAAGAATTGAGCACCAATCAAAATGGAGCACCAAAACAGAATATTAGAATGAGTAAAATATAAAAACATAATTTTCTAATAAATAATTGTGGCCCCACTTTATATTAAGTGGCCTTAAGTACTATGTACTTACATCAAAAAATAAGTACAATGTACTTACTGTGTTCAAAATGTATTGCAAAACACCTTTGCTGATATTGAGGTGGGATACGGGTAGGGTTAGGGACAGGTGTGGGGGTATGGGTGAGTTTAAGGGTAGGGTTAGGGACAGGTGTGGGGGTATGGGTGAGTTTAAGGGTAGGGTTAGGGACAGGTGTGGGGGTATGGGTGAGTTTAAGGGTAGGGTTAGGGACAGGTGTAGGGGTATGGGTGAGTTTAAGGGTAGGGTTAGGGACAGTTGTGGGGGTATGGGTAAGTTTAAGGGTAGGGTTAGGGACAGGTGTGGGGGTATGGGTGAGTTTAAGGGTAGGGTTAGGGACAGGTGTGGGGGTATGGGTGAGTTTAAGGGTAGGGTTAGGGACAGGTGTAGGGGTATGGGTGAGTTTAAGGGTAGGGTTAGGGACAGTTGTGGGGGTATGGGTAAGTTTAAGGGTAGGGTTAGGGACAGGTGTGGGGGTATGGGTGAGTTTAAGGGTAGGGTTAGGGACAGGTGTGGGGGTATGGGTAAGTTTAAGGGTAGGGTTAGGGACAGGTGTGGGGGTATGGGTGAGTTTAAGGGTAGGGTTAGGGACAGGTGTGGGACTATGGGTAAGTTTAAGGGTAGGGTTAGGGACAGGTGTGGTGGTATGGGTAAGTTTAAGGGTAGGGTTAGGGACAGGTGTGGGACTATGGGGAAGTTTAAGGGTAGGGTTAGGGACAGGTGTGGTGGTATGGGTAAGTTTAAGGGTAGGGTTAGGGACAGGTGTGGGGGTATGGGTGAGTTTAAGGGTAGGGTTAGGGACAGGTGTGGTGGTATGGGTGAGTTTAAGGGTAGGGTTAGGGACAGGTGTGGGGGTATGGGTGAGTTTAAGGGTAGGGTTATGGACAGGTGTGGGGTATGGGTGAGTTTAAGGGTAGGGTTAGGGACAGGTGTGGTGGTATAGAAGTTTAAGGGTAGGGTTAGGGACAGGTGTGGGGGTATGGGTAAGTTTAAGGGTAGGGTTAGGGACAGGTGTGGGGGTATGGGTGAGTTTAAGGGTAGGGTTAGGGACAGGTGTGGGGGTATGGGTAAGTTTAAGGGTAGGGTTAGGGACAGGTGTGGGGGTATGGCTGAGTTTAAGGGTAGGGTTAGGGACAGGTGTGGGGGTATGGCTGAGTTTAAGGGTAGGGTTAGGGACAGGTGTGGGGGTATGGGTGAGTTTAAGGGTAGGGTTAGGGACAGGTGTGGGGGTATGGGTGAGTTTAAGGGTAGGGTTAGGGACAGGTGTGGGGGTATGGGTGAGTTTAAGGGTAGGGTTAGGGACAGGTGTGGGGGTATGGGTGAGTTTAAGGGTAGGGTTAGGGACAGGTGTGGGACTATGGGTAAGTTTAAGGGTAGGGTTAGGGACAGGTGTGGGGGTAAGGGTGAGTTTAAGGGTAGGGTTAGGGACAGGTGTGGGGGTATGGGTGAGTTTAAGGGTAGGGTTAGGGACAGGTGTGGGGGTATGGGTATAAGTTTAAGGGTAGAGTTAGGGACAGGTGTGGGGGTATGGGTAAGTTTAAGGGTAGGGTTAGGGACAGGTGTGGTGGTATGGGTGAGTTTAAGGGTAGGGTTAGGGACAGGTGTGGGGGTATGGGTATAAGTTTAAGGGTAGAGTTAGGGACAGGTGTGGGGGTATGGGTAAGTTTAAGGGTAGGGTTAGGGACAGGTGTGGGGGTATGGGTGAGTTTAAGGGTAGGGTTAGGGACAGGTGTAGTGGTATGGGTGAGTTTAAGGGTAGGGTTAGGGACAGTTGTGGGGGTATGGGTAAGTTTAAGGGTAGGGTTAGGGACAGGTGTGGGGGTATGGGTGAGTTTAAGGGTAGGGTTAGGGACAGGTGTGGGGGTATGGGTGAGTTTAAGGGTAGGGTTAGGGACAGGTGTAGGGGTATGGGTGAGTTTAAGGGTAGGGTTAGGGACAGTTGTGGGGGTATGGGTAAGTTTAAGGGTAGGGTTAGGGACAGGTGTGGGGGTATGGGTGAGTTTAAGGGTAGGGTTAGGGACAGGTGTGGGGGTATGGGTAAGTTTAAGGGTAGGGTTAGGGACAGGTGTGGGGGTATGGGTGAGTTTAAGGGTAGGGTTAGGGACAGGTGTGGGACTATGGGTAAGTTTAAGGGTAGGGTTAGGGACAGGTGTGGTGGTATGGGTAAGTTTAAGGGTAGGGTTAGGGACAGGTGTGGGACTATGGGTAAGTTTAAGGGTAGGGTTAGGGACAGGTGTGGTGGTATGGGTAAGTTTAAGGGTAGGGTTAGGGACAGGTGTGGGGGTATGGGTGAGTTTAAGGGTAGGGTTAGGGACAGGTGTGGTGGTATGGGTGAGTTTAAGGGTAGGGTTAGGGACAGGTGTGGGGGTATGGGTGAGTTTAAGGGTAGGTTTATGGACAGGTGTGGGGTATGGGTGAGTTTAAGGGTAGGGTTAGGGACAGGTGTGGTGGTATAGAAGTTTAAGGGTAGGGTTAGGGACAGGTGTGGGGGTATGGGTAAGTTTAAGGGTAGGGTTAGGGACAGGTGTGGGGGTATGGGTGAGTTTAAGGGTAGGGTTAGGGACAGGTGTGGGGGTATGGGTATAAGTTTAAGGGTAGAGTTAGGGACAGGTGTGGGGGTATGGGTAAGTTTAAGGGTAGGGTTAGGGACAGGTGTGGTGGTATGGGTGAGTTTAAGGGTAGGGTTAGGGACAGGTGTGGGGGTATGGGTATAAGTTTAAGGGTAGGGTTAGGGACAGGTGTGGGGGTATGGCTGAGTTTAAGGGTAGGGTTAGGGACAGGTGTGGGGGTATGGCTGAGTTTAAGGGTAGGGTTAGGGACAGGTGTGGGGGTATGGGTGAGTTTAAGGGTAGGGTTAGGGACAGGTGTGGGGGTATGGGTGAGTTTAAGGGTAGGGTTAGGGACAGGTGTGGGGGTATGGGTGAGTTTAAGGGTAGGGTTAGGGACAGGTGTGGGGGTATGGGTGAGTTTAAGGGTAGGGTTAGGGACAGGTGTGGGACTATGGGTAAGTTTAAGGGTAGGGTTAGGGACAGGTGTGGGGGTAAGGGTGAGTTTAAGGGTAGGGTTAGGGACAGGTGTGGGGGTATGGGTATAAGTTTAAGGGTAGAGTTAGGGACAGGTGTGGGGGTATGGGTAAGTTTAAGGGTAGGGTTAGGGACAGGTGTGGTGGTATGGGTGAGTTTAAGGGTAGGGTTAGGGACAGGTGTGGGGGTATGGGTATAAGTTTAAGGGTAGGGTTAGGGACAGGTGTGGGGGTATGGGTAAGTTTAAGGGTAGGGTTAGGGACAGGTGTGGGGGTATGGGTAAGTTTAAGGGTAGGGTTAGGGACAGGTGTGGGGGTATGGGTAAGTTTAAGGGTAGGGTTAGGTGTAAGGGAAGTGTCAACTGTGTAATTACAAATGTAACTACAGAAATTAATTACAGACGTAATTACATGCAGGTATTTTTTTAAATGTAAGTACAATGTAAAAACATGCATGTACACAATAAGTGCATTGTATCAAATGATTAATTAAAATGTTAGTACATAGTAGTTAAAGCCACCTAATATAAAGTGGGTCCATAATTGTAATATTTCACAATATTTTTATTTTATTTTTGATCAAATAAATACTTAGTGAGCATAAACTTATTTTTAAAAACATTAAAAATTCTTAATTATTCCAAAAGGTACTATTCCAGGTCCTATCGTTAGTTTCAATTTTACATTTTCAAATACACTTTAGAAGAATTGAGATATTAGTGGTACGATCACTTATCAAAATGAACTTGAATGCACCAAATATAAGATATTGAACAGAAAATGAGGGAAATGGAGGTATCCTTACGCCAGAGGCCTGAGAAGAGTATCAAATTCTTCAGGATCCAGAGATGTGACTTCAGCAGGGAGTTTCTTCATCAGGGAAAGATACTACACAAGTAATGCATGATAAAAGCGTTAGATGCAAGATGTGCTAGTATAAGATGTGGACCATATTTCATGCCAATAGTCAAGAGTCTGTCTACATGTAATCTCAGCCTCAGACATCACACCCATGGACCGTTGGCTGAACGTCTGATGCTTAAGGCACACAAAATGGAAAACACTTGAGGAGTTTCAAAGTCGTCATCTGATTGATTGAATTCTACAGGATTTCTGGGAGTGTGTGTTGCGTTCTTTAACCGTCTGCCTGGAAACAAATGCTGTGACGCCAAACTCCCTTGTGGAAGAAGAACGCCATCGTGTTTAAAACTGTGACAATGAGCGCTTAGCACAGGGATGGGCAAACTCGGCCCTGGAGGGCCACTGCCCTGCAGAGTTTAGTTCCAACCCTAATCAAACACACTAATCAATGCCTTCAGGATCACTAGAAAGCTACAGGCAGGTCAGTTTGATTAAGGCTGGAGCTAAACTCTACAGGGCAGTGGCCCTCCAAGATTGAGTTTGCCCATTCCTGGCTTAGCAGGATCAACTAAACGCTGGATTTGAACAACAAAACTTGAACAACAAAATCTATTAGGTGCATGCCAGTCTGTTATCTGAGAGACATCGACTTTACATTTGCATGCCCCTAAACATGATATGGAACAAAACGAACTGTGATTGGTTGCTTTACATGTCGGTCTCTGGGCAGTTCTTGGCCAACGAACGCTTCGATGGAGGCGTCTGGCTACATGAGACTACTTTCCTAGATGACCCCATGAACAATCTTTAACATAATTCAGTGTTTCAAGTGTAAGCGTCAGTACATTAAGAAATAATAATCACCGTGTGGAGGTGAAGCATCTGAGAGAAGTCTGTGAGGTCCAGTAGTTTGAGCAATTTACGTTGTGTGTCCAGAGGTTTGAAGGAGAATCCACCGTTGAGCTCTGAGGATGCACAGAGCGACAGGAATCCAAGCACAGACAGGAAGGCCAAGTCTTGCCTAGATAAATGCTCCTCAGATAATGCACTCTTGGTCCCTAGGATCGAAAATGAAGGGGAAAAAATGTAATCATGTCTTCTTAACAGCTGTGAAATATTACATCCCATCCCTGATTATATCTTCCAGTCCTCCAGTCTCTCTGAGCACCTGTGCTGAATTTAGAATCGCCAGCTTCGTCATTGGACTGGTGAGGTCTGGAAGTGCTGTGTTGCGTCCCATCTCCATCTTCAAACAGATCAATCTCCTCCTGATTGTCCGATTGGTTTTTGCTCATATCCATATCTTCATCCATAGGGTCGCTCTCCATGACTGTGTGGTCCTTTTTACTTGAGTTGCTCAACTGCAAATGTAAAAGGTGCACTTTAGATGAGTGTCACGATAAATAACAGAAGGCTGTAGGGGAGTGTGATATCACGATTTTAGATCATGAAGCGATAAAATGTCTCCACGATCTGCCATTGAAGAAAGATTGTAGTATCGTGCTTAGGGCTGCGTTTTACATTAGATCGAGATTTTACATTACATAGAGTTTGCACATTATATCAATATATTTTTAGTAGTGCTGTCAAGCGATTAATTGCATCCAAAATAAAAGTTTGTGTTTATATAATATATATGTGTGTACTGTGTATAATTATGTATATATAAATACACACAAAAATGTATATTTATATATAAAATGTTTATTATATAAATATATATACAGTATATACATGCAAATATTTCAAATATTGCATTTACATATCTGTGGGCAACACTTTATAATAATTTTCAGTTATAAGTCACTTATAAGTAATTTACTTGACTATACATTCATAAATGATTAATAAGTGATATGCCAACATTTGATGAATGTTTTGTTAATTCAGTTATAAGTCATTTATAAATTATTAGTTAATGCAATTATTAATAAGTGGTATGCTATACTGTATATCCGTATATACGCATTATATAACTTTGTTAATGTTAGTTAATATAAATACAGCCGTTCATGGTTTATTCATGTTAGTTCACAGTGCATTAACTAATGCTAACAAGATTTTAATAAAGTATTAGTAAATGTTGAAATAAACATTAACAAAGATTAATAAATGCTTTATTAGTGCAGTTCATTATTAGTTCATGTTTCCTAATGTAGAGAACTAATGTATAAACTAATGAACCTTATTGTAAAGTGTTACCAACAATATTGACATAAACACTTCAATGATTTATAAGTGATAAATAATGTATCAACTAATAACTCAAACATCTATTAACCTGTTTTGATTTATTTCATGATTTACAATTTTATAAGATAACTTAAAGCACATTTGTAAATCGTTAGCATACCACTTAACCCTTAAAGACCTAGAACATTTTTGGGGCGCCTGACTTGCGTCTACTTCTCTTTGATTTTCTCACCCTTTCTATCAGTTAGCATCAAGTGCCATATATCATTTCAAACAGGAGAACATGAAGTTTCCATCTAGCTCATTTAAAGTCCCAATTTTACATTTATTTAGTCTGAGAATGGGTTAAATTAATAGAATGTTAAGAAAAACGGCAGCGAAACTTTTGTGTTTTTACTGTGAACTCAAACAGAACTTCATGAAGTTTGGATTTTTTCCTTTAGAAAGTTAGACTTGGTTGTTTTAGACTTCCAGATGAAATTTTGTCCACATGTAACAATCCCTCAGCAAGTTATAGCCATTTATTATAATATTATTCTAGGCGTTTTTGAGTGAAAACAGGTGTATTTCATTTACTGTCCAAAAACGTCCAGTAGTGGAGCGGCTAAGTGATATAATCGTTCAGTTTATGATACAAGCGTGAAAATTGGCATGAGCAGTCTCCATGGGTCACTTGACAAGAAAAATGTCTGAGCCACTTGAAATTTCAAGATGGCGGCCATTTTTCAAGATGGCCGACACCTTAGTGGAGCAGTTAAGTGATATAGTGGTTTATTTGGTGATACAAGCATGAAAATTGGCATGAGCAGTCTCTGATGGTCACTAGACTATAAGCCACCCACAGCTATTCTGAAATTTCAAGATGGCGGCCATTTTTCAAGATGGCCACCACCTTAGTGGAGCAATTAGGCTTAAGAAATCATTTAGTTGGTGATACAAGCATGAAAATTGCCTTAAGCTGTCTCAAAGGGTCATTTGACAAGAAACCGCCAACAGCAACATAACATTTCAAGATGGCGCCAATTTTTCTGGATTACTGCCGCCCGCCATGTGGATCTTTAAATGGGTCATCAGGGTTCATTGAGGTAAGTTCATGCCTTAACCCTACACTTAGTCCGATCGTTCATCCAATGCCATTTATATCCCGTGCGATCGGTACACCATCCGGTTAACTAAAACCCCATTAACCTTGGCTCGGCTCTCCCGCGCTGACACAACCTGTCAATTCAGGTGCAGCTATCTAACCGTTTTGGGGTAGATTAGACAGCATTTGGGATACTAACTTTACAATTAGCTGACATTGAACCCCACTCTGAGTTTAACAGCAGTGATATATCACCATTGTGCCCTGGTAGTGCAGATATTCACTCTTGTCTAATCTATCAATAATCAACAAATCAACACAACTGTATTTTGATGCGTTAAAAGTTGTTCTTTAGAATAATCTAAAACATATAAAATAAAATGACACCAAATCGTCCTTAATGAAAGAAAAAACAATAAATTTATATCGGAAAATTGATCTTTTGAGGATCCAGGGGTCGGCCATCTTGAAAATAGACATTTCAAGTGGCTGAGAGTGTTTTCTTGTCAAGCAATCCTTTGAGACAGCTCAAGGCAATTTTCATGCTTGTATCACCAACTAAATGATTTCTTAAGCCTAATTGCTCCACTAAGGTGGTGGCCATCTTGAAAAATGGCCGCCATTTTGAAATTTCAAGTGGCTCAGACAATTTTCTTGTCAAGTGACCCATGGAGACTGCTCATGCCAATTTTCACGCTTGTATCATAAACTGAACGATTCTGCCAAACATAAGCACTTAGCCGCTCCACTACAGGGAGTAAAGTAAGTAGAAAGATTGTTATATAATAACAGAACACTGAAGCGGTGTAAAACACAAACTACATAGGCCTACGAATAGAGAAATATACTGACTTTTGTGTGCTATGCTATGTGAGCGAGTGCTCTGCATGCGTTTATTTCGGCTTATTTTCATGCACGCAAATACACACCCACTTTCAAGAAAGTTTCACAGAAACATGTGATTGGTGGTGCAAAAGACCAAACGCTATGTTTATTGGTTGAGTTGATGAGGGAGGGGGGTGGGACTAATGATCAACAATCGTTTCTGTTTGGCTCAGGGGAACAACCCACATGCGTTTCCTTGACGAATCAATGCTGCAGATTTTGATGACGCATCCACGATCACAACAGAGCCTCTGAATAATCAATCGCGAGAAATACTTCTGAAAAAATGCTTCTGTGATACTTCTGAAAAGCTGAGATTCTCCTCTTTACGGTGCATTTTAGGATTAGCGGTTTAGAACGATAGTTATTTTTAGCCGCCAGCGGCTGTCTCGGTCTTTAAGGGTTAATAAGTTATTAAAAAATGTAGTCATGTTTTGTAAATGATTAGTTCATCCTTAACTAATTACATAAGTGACTTATAACTGAACGTTATTATAAACATGGGTAATAAGGTGAAATGTATCATTTATGTTTTCAAAAAGGTTTTAAAAAAAAATAGGGGATAAAATGTTCTGTTGTCATAAACAAATATGTATCCCGTAACTTCCTGTAGACTCATTCAGGAGTCATGGAGTCAACTGTAATGAAGTGTCGGGGTGCACGTAAGTCTCACCAATTGCTTAGATATGTCACACAGGTCATTCAGCAACCTCACAGGCAGTGTCTTCATGAATAAAATGCGAGAGATGGTAGAAACTTTGTCATCCTAGAAAAAAGGTTACTGGAGGTTACTGGATAAGGATTTTTTATTATTATTAATCATTCAGACTGATCTATGAACCTGTTTGACCAAAACTAACTGACTTGAAAGAACAATTTGAATCACCTTGGCTCACAAGGAAGTTTTACTCTACACAAGAGGCAATGACATATTTTAAAGCAGAAAAAATATTTACATTCACTGTGCAATTCCTTAGCACAAACAACAGAGCATGGCACTAGCAATAGCAAGGTCATGGGTATGATTCCCAAGACTGCAGTGATTGGACTGATTAAATGTGTATTTTGAATGCAACACAAGTCGCTTTAGATAAAAGCTTATGCCAAATGCATAGATTAATTTTTGTGTCCATTCAACAGAAGTTAATGGGCTCCAATGTTCAGTTTCCAACATTCTTCAAAATGTTTTATTTTTCTGCAGAAGAATGAAAGTCAACCAGGTTTGGAACAACTTGAGGGAGAGTACATTTAGAAAGAATTTACATTTTTGGGGGAACTATCCCTTTAAGAAACATTTTTTTTTTTTAAATTTTTATTGAACTGAAAATATATTTAAAGTGCCCCTATTAGTTTTGGAGGTCTCCAACAACAGGTTTACATGCATCAAAGGTCAAAAAACGGTTTCATTTTCTCATAATATACATTGCACATCACCACAATGTTCAATGATTCTCAAACGACTCGATGGATGAATCAGTCTCTTTAAATCCCTCCTTTCCACGAGCCTACTCTGCTCTGATTGGTCAGATGGCCCAGTCTGTTGTGATTGGCCTACTCTGCTCTGATTGGTCAGATGACCCAGTCTGTTGTGATTGGCCTACCACGTACAGCGCGTATTTCGGAAACAAACGCCCATTACAATAACTGAACTCCAGCTCCGTCCGGGGTCCGAGGCGATGGTACACACTGTAGAGACAGCAACGAGGACATTGATTTTACACCAATCCCACCACGAGTCCGAATCGATGAAACATTGGAAGACCTAGTTATTGAAGCCGAACCTTGAGCAGGACGTTTCTCAGTGATGCTACTCAGTTTGAGGTTCATTATGAGATGTTTCAACTGTAATTCCTCATCATCAGCATTAACATGTCTGTGTGAGCACTAACATGAATGACTGATGTAACATTAAAGTTTGCAAAATAAATCTTGCTCCATCCTTTATCTTTCCTCAAAGTAGAAAGAACAACAGACAATCTGCATTAATAGAATAAGTTTTAGGTAATAGTGGCCCACAGATGATGAGCAGAAGTATTTCAGTATTTCAGTAATAACGTGAGTTAGCCAGAGACCTACACAATATGAAACACAATAAACACATCGTAGAGCACAGCGTCTTCTCGTCATGATGCTATCCAGTATCCGCTGCAGTGTTTGAGGGGGTTCAAGTTTCAAGTGGACGGGCAATATGCTAATGTTTCGTCTTGACGTCACAACGAAACGTCTTAGGACTCGTTTAAAAAACGATTCATACTCTTACTTTTGAGAGACAATAACTTTATATACGGTACACTTTCAAATGTAAAACTTTGCAGGATGTTTTCCTTCACTAAGAACTGTTACACACTACATGCAAGGTCATTTTCAAAAAATCCATAATAGGGGCACTTTAAAACAAATTGTATGCATCATTTGATAACTCAATACAGTATTTGTAAAATACAAAATTATAAATATTGAACAAGAACAAATTTATCCGAAATAACAGTCATACCTTGTATTTGGTGATTTACTGCAGCTTACCTTTTCTCTTCTACTGATACTATCAGAGCACAACAGCATCACTGACTGAATTGATGTGATGGTAACATTCTCAGCCAATCTGCTCTTTGCCGTTGATAAGTAATGACTAAATTCCTGAACCAATGCCTACAAAGGAAGGGAAAGGTCATTCATTACCAGGGTCTAGAGTAATGAGTTGTTTACATGCATTTAAATAAAATAATTAACTCTTTCCCCACCAGCATTTTTAAAAACAATTTGGCAGCCACCGCCAGGGTTTTTGATCATTTTCCCAAAAATATAATGGGAAGAGTAAGAGTATCTGAGCATGAAATATATCTGAGCATGAAATATATCAAAACAAAGAGCAGACCCTCTGCTTTTAAACTTTTTATTCTAGCTTCATGCATTCCTTTTTTATCAACACTTAAATATGGGTTTCAAGTTTCATAAAAAAGCAACATTTTGAAAAAAAAGCTGAGAAAACCACGTTTTTGTCAAAGACTACATCCAGATCAGATTCATAGTGATGATCAAACACAGATGGACTAGATTGAGTCCATCAACACCCCTAATGCTTCACAGTCCTATAGCTTGTCCGGGGTACACATTTCATTCAGTAACATTAGGCAGTTTTAATTTATATGATGTTTGATGATCATGTTATTTTACATATGCACCTGCTTACATACAATCGCTTGTTTTTTTGCGTCTTCTTCGCCTGTGTTTTTATCAGGAGATTCTGTACTCATGCGTAATAGTGCCCCCTAGTGTATAACAGTGAAAACACAGAACATTCTGTGTTTGGCAGGGAAAGAGTTAAGGCCTTTTATTGTAATCATAAATACATTTTCAATTAAAGCTCCAAATAATTCAGGAAACAACAGAAATTTTGATATTTAAAATCAAGCCTTTTTTTCAGGCTTGACTACTGCAATGCGCTTCTGGCTGGACTTCCATCATGTGCGATCAAAACGCTCCAAATGATCCAGAATGCAGCAGCACGTCTTATTTTCAACGAACCCAAAACGGCCCACGTCACACCACTCTTCATCTCTCTGCACTGGCTACCACTCGCTGCTCGCATCAAGTTCAAGGCGCTTACGCTCACTTACAGATCCACCACGAGCTCAGCTCCTGCATACTTTGACTCGCTCCTACAAGTCTACACCCCCACCAGAAGCCTTCGCTCAGCTAAGGAGCAACGGCTTGTGGTACCATCACAGAGAGGCAGAAAATCCCTCTCCAGAACATTCACATTCACCGTTCCCTGCTGGTGGAACGATCTTCCCACCTCCATCCGAATTGCAGAATCCATGACAGCATTCAAACGACAGCTGAAAACTCACCTCTTCCGCGAGCACTTAACAATATCTTAAAAAAAAAAAAAACTTTTATTTTCCTCTACTTCTTCCCTCCACTAGTGTGTGATGCTCTATGCAATGTCCAAAACTTAGTACTTCAGGCACTTTCTGTGTTTTGCTGCCTCCTCATGAAGGATCGCTTCCTGTACTCCTCAGTTGTAAGTCGCTTTGGATAAAAGCGTCTGCTAAATGCATAAATGTAATGAGTAATGTTTGAGTAATGGCACTTTTTACTAGTGCTATGAATGAAGGCCAATACTGCTACTGATGCTTCTATTAAAGAGATAGTTCACACAAAAATGACATTTCTGTTATCATTTACTCTCCCTCGAGTTGTTTCTAAACCTGTATGAACACAAAAGAAGATATTTTGTGGAATGTGGGTAACTGAAGAGCTCACTTTACTGCCATAGTATTTTTTTCCCATAATATGGAAGTCAGTGGGGCCGATCAACTGTTTGGTTACCCACATTCCTCAAAATATCTTCTTTTGCGTTCAAAACAAAAAAAATACAGGTTTGGAACAACTTGAGGGAGAGTAAATGATGACAATTTTCATTTTTATATGAACTATCCCATTAAATGGTACTATTTATTTATGTATTTATTATTGTTTTACATTTCTGGGAATAAAGTAGTAATTATAGCAATTATATATTTTAAATATATAATTTAAGTACATTTAAAGGGGTCATGACATGGATTTTTTTTTTATATGTTCCTATAATTGAGGTTCAATTATAATGTTAAGTTTCTTGCACAAAAAATATATTTACAGAAAAACGAATAATGTTTTCAACCTTGATTCTGACCCTTTGTCTGAAATGATCAGTTTTTAATGGGAAGCTCCTGTAAGGCTTGTCAGTAAACGACCACTGTTATAATTGGCTAACGTCACTGCATAGGAAACAGTATCAACACCCATTCGCTATTGCACTTGAGTAAGTTTTGAACACATTATCCATAAAACCGTAATTTACATTACATTGTTTACTTACTGCTGTCAGAGCCAAGACTGCTTCACCTTTCAACAAAAATGTATTTGGGAACTCTCCATTGAGCCTCAATGCAGTCAAATGCTCCAAACAAACCTCCATCGCGATGTGGAAGGCCATTAAAATAAAATGAACAGGTCAAAAGCATTCTTTAACTCCTCATTTGTCCTGTTGTCAACAGATTCAAGCGTGTGGATACATCAGAAACTGAACGCACATCTGTATACCGTATCAGTGTAGACAGTGTCACTGATTATAATGGCTTCTGTTTGTTTTAGACATGACACGACACTCACATCCAGTGTAGGTAAATGTCAGCCGTTAAGCGACTGAACATAAGTGGCCGTGGCCGTGGCCTATGGTGTTAAACTATTCGTTGATGTCTTGCTCTGGAGGCAGGCATATGCAAATGTACCGTGTGACGTCACAGATCCCGCAATATCAAAACGAGCCATTTTTGGAGCGTGATTACATAAATGCTTTGTTTATAATGAGGAGGACGTTTTAAGCTATGAACAAACAAGGTACAAAGACCTTTTATATGTCAAAAGATCAAGGCAAATATGATTTCTCATGTCATGACCTCTTTAAAACAATATTGATGAAAATAAATGGATGTCATGGATGGAAAATCCCACCTTGGCCTTTAGGAAGAGGGGAGAGTGACAGGCCTGTTCTTCTGTAAGGAGTCCGATGCACACGTAAGCAGCCAGAACTCCAGTGAGCAGCGAAACACAGCGCAGCACACACTCGTGAGGAGTGTTTGAACTCTGTGGAGTGAGTGAAGGCAACATTTTGCATGACATAAATGAAGACACCACAAATCAGATCGAACTGCAATAAAGGGTAACACTTTAGAATAATGGTCATTAGTTAGCATTAGTTCACAACATTAGTTAACATTGACTAATAATGAACTGCACTTATAAAGCATTTATTTATCTTTGTTAATGTTAATTTCAACATTTACTAACGCTTTATTAAAATCTTGTTAACATTAGTTAATGCAGTGTGAACTAACATGAACAAACCATGAACAGCTGGATTTATATTAACTAATGTTAACAAAGATGAACAAATACAGGAACAAACATATTTTTCTCATGGTTAGTTCATGTTAGTTAATACATTAACTAATGTTAACTAGTGACCATTATTTAAAGATTTCATATTTTACACAGTGTGAATCAAATCTTTATTGATTAGTTTCAGCCCTTAGTTTTATTATTTGCAACGCAAAATTAGTCTATTATAGTATAGCGGTACTTAAAAAAAATATATATGTTTGTACTTTTTTGTCAATGTTGTTATCGACATGCTACCAAAGTGCCAGTGCTTTTGACATTCATATTCTATAACTCAGCCTACAATACTTACATCAGGGGTGTAGCAGTTAAAGAGCTGCTCAGCGACAGACAGGAGACTGTGGTCTAGTTTGCTTCTGAGAGCTTGAATCACAGTGAACTGTGGTTTCTCCAAGTAAACACTGTCTCTATCAACTGTAACTTCAGTACTGGGAAGTGTGTCATCAAAGCTGAACTGCAGGAAGAGACTCTCAACCTCCCCAAAAGTGTCTTTTCCCTCAGTCAAGGAAGAACTCTGGGAAGAGAAACTGTATAGGACACAATGACATAATATCAGACATATCCATTAATACTATTAGATATTAGTAAAAATTCTTTTAAAATCACTGTATGAAATCAGTATTGACCATTTTTTTAAATGGATTGCAGTATTTATTATAAATTATTTATCAATGCGTATAAAAACGTCCATTTTTATTACAGATATGTTGCACCAATTTTCCAGGAGGTGAAGATTTTGTAGAATAGCCACTTTTGTTACAGCGGGTCTGTCTGTGAGTGCAACACACTCACCTCTCTGGCTTCAGGCTGCCCATCAGAAACGTTAGTCCGGCCCTGCTGTCTTTCAATGTCAAAGATACTAGAAGTCTAGGAATGAGGTTCAATGGAAAATCCCTACAAAGATAAAACATATTATTCACAAAGATTGAAATTCAAAGGTGAAATGTGATCTTTCTGCACCACTAGTGGCATCCAACTAGAATTAGAGAAATAGAATAAAATGACTAATCACTAAACTACATTTTTTAAGAAAACCAGAGTGGTGCTTTTTCCCATCCAAAACTCGCCACTATGCTATGCTAACTGGTGATCTAGAAATGCTGGACCTGGTGATAATGAGGTGAGGTTTGCAGTTCTCCTCCTTCTCCTCACTGTGTTCATTCATGACCAGCCAGCTGATGATGGAGTCTCTCAGAGTGGGCGGCTCTCCTCCCGTCTCCATCAGCACTCCACTGATGACGTCAAGACTTTGAACACTTTTAGGGACGGAGCACTTCAGCAAGGCCTGAGCCAAGCTGAGGGTGCCATCGCTAAAAAGAAACAATAAGAAGTGAACATTACTGAGAGTTTTGAAACATTAAATAAATATTCCAAGTTAAATGCAAACAGAAGCTCTATCAACAACATCTATTGCATGTTACTCCTGGAGAAAATCATTTTGACATCCTTGAGTTTGGATAAACAAACTAAAATTGAAAATGAACTTATAATGGGGCAAGTGTATGGGGCAAATGTAGCAGAAGGTTTAAAAGTAGTGATGTATTAAATTGATTTTCGAAAGTTCTGCTCATTTAAACTTTTCGCCAATGTTAATTGTTGAAATTGTTAAAGTGATTTGTAATCATTTTGGAAACATGGGTTGAAAATTATACATTTATAAACCTATTCTCCTATGGAATATAATTTATAATAAACTTTTTTACTGATTTATTTGTTGTAAACAAAACTCAATGTAATGATGCATATATTTATAAAAATAAAATGACATTGCCAAAAAAGTCACAATAATATACTATATCCTTCAGTATATTACTGTAAATGGTTTCTTTTTTTATAAACAGAGAAGACAGCAAATTATTTTCCGCATAAGAGATTAAGTTGCATTTAAATTCATGGAATAAGAAACTCAAGCTAAGCTTGTAATGCTGAACACTGTACAAAGAAACTCACAGAGAGGGCTTGCAAACAGCACCAGAGAAGACTTTCCAGAACTCTCTATCAACAGGAACCAGAGATTCTTGCACTATTGTGCGCAACAGTTCCAGACACAAACTGCCGGTCTGATCTGAGCTGACTCCACGCAGAGCCAGAGCCCAAACTCTGGCCCACAGACGGCCCAGCTCAGCTGTGTGAGCCGAGGAGTTCACTGAGCTCTTGGCATGGCAGAACGCCACCACCCTCAGGCAGCGCAGGACGTACGGTCCCCTCTCGCCATGACGCTGCTGTTTACCCTGAAGCTGGCAGAGCAGCCCCAGCAGAGGAACAAGATCATCAGCCGTCAGGATGGAGGGGTATTTGGATATCAGAGCGGCTGTGACCTGTAACCTGTCAATGGACATAAAGAGTTGCTACACTGAAAACAAACAATATTAAGATACTAGGGACCAGATTTACTAAAGAGGGCAAATTAGCGTGAGAGCGCAATTCCAAAAAAGCGCAGATGGGACTGGAAAGTTCTGCATGTGTGATCTACTGACTATGTGCAAATTAAAGACGCTAAATTATGTTAAATTATATATATATATATATTTATAAGTTTACGTCAAAATTATGACATTCTTATATGATTTTAACTGGATCTGGTCAATAGCAAATTGTAATACTGGCAAAAGGACCTCCCTTCAATCAATGCTGAAAGGATTTAAGATTTGAATTAAGGATTATTTGTGCTTTAATTCTCAAATAAAACTGTACCAGGGTATAATGTCGAAGTCACTGTGGTGGGGCTGAAGTTTGGATCGTATCACCTCCCAATTTGTCAGCGGTTGCTCGATTCGTCTGCGTTTGCAGCTCTGCGGACTGTCCCGCTGAGTATCTCGACAGACTGATGACGTCACTTCCTGAACATGAGTACTTTGACTGAACAACTAGAGAAACACAGCACATTCGTGAATACTGTAAGCAATTAGAAATTAACAATGTGCTTTGTTATTTTAAAAAAGCACTGGTACATATCATGGTACAGTGATGATGGTAATACTATGAACCCTTAACACATTAATATATCATCGTATTTGCATCGCATTTCAAAGTACCTAATTAATATTAACAAGGGAAATAATGATAATGGAGCAGAAACCGCATTAAAACATCCATGAATCACCTGGTGGCAGACATCAGCTGTCAGTTCAATGAGATTTTCTTTCACAGCAATAGGACGAGAGCCAGTGGCATATTTCCCTCTGCTACCGATCTGACTGATCTCACTGACGAGGGCATCATAGAGGGTGCAGAGCTCACCCTGCCATCTGACCCAGTCTCCTGCATGGGCACCTGTACAAGCAAGGTGTCATGGTAAAGACTTCATTAAATATACACCAAGCCGGCATAAAATTATGATCACTGACAGGTGAAGTGAAGAACACTGATTATCTCTTCATCACGGCACCTGTTAGTGTGGGATATATTAGGCAGCAAGTGAACATTTGTCCTCAAAGTTGTTGTGTTAAAAGCAGGAAAATGGGCAAGCGTAAGGATTTGAGCAAGTTTGACAAGGGCCAGATTATGATGGCTAGACGACTGGGTCAGAGCATCTCCAAAACTGCAGCTCTTGTGGGGTGTTCCCGGTCTGCAGTGGACAGTATCTATCAAAAGTGCTCCAAGGAAGGAACAGTGGAGAACCGGCGACAGGGTCATGTGCGGCCAAGGCTCACTGATGCACGTGGGGAGTGAAGGCTGGCCCGTGTGGTCCGATCAAACAGACGAGCTACTGAAGCTCAAATTGCTCAAGCAGTTAATGCTGCATCGCAGTTTGTTGCGTATGGGGCTGCATAGCCGCAGACCAGTCAGGGTGCCCATGCTGACCCCTGTCCACCGCCAAAACCACCAACAGTGGGCATGTGAACTTTAGAACTGGACTACGGAGCAATGGAAGAAGGTGGCCTGGTCTGATGAATCACGCTTTCTTTTACATCACGTGGATGGCCGGGGGCGTGTGCATCGCTTACCTGGGGAACACATGGCCCCAGGATGCACTATGGAAAGAAGGCAAGCCGGCGGAGGCAGTGATGCTTTGGGCAATGTTCTGCTGGGAAACCTTGGGTCCTGCCATCCATGTGGATGTTTCTTTGACACGTACCACCTACCTAAGCATTGTTGCAGACCATGTACACCCTTTCATGGAAACGGTATTCCCTGGTGGCTGTGGCTCTTTCAGCAGATAATGTGTCCTGCCACAAAGCAAAAATTATTCAGGAATGGTTTGAGGTGTTGACTTGGCCTCCAAATTCCCCAGATCGCAATCCAATCGAGCATCTGTGGGATGTGCTGAACAAATAAGTCCGATCCATGGAGGCCCCACCTCACAACTTACAGGACTTTAAGGGGTGATGAATTGAGAAATCAACTTTTCATTCCGCTTTTGATATGTAAAAGGTCATGGTAATATAAGAATATCCTGTAAGTTTCAGAGCTGAAAACTTCCTTGTTAGTCAAAGAAAAGCTTTTATTGACAGCAGGCCCAGCAAACGAAAGATCTCAGAATATGCCAACCCTTGACGTCAGCGTGTGGCGAAACGCCGCCTCAACAGAAGAAGAAGAACACATGATTCTATAGCCCCGCCCCCCGACTCGTGCCTGACATGTTATAGATAAATAAACCGGATCAAACTTCCAAGCAATAAACATTCTGCATACGTTTCATTCAGATTCTAATATTTTGAATGTATGAATTCACTTTATTTTTAATGAATATCCAGCTCACGTGAGGACATTGCGCGTCTGTTCCTTCATTTCACTGTGGATTCGTTTGTAAACAAGAGACAGGATTTACAGACAGGATGAGATTAATGTTTTTATATGTGATAGTATTGCATTGTTACAGATCGTTTGATATCTATTGATTATGTGTACGTGTCTAACTGAACATAACTTAGCACGCTGTCACATGTATGGACCAGGGTTCGCAAAGCAAAACGTCCCGGGGCTATGTGTTTTCCAGACAGGCTACCAAGTGCGTTGTTCACTCTCGACTTGATATTTGAAGGAAAAATACAATCGTGGAAGTTTGACTCTGCAGTGAGGCTTGTGCATGTGTGTGTGCATATGTGTGTTAGTGATGCACAGTTTGCGGTTATATCCACCGATCGGGCAGGCCAAGTAATAAAAAATAGCATTCCAATGATTTGCTGGTGGATGAGAGATAAATCATTGTGTTTGTTTGATAAAGATATATTGCGAGCCCTGTGGGACGAATCATTCCGGTTGCCGTTTCCCCACATGCTTTCAAAACAATGCCTCACGTGTACTCACAGGGGAGCCAATCGCTCATTACAATATGCAAAGCTTATCCAATCATAGCAGTTGCCGTTTACTTTCAAGTCTTCAGTGCGGCATGCCCATAAAAACCGAGCGTTCCAGGAGAGAGGCTCAAAACAAGGGCAGAAAATAGCCTATTACTTATTTATTATGATGTTTTTAAATGTAAAAAAACATGAAAACATCATAAGTTGACCTCAAACAAACAGTATAATTAAAAAAGAATTCAGTTCATGACCCCTTTAAAGTATTTGCTGCTAACATCTTGGTGCCAGATACCACAGCACACCTTCACGGGGTCTAGTGGAGTCCATGCCTCGACGGGTCAGGGCTGTTTTGGCAGCAAAAGGGGGACCAACACAATATTAGAAAGGTGGTCATAATGCCTGATCAGTATATAACTGTTCAAAAGTTTAGGGTGTGTAAACTTTTATTTTATTTTTTATTTTGTTTTAAGTTTCTTATGCTCGCCAAAGCTGCATTTATGTAATTAAAAAATTGCAATAAAACAGTAATATTGTGAAATATTTGTACTTAATAAACTGTTTTTAATATTTTAATATAATGTCATTTAATCCTGTGATTGCAAAGCTGAATTACTCCAGTCTTCAGTGTCACGTGATCCTTAAAAAAATCATTCTAATATGTTGCTCAAAAACATTTTTATTATTATCAATGTCGAAAACAGCTGTGCTGTTTAATATTTTGTGGAAAGCATGATACATTTTGTGAGGATTTTTTGATTTTAGCATTTATTTTAATTTTTTGTAACAATGTATAAATCTTTCCTGTAACATTACATCAATTTAATGCTGAATAAAAGTATTAAAGGGGTCATGAAATGCCCCTTCAGATTTTTAAATATGTTTCTCAAGATTAATTTTTTTAAGTTTTCAAAGTTTTTGCATTTTCCATCCTCTGCACACTCAATTTGAGGGCTTTGCCTCAAACGAAACGAAATAAAAACGGCCACTGCTGTGACTGGCTAACTTCCTCGCTCCCAATGGTAAACGGATGCCTTTTGATCTGGAAATCTGTAATGTTTGCTTTAGCGCAGTCCAGTGACACGGGGAGATTAAAAATAAGTGTACTTACCTGCATTGCCGCTGAGGACAAAATGCTTGGCACTGCTGTATCTTTCAATAAAAGATATTTAAAAAAAGGGCAGCATGTTGAGAATAATTCACAAAGCAGTCCATTGTGAAATGTGAAGAAATTTTTTTTACTTAATCTTTCAGTCGCTCAGGCACCGCATTAAAAATGAAACCAAACTTCAGCCATGTGTTTGTAATGCTTGGATTTTTAGGAAGACTATGCAAAGTTTTTGGAGGTGCAGTTTCTTTACATCCACTGACAGAACAACGTTTGAGTTTGACGGTCTTACTCGAAATCTTTATCCAACAGCAGTATCGCTCTTACGTCCATACATGAGTCAAGTTCTGGCCAATAAGTGACCTCGTTATAGATTCTTGTTTTGTATCGGTCTTTAACAGAATTGTCACACTATTTTTTTAAAAATAGCAAGATACAATGGTGTATTTGATTAAACAACTGCAAGAGCAAAAATACTCAAATGTAGTGCATTTTAAATAACGGTTTTATCATTACCTGTCTCTAAAGTCTTTGCCCCTTTGGGGTGATGAACGCAAAGCTGGAGGTGGAAAAACTTCACAAGCTCCTCTTTCAGCACTGGGCTGGGTCTCATCTGAGTATAAACATACAGCATAGCAGACAGAACCTCCTCCCCCAGAGCACACACCCTCTTCCTGCAGGACAGAAGCACTGAGCGCAGAAACACGTTCACTGCAGATACCAGGTTCTCCAGAACCATCAGCTGTCTTTCTGCCCTGAGAAAGAACATCACAACAAAAATTAAGCAATTTTTTTTTTTATTAGGAAAAAAAACCCCATTGCAATGCATTAAATGATACCTGGTGTTGCTCAGAGCCTTCAGGAAGAAGTTGAAGAGAGTGTGGGATAATCCCTCCGTTTGGACACAACAGCCCCAAACAACGGTGTAGATGATGCGACTCACTTGGACTCTGTTGATTGACTTGGATCCCTTGTTGAACAGCCCACAGTACAGATCCAACAAACCTGCACAACAAACAAAACAACAACAGCAGTGCTGATTAACATTATTAACTAAATAAAATGGAACATTATTAGCAAAAAAAACCAAGTATGGATAATACATGTCATTACTGCAAAATAAACACTCGCTGCGTCCCAATTCGCATACTATCCGTACTAAATAGTATTCAAAAAAAGAATTAGTATGTCCCAAATCATAGTATGTTGAAAAGAGTATTCCAAAGATTCCCGGATGGTCTACTATTTCCGCTAAGAATCCGAAGTGCAGATCGATGCGCACTCTAACGGCTGATATTGCCCACAATCCATTGCAAGATGGACGAGGATTCGATTAGAACTACAAACGCGGATAAAAAGTGTTAAAAAACTACAAACATGACGGTTATGCGAGTCCGACGGTTAAGTAGAGAGGATAAGATAAAGGGGTTTGAGTGAGCAATTATCAGTATTTAACCTGACAAAAAGATATTTATTCAGTGTTATCCACATTATATTTCTCCTTCAGCAGCATTGAGAACTTTTGTAATGATACGTTTGGCCATTAACTTTGCAAACACATGAGAGGAGTCTCTGCATTAAAGACCCATGAATGGCAGATCAACGTGCGACTACATTTCTCTCCGATACGGTAGGAAATTAAATTGAATGTGGAGGATTTGAACTGTGATGATGATTGACAGCACCTGCAAGTCCGTTAAAGATGACGAAGTAGTATGTCCCAAAGCTTGCATACTCTTCTGCTACACACTCAAAAGTATGTACTTTTTCTTCACAAAAAGAGTACACACTTTTAGGACGTAGTATAAGTAGGCGAATTGGGACGCAGCAACTGTGTTATTTTAAAGGGGGGGGTCTAATGCTATTTCATGCATTCTGACTCATTTACACTGGTAAAGAGTTGATTCTCATGCTAAACATGGCCAAAATTTCCAAAAACGAGTTGGACGTATTTATACATGAGTATTTCTGTGCTAAATACACTCCTTCACAATTCGAACAAGTTTCGAGAAAAAAAAAAAGTATAGTATGGGCCTGTATGACTTCATAAAGGGCAGAATTGCTTGTATGGGCACTTCTCCCGGATGAGCATGTGAGCACATCAACCAGAGCGAGAGCAAGAGTGCGCTCATCAACGAGCTTCGCTCGGGTTACGGGAGCCGCCGCCGGCGCTGTCATTTTGTTTTTAGACCACGAAATCAACAATGTCACTAAAGAAGTGTGTTTCTGGTTGTGAGGGAAAGATAACCTTGTTCAGCTTCCAAATAACCCAGCATTAAGGAAACAGTGAATGAGGTTTGTTTTTCCAGAGCAGCAACCAACGGAGTTCTGCAAGTTTGTGTGTTTGCTCCCGGTCACGAGTCGAAACCACAGGCGGCGAGTGAAACTGCATCAAATGTCTGTGTTTTGATGTGATCGGTGCGCAAGTACATATAATGTCAACAATACAAACTTATAGTGAATCGAAAGTTATCCAGGGATAATGCCATGATTTATTTTGTGTGTGTGTGTGTGTGTGTGTGTGTATGTTAGGGGGGCACGGTACATGGAAAAAAACCGAACTGATCGGTTCGCTTGTGTCGGTTCGGAGTGTGTGCGTCGCACGGTTCGCGCATGCGCAATGTATCCTTGTGCCCGTATGTTACCTCAGACAGCGCGCGAAATATAGGGTGTGTGTGGACATACAGTAAAGTAAAAGTGGAGTGCTGCAGGTCACGTCACATGTAGAAATGAAAGTGGGAGAGATAAGGAAGGCTGCCCGGAGTTGGAGGATGCGCTAGCATCGTATAGCTGGCAGGGCAGATGCAGTGCGGAGAACGGGAGCCGCGCGTGCCCGTTGCGGATATACACACTGGCAGTGTTTGTCTCGCGAGTCGCGCAGCTGAACCACGGCGGGTGTATTGCAAATACAGGCAAATATAGTCCATTCTGTCACGTTTTCCGGTGTTCTCCTCCGACCCCTGTCTGTCTCGTGCTTTGATTTATGATGGGCAGCATATATCTGCTGCAGATGCCACCGTGTTCCCCTCTGTCTCATACACACATTCATATGTTGTATATAAGTAGTTCACATGATAAATGTAAAATTTAAAAGTTAAGATATGCTTCTAGTTCTAATAATTTAAACATGCCTTTGAAGTTTGGGCAAAAACTTCTGGCAGTGTTGTGTTTTCCTGTATTTTATGTTATTTTTTCACAGCGCTGGATGTCATATGGTGATTGTGAAACACACGGGACACTTCATGGTGAAATGTGTTAATCAGGTCAGCTGAATTAAAGCCACAGTGCATTGTTCTGATCAAAATTGATATGATTAACATGAAAAATGTTACGCCAATGTGTCGGACTCGGTAGACAGCCAGTTAGGAAACAACTTGATAAACAATTTTTAATACTGTATCCTAAATTGTGGATGATTAAGCCATATATACCATATGCTGAAGTAAATTTCTGGAGTGTTAACGATTATCAAAAAAACAACAACAAGAACCGTACAGAACCGAAAACCGTGATACGAACCGAACCGTGGGTTTTGTGAACCGTGCCACCCCTAGTGTATGTGTGTGTCTCTTTAGCTCCACCCACTGCACACCTCCACCAATTTGGCTGTTTTCGGAAAGAGTCTGTACAGCGCATCTGTCTTTTATAAATATGATAAAACTAAAGACTCTTCGGAGAAATGAAGGATGCAATCCTACTCTATAGGTATTCAAGATTAACATGAGACTGGCAGAAACTGTGCGTGTTATGTACCCTTTGATGTTTCAGAGTTCAAAACAAGAAACTCAGGAAAAATGTCAAAGGGAAGTTCACTCAAAAATGAAAATTCACATAAAGAAAATTTTAAATACACACAAATGTGGATGGTAAACTGGTCTTGCACTCACTGTGCCACTGCTGCTGGCTCATCTCACACCAGTATTTACGGACAGACAGGATGTTCTTGAGCAGAATGCTGCTGTAGTCCTCGCCGTACGCCGCACAGCTGAACGGACTCTGTAAGACCTCCACCACATGAGACAGCAGCTCAGCACATTTTAACTTTGGACCGCCTGCAGAACAGAAGTGTGATTTCCTGTAATGGATTTACTACATGTATCTAATGTACAGTAAAAAAACGGATACAGAGCAAACTCTCTTGCACTGTCACAAACAGCAACTGTAATATTAGTAGCTCAGACATTACGTTGGTTGGCGCATCTGATGAAATACTTCATTAGGCTGCTAATTTCCTGCATCTTTTTCTGCCGGTTTGCTTGTGTGGTGGTGGAAACATTGGCTTTTCCTGACTGTAGAAGTTCTGTCTCTTTCTGAAGAAACTTTTGTAAAAATCTGTAAGGAAAAATCAGTGTGAGCACACTGTCAGCTCGCATCATAGAATGACAATGGGCAGAATGGAAAAAGAAAAACAGAATAGACCGGAAAACAGCATCCCAGGTGAGCTGCTTGGAGCCTTTGCATCCCGACGTACGATCGAGTTCTTCCACTGTGTCTGGCGAACGGATGAGTCTCCTGAAGCGATCCAGCTCTTTCTGGAAAAAAGCAAAACAAAAACATTTATCAATTTATTAATTACAGATTGTTTCAAAGAAACCTCACAGTCTGAATTTGCAAAATTCGCCTATTAGTTTCATCTGAAGTTTTTTATTCAGCTTAGTGTTAATTTCATGTTGCAAAGTTCATTAATTAGGAAACTAATTCAATTTAACTATAAAGCAGCTCTACAGAAGGTAATAGTGGCATTATTCAGCTCAATTTAGTTAAAGCCACAATATGTCATTTGTCAAAGGCGTAGCTTGATGACGGCTTGATTTCGCGGAGCTTTTAGTATGCCATCTAAAACCAGCTTGACCAGCTAAATCAGGCTGGGAGACCATCTAAAACCAGCTTAACCAGCTAAGTCAGGCTGGGAGACCATCTAAAACCAGCTTAACCAGCTAAGTCAGGCTGGGAGACCATCTAAAACCAGCTTGACCAGCTAAATCAGGCTGGGAGACCATCTAAAACCAGCTTAACCAGCTAAGTCAGGCTGGGAAACCATCTAAAACCAGCTTGACCAGCTAAATCAGGCTGGGAGACCATCTAAAACCAGCTTAACCAGCTAAGTCAGGCTGGGAGACCATCTAAAACCAGCTTGACCAGCTAAATCAGGCTGGGAGACCATCTAAAACCAGCTTAACCAGCTAAGTCAGGCTGGGAGACCATCTAAAACCAGCTTAACCAGCTAAGTCAGGCTGGGAGACCATCTAAAACCAGCTTGACCAGCTAAATCAGGCTGGGAGACCATCTAAAACCAGCTTAACCAGCTAAGTCAGGCTGGGAAACCATCTAAAACCAGCTTGACCAGCTAAATCAGGCTGGGAGACCATCTAAAACCAGCTTAACCAGCTAAGTCAGGCTGGGAGACCATCTAAAACCAGCTTGACCAGCTAAATCAGGCTGGGAGACCATCTAAAACCAGCTTAACCAGCTAAATCAGGCTGGGAGACCATCTAAAACCAGCTTAACCAGCTAAGTCAGGCTGGGAGACCATCTAAAACCAGCTTAACCAGCTAAGTCAGGCTGGGAGACCATCTAAAACCAGCTTGACCAGCTAAATCAGGCTGGGAGACCATCTAAAACCAGCTTAACCAGCTAAGTCAGGCTGGGAAACCATCTAAAACCAGCTTGACCAGCTAAATCAGGCTGGGAGACCATCTAAAACCAGCTTAACCAGCTAAGTCAGGCTGGGAGACCATCTAAAACCAGCTTGACCAGCTAAATCAGGCTGGGAGACCATCTAAAACCAGCTTAACCAGCTAAATCAGGCTGGGAAACCATCTAAAACCAGCTTAACCAGCTAAGTCAGGCTGGGAGACCATCTAAAACCAGCTTGACCAGCTAAATCAGGCTGGGAGACCAGTTTAGCCAGGCTGCTAAAACCAGCTACTTCCATCTTAAACCAGCTAAGACCAGCCAACCATTTTAGGCTGGTTTTAGCTGGATTTTTCAGCAGGGATTAGTCCGTTTAAATCTGCCTCCTAGCATTCAAATTCCTTCCTCAATTCATAATCAGAAATTGAATGGCTCGATTTAAAGCTGATGTTCACTGACTGATAATGACATAATTTAGCTGAAGTTGAGGTGAATCATCAGGTCATTGATTTATGCATAAGAAACGATGTTCACACACCTTCCTCTCTGTGGCTTTCTCATGTTCAAGTCCTCGGCAGCAGACTAACAGCTCGTGTAGGGCCAGACTCATTGTCTTTCAGATCAAACTCATCGGTTGTGTTGTGGAGTGTGTACAGACAGTGTGACAGTGTCTATTTCACTTTGCATCCTGCTGATATCATCACATCACGCAGTAATCCGACGTACAGATGTAATCTATTCAATACAGAAAGCTGGCTTCACTGTTATATGTCTGCTTACAGTACTTTGTTTATAATCCGCTTTTTCAACTTTCTTTCCATGCGTCTCAAAATCTGTACCGCCTCCTCCAGCTCTTCTTCACTCGCGCTGCCTGAGCTTCGCGACTGCCATCTGAGGGATGGAGAAAGTACTAGCTCATGAATATCAAGTGACTTTTGCAACTTGTAGACCTCATTAGCCGCGTTTCCATTACAGATTTGCGCAAAACTTTAGCGATATTTTCTAAAAGTCGATAAAAAAAATTCCATTCACTGATGTTATGCGACTAAAACCATTTTTTTCCTCTCGTGATAAATCATTCCAAAAATCATATGTTGTTAGGTTTATGTGTATCCCAGTCACCGCACGCCATTATTATTAATGAGACGTGTGTGTTATCCAAGCATTGATGGCAAGGAAAGCTCCTCATATATCCTGAAAAATCCATCTTAAACCAGCCTAAGGTGGTCAGGCTGGTTTTGGCTGGTCTCCCAGCCTGGTCATAGCTGGTTTATCAGACTGGTTTTAGAGGGGGTTTAATTTTTTTTTAGCTGGTCAGGCTGCTCATAGCTGGTCAAACTGGTCTTAGCTGGATATTGTTGGTCTTAGCTGGTCAGGCTCTTAGCTGGTCAAACTGGTCTTAGCTGGTCAAACTGGTCTTAGCTGGATATTGTTGGTCTTAGCTGGTCAGGCTGGTCTTAGCGGGTAATTGCTGGTCTTAGCTGGTCAGGCTGGTCTTAGCTGGTCAGGTGTTTAGACAAATAATTTATATCTGTATATGGACCATGTAATCTGATTAATTTGTAATTAGGTAAAATGTTCATCAGCTAAGTTAGGCTGGGAGACCAGAAAACCAGGCTGGAAGACCAGCTTGACCAGATAAGCCAGGGTGGGAGACCAGCTAAAAGCAGCTGGCCACCAACTTGTCCAGACTGGAAGACCAACTTAACCAGCTATGTCAGGCTGGGAGACCATCTAAAACCAGCTTGACCAGCAAAATCAGGCTGGGCGACCATCTAAAACCAGCTAAATCAGGCTGGGAGACCATCTAAAACCAGCTTGACCACCTAAATCAGGCTGGGAGACCATCTAAAACCAGCTTGACCAGCTAAATCAGGCTGGGAGACCAGTTTAGCCAGGCTGCTAAAACCAGCTACTTCCATCTTAAACCAGCCCAGCTTAGGCTGGTTTTAGCTGGATTTTTCAGCAGGGTAACTTGAGCGGCACATATGAGGTGTTATGATAAATTGTTGCATTTTTTATTCTATTGTTTTTTATAAGTTTAATAAAGAACTCGTCTTCTGTCCAAACATACCATCATCTATAAAGAATGAGACTTTTACATCCGCAGGTTATTGTGACGCATTGCCACAGAGACGAGCGAAGCGTGTGAATCTTCATAGTGTAACTCAAAGGGGTTTTTTACCACTTCGTTATTTTGGCTTGGAATTTCGTTTGTTGTAAATATAAACTGAATATAGAAATGCTTTTGAAATGAAAAACTTTTCGTTTAATAAACAAAATATATTTTTGAAATGAAGACAGCGTTTGGAGTGGAGTGCAAAATAATCAGTTCCCTGAGTCCACGGCCTTTGCTGTTATTGAGTGTACACAAATAAAAGTACACAGTTTACTGTTTATAATTACGCCTTGCACTTAGCCTATCTGTATAGTTAGGCTATGTCTAAATATTATAATCTTGTAATCTCATATGTTGATTATGAAAAGTGAGCAGCATGAGTAAGGCACATAATCAGATGCGCATATGTCTGGGGGACATGGATTGAGCATTTCATTGAATTGTGTTTTCTAGAAAGCCTTAATTTAAAATTAATTTCATTTTGTATAAATTGTATTTTAATTTTGATCAATGTTTAATCAACTATTTGGCTGTATATTTAATAAATAAGAAGCAAACCAAGATCGTCGGGAATGGATTGATGTGCTGGCCTGTTTCCTCAGTCTTTGAGCAAGGCTGAAACTAGTGTCTTTCTGTTTTAATACATTTCTTGAATATATGTCTTAATTACAGTCGGCCTATAGATAGTTATGATATTTGTGGTTGCACAGGGGTCCGTCATTATAAAGTTACGCCACTTTCCTTATTAGGAGAAAATATATGTTGTTTTAACGGCATAAGATCTTGTTATTAGACATACTTGAGTGGAAAAAAAATAATATGTAGGCCCTGTGTGGGAGCAATGCATGACCGTACAAGGTGACCTGTAAATGCGAAAAAACTGTTTCCATTGCAGTTTTGCGAAAATTTCCTTTTTCGAATTGCCTGAAAAACCACCTCATGCGAGCGTAAAAACCTTTTTGCGATATATGGGAGTTTTTGCGAAATTGACGGTCCGTGGGCGTGACTGAAACGTCAACATTTACATTCGCCTTTTAATAATAATAATTATAATAATAGTTTAAAAAAAAAATTGTCTTAAATTCTCAATACTGCTTTCATATTCTCATTATATTTACAGTTTGATGTAGGTCCACAGGCCTATCCACTAAGTTTCAGGACATTTGATCTGATTATCAATTAATTTTTCTTATTGGTTTTAAAGCAACATAGCCTATAACTTTTTCTTGTGCTCAAAATTTACTAAATTTATATAATGAGTGAGACATGAATCCATTTTCCAAACCGTGTTTTTGTCTCATCCTGAATCACTACGGTAAATTACACATATAATAAGCAGGGCTCTCAAGTTTTTGGTTCTGATCTGAAAAATGACACTAATTAGTATAAATAAATAAATATTAATAGATATTGTTGTGTTTTCGTGTATTTTATGTTATTTTTTCACAGCGCTGGATGTCATATGGTGATTGTGAAACACACGGGACACTTCATGGTGAAATGTGTTAATCAGGTCAGCTGAATTAAAGCCACAGTGCATTGTTCTGATCAAAATTGATATGATTAACATGAAAAATGTTACGCCAATGTGTCGGACTCGGTAGACAGCCAGTTAGGAAACAACTTGATATAAAAAAATTTTTAATACTGTATCCTAAATTGTGGATGATTAAGCCATATATACCATATGCTGAAGTAAATTTCTGGAGTGTTAACGATTAAAAAAAACAACAACAAGAACCGTACAGAACCGAAAACCGTGACCCTAAAACCGTGATATGAACCGAACCGTGGGTTTTGTGAACCGTGCCACCCCTAATAGATAGATAGATAGATAGATAGATAGATAGATAGATAGATAGATAGATAGATAGATAGATAGATAGATAGATAGATAGATAGATAGATAGATAGATAGATAGATAGATAGATAGATAGATAGATAGATAGATAGATAGATAGATAGATAGATAGATAGATAGATAGATAGATAGATAGATAGATAGATAGATAGATAGATAGATAGGTGTGTAGGTTGATAGATAGATAGATAGATAGATAGATAGATAGATAGATAGATAGATAGATAGATAGATAGATAGATAGATAGATAGATAGATAGATAGATAGATAGATAGATAGATAGATAGATAGATAGATAGATAGATAGATAGATAGATAGATAGATAGATAGATAGATAGATAGATAGATAGATAGATAGATAGATAGGTGTGTAGGTTGATAGATAGATAGATAGATAGATAGATAGATAGATAGATAGATAGATAGATAGATAGATAGATAGATAGATAGATAGATAGATAGATAGATAGATAGATAGATAGATAGATAGATAGATAGATAGATAGATAGATAGATATATAGATAGATAGATAGATAGATAGATAGATAGATAGATAGATAGATAGATAGATAGATAGATAGATAGATAGATAGATAGATAGATAGATAGATAGATAGATAGATAGATAGATAGGTTGGTAGATAGATAGATAGATAGATAGATAGATAGATAGATAGATAGATAGATAGATAGATAGATAGATAGATAGATAGATAGATAGATAGATAGATAGATAGATAGATAGATAGATAGATAGATAGATAGATAGATAGATAGATAGATAGATAGATAGATAGATAGATAGATAGATAGATAGATAGGTGTGTAGGTAGGTAGACCAACAGATAGATATTGTCCTTCCAAGTGAAGGAGGTGGTGGTGGGCGTAGATAGATAGGTAGGTAGTGTTGGGGTAACAGCTTAGGACCCAGGACCAGTAGTGAGAAATGAAGACCAAGAGTCAGGAGTTAGATTAATTAAAGAAAAATTTACTGAAGAATAGTTTGCAGTTTCATCAGCAGAAGCCAGCTTCAAGTCTCACAAGGAGTTCGTAGGCCGCACTCCCTCTAACAGTCTCCCCACCTCCGCCTAACGTACATACAATTTCTGAACAGTTATACTGTTTTCAAGGTTCAACCACGTCATTACTGTCATGTGGAATGATTCTGATTGGCTCTAACAACATGCACGTAAGCAACGTTCCACACGTAAACAGATAGGAGCACATATCACTAAAAATGCGTAGACTCGTTGTCGCCCAGGCCAAGATTTAGATCGCCATGACCTCGGAGGTCACAGAATGGCGTCTCCACGTCTGGCATCGTCTGCAGAAACCCCATCTCTAATACTGAACCTGCACAGATCATGCAACGCACATACACACAAAAGCTCCAAAGAATAACAGCTTCCTCAAGGTTGAGAACATCTTAACTAACTATCAACAAGGCACGTCTCCAAACATGCTGATACTACATCTTAGTACAGAAGTGAATTTATTCTTTTAATAAGAAAGGCACATAAAAGAGGTACATTTCTCTGAGTCCCCAAAAAGTCACGTAGACCTGTGACCTAGGTGGACATAAGGTCATGTTAGGATGACATATAGCTCAACACATGCAGAGAGGCCTCTTCACTCCCAGAGTGTTTTACACCCCAAGGACAGTTGCCTGTCAGCACGCCTTGACACAGACATCAGAGAAGTAACTGTAGAATGTGGATACACAAGCACACAGCAAATATAATACTAAAATCACTCATTAAAATATAGAGAGGTTATAGATGAACTGATTAATCAAATGTAGAAAATGGTTATTACTTGATTATCATTGATTCTTATTTTTAATATTGATCATAAACCCATTCTTGAAGGATATGTGTCTGATGAAGAGACAGGTGATGTTGACCTTGACCCTTCAGTAGGTAGGTAGGTAGGTGAGATAGATAGATATTGTCCTTCCAAGGTTTGTGCATGCGCAATGTATCCTCGTGCCCGTATGTTACCTCAGACAGTGGGTGTCCTTTTTGCGCGAAATAAGAGGTTTGTGTGGACATACAGTAAAGTAAAAGTGGAGTGCTGCAGGTCACGTCACATGTAGAAATGAAAGTGGGAGAGATAAGGAAGGCTGCCCGGAGTTGGAGGATGCGCTAGCATCGTATAGCAGGGCAGATGCAGTGCGAGAGCGGGTGCCGCGCGACTCGCGAGACAAACACTGCCAGTGTGTGTATGCGCAGCGGGCACGCGCGGCACGGCACCCGCTCTCGCACTGAACCGCGGCTTGTGGATTGCAAATACAGGCAAATATAGTCTGTCACATTTTCCGGTGTTCTCCTCCGACCCCTGTCTGTCTCGTGCTTTGATTTATGATGGGCAGCATATATCTGCTGCAGATGCCACCGTGTTCCCCTCTGTCTCATACACACATTCATATGTTGTATATAAGTAGTTCACATGATAAATGTAACATTTAAAATTTAAGATATGCTTCTAGTTCTAATAATTTAAACATGCCTTTGAAGTTTGGGCAAAAACTTCTGGCATTGTTGTGTTTTCGTGTATTTTATGTTATTTTTTCACAGCGCTGGATGTCATATGGTGATTGTGAAACACACGGGACACTTCATGGTGAAATGTGTTAATCAGGTCAGCTGAATTAAAGCCACAGTGCATTGTTCTGATCAAAATTGATATGATTAACATGAAAAATGTTACGCCAATGTGTCGGACTCGGTAGACAGCCAGTTAGGAAACAACTTGATATAAAAAAAATTTTAATACTGTATCCTAATTGTGGATGATTAAGCCATATATACCATATGCTGAAGTAAATTTCTGGAGTGTTAACGATTAAAAAAAACAACAACAAGAACCGTACAGAACCGAAAACCGTGACCCTAAAACCGTGATATGAACCGAACCGTGGGTTTTGTGAACCGTGCCACCCCTAATAGATAGATAGATAGATAGATAGATAGATAGATAGATAGATAGATAGATAGATAGATAGATAGATAGATAGATAGATAGATAGATAGATAGATAGATAGATAGATAGATAGATAGATAGATAGATAGATAGATAGATAGATAGATAGATAGATAGGTTGGTAGATAGATAGATAGATAGATAGATAGATAGATAGATAGATAGATAGATAGATAGATAGATAGATAGATAGATAGATAGATAGATAGATAGATAGATAGATAGATAGATAGATAGATAGATAGATAGATGATAGATAGATAGATAGATAGATAGATAGATAGATAGATAGATAGATAGATAGATAGATAGATAGATAGATAGATAGATAGATAGATAGATAGATAGATAGATAGATAGATAGATAGATAGATAGATAGATAGATAGATAGATATTGTCCTTCCAAGTGAAGGAGGTGGTGGTGGGCCTAGGTAGGTAGGTAGATATTTGTATATTGACAGTGCCAAAAAATATGACAATTTACATCTATATCTTTGTTAAACTTGGATAGAAATGTTCAGCAGGGTAACGTTTGTGCAATATTTTAAATGAAATGTCCTTGACCTTATGTAATTTACACCCCTAATGAATACTTTATTATTAACCTATTATTGCTCCGTGCAAAATTTCACATTCACCGCAGTAAATTTACTAATAAAAATCCTTTATTCATTGTTTTTACAATAGAGGTCCAACAGTACATCCAAAATATTTCATCATCTAAGAATCTAAAAGCTCTTAAGACAACAAATTTGTTTCAACTTTTTAATTTATTTCATTAAAAAATTCTGTTCTGTTTTATAGGCCCTATGTATGTATGAATGTTTTACTTTTATTATTATTTCATTGTAACTTAACCTTTGCAATGTTGCTTTGTACTTGTATTTCTGATACCTTGGCATTTAATACAATTATTTATAATTTTAGGACTTCCGTCCCAATTTGCGTATACTACGTAATACTACCTAATAGTATGTACTCTTTTTGTGAAGAAAAAATACATACTTTTGAGTGTGTAGCAGAAGAGTATGCAAGCTTTACTTCGTCGGTCTCTGTCGCTTAATGACGTGCATTATGTAGAAAAAGAAAATGTCCATTGAATATGTGAACCTGAAATGGGAAGGGTGGCAGCCCAATGTCCACTGTTTAGGTACAATAGGATTAAATAATAACTTTTATAATGTAACTTTTTACTGTGTATTTTCAATTAATTGTACATTATGGCGTTGTCAAGTGATAGCTGTTTGTTTTTAAGCGTACATCAGAATAGACCAAACACAGCCGTTTGAAATGAAAGGAAAGGGTTCTTTTAAAGGTCCCGTTCTTTGTGTCTTTTTGAAGCTTTGATTGTGTTTACAGTGTGCAATATAACATGTGTTCATGTTTCGCGTGTAAAAAAACACGATATTTTTCACACAATTTACTCATCTGTGTACCACTGTTTTCACTGTCCTGAAAACGGCTGATGAGTTCCTTTATTCTATGAAGTCCCTCCTTCAGAAATACGTAACGAGTTCTGATTGTGCCAGCGGTTCCTGTGTTGGGATTTGACCGCACTTTAGCGAACGTGTCACGGTTCCTGTGTTGTGATTGGACAGCAGCTTAGCGAACGTGGCCCGGTTCCTGTGTTGTGATTGGACAGCAGCTTAGCGAACGTGGCCCGGTTCCTGTGTTGTGATTGGACAGCAGCTTAGCGAACGTGGCCCGGTTCCTGTGTTGTGATTGGACAGCAGCTTAGCGCACGTGGAAAGGTCACGCCTCTTAACGGGAGATGTATGCGCTTAATGATCTCTACAGCGTCCCTGGGAAAGCCAAACAAAGGTGATTTGACTCCGGGATGAAAATAACAGCGTCTCGACGACATGGCGACAAACACACTCAAACACAACACGTCCTCTTCTCCACGTGGGACAGCAACAAGACCATGCCCCCTTTTTTCACGTAGTCTTGTGGGCGGAGGGAATGGTGCGTTCTATTATGGTCAACGATCCGACTCGGCCCTCGGATATGACGTCACTTCCACACTTCAAGCGTTCTGGTATGTTTTGCGCGTCCGAGTCGGAGAAAAACATGGACGCCACCCGGAAAGCTGTTGCTATGGTAGCACTGGCCGCTCCACACTCCGCACACACACTTGGTTATATAATAATAGCTAACAATAATCTAGGTTAACGTTATCAAATCATGCATTTTCTAACGTTACCTACCGCGAGTCAGCGCTGCGCCAGTTTGAAAAAGGTGGGTACAGGACCCTTTTTAATGAACGTTTGTTGTAGGTCTACTAGGCATAGAGATATCTGAACATCTTTGCCAAATGAACATTTAAACAACTAAATCGGTCCAAAAACACTGAAAACAATTCATACTACAAGTCACACAGGTCGCAGCCATCTTGTATTCCGATTCGGAATTCTTGCTCGGTGTCCTCACGGTTGTCCAAACTTCCGAGCGGCAAAATCCGAGGAAAGGGGGCGTGTTGGTGCGTGTTGCTAGGTAACGTCTGTCTTCCTAGTCGGAGCTCCAACACGGATAAATAATAGAACGCAGCATTAGTCTGTTCTACTGTTCTACTGACGTCATTAAAGCAGGCTGTACCAGGATGTAGTCCAAGCCAGCCGTTCGCTGTAGGCTTTGAAAGGGAACTTCTGTTAAATAAAATATCTCGCTTGGCATTGAACTTTGAGCTTTATAATTTTACAGGTATTATTTATGCTCTAACAGCAACATTACACACTAACTAAAGTTTGAACAGTGGGATCACGAAGAACGGGACCTTTAAATAAATCTTACAGAAAAGCTATTGGATTTCCCGCCCCCACCTTTTCTTTGTAGAGCTCACGTCACGTGACCTTATTTAATATTCATGAGCGAACTCCACAAACGTCACGTGTCGTCCCCCTCCCTCCCCCTTCCTATCATCATGGCGTCCGCCAGGAAGAACAAGCGCGTGGCGGCGTCTCAGCCGGGGTTTGTGGCCTTTAAATCGGGTCTGGATGGTAACAGTTTGGATATCAAACGGCGAAAGCGCGTAAACAAAAATAAGAAAAAGAACTGGAACAAATTCAGTGATATCCAGGATGTGGAGGAGTTTCTGGATGATGTGCGGCTTCAGGAGAAAGCAGTCGGGTAAATATGGGTTATCATTAAACCTTTAATTTAAGGAAAAGATTAGCCTTCTATCTTTATATGTATAGCCTGCTTTATTCCAGTAAACTATACTTTGGGTTATATGTGACTGTGCTTTATAAAGAGTTGATAAGCGTCACGTGGCTGTTACTTTGTGTGTTGTGGTACCATAGAGTTAAGTTTATTACTATAGATATAAATGCTTATGTTTGCATTCGCATACTTTTATGTGCTTATTGTCCTGTGTATATAACATCTGTTGCATGGCTGTTTGTTTGTCTATGACATCTATGTTAAAAAGATGAGAGTATAATTACATTTGTATAGGTTATTATTGTGCATTAATATTATTGTCTTACAAACACAAATTTCCCTAAAGTATTAATTGCTGTACCTATGTTTTCCTTTTTTTTGTGTCTCTTGTATTTTTGCTGTAATTTTAATTTATTTCAAATAAAAAAATATTAATCACAAATTTTTTTTTTAAGAAAAACACCAAAATGGTCCATAGTATTTTTTAGGGATACACATTTGTGTAACATGTAAGTTAGTACAGATTGTTTTTTTATAACACAACCTTTCAGTTAACAATGGAAGTTTGTTTCTGCAACAGAATAAAAAAAATAAGGTAATTGTGACTTTTAATCTCAGAATTGCATGATATAAAGTCAGAATTGCGAGAGAAGTCAGTCTTTTTATCCCTTAGGATTGGACTTTATATCTCGCAATTCTGAGTCACAACAAGTCAGAATTGTGAGATTTAAAGGTCCCGTTCTTCATGATCCCACCGTTCAAACTTTAGTTAGTGTGTAATGTTGCTGTTAGAGCATAAATAATACCTGTAAAATTATAAAGCTCAAAGTTCAATGCCAAGCGAGATATTTTATTTAACAGAAGTTCCCTTTCAAAGCCTACAGCGAACGGCCGGCTTGGACTACATCCTGGTACTTCCTTCATAAATGACGTCAGTAGAACAGTAGAACAGACTAACCTCCGCCCACAAGAATACGCGGAAAAAGGCGTGGTCTTGTTGCTGTCCCACGTGGAGAAGAGGACGTGTCGCGTGGAGAAAAGGAAGTGTTGCGTTTGAGTGTGTTTGTCGTCATGTCGTCGAGACGCTGTTATTTTCATCCCGGAGTCAAATCACCTTTGTTTGGCTTTCCCAGGGACGCTGTAGAGATCATTAAGCGCATACATCTCCTGTTAAGAGGCGTGACCTTTCCACGTGCGCTAAGCTGCTGTCGAATCACAACACAGGAACCGTGCCACGTTCGCTAAGCTGCGGTCAAATCACAACACGGGAACCGCTGGCACAATCAGAACTCGTTACGTATTTCTGAAGGAGGGACTTCATAGAATAAAGGAACTCATCAGCCGTTTTCAGGACAGTGAGAACAGCGGTGTACAGATAAGTACATTGTGTTAAAAATACTGGGGGTTTTTTACACGCGAAACATGAACACATGTTATATTGCACACTGTAAACACAATCAAAGCTTCAAAAAGACACGAAGAACGGGACCTTTAAACTCGCAAATGTGAGAGAAAAAGTCAATTATCTTTTAATTTGTTTTATTCCATGGCAAAAATAAGATTCAATAGTTAACAGCGTAACGGTTCATGATGCAAGATATTCTGAACAAACACTGATTTATTATTATTCTCCTTTCTTCATTCATAGGGGTTTGATAGCTGAAAAACCTGATGACAGTCTCTTCTTTGTGGACACTGGTGAAAAAGACAAAGATACACAACCACGTGAGTATAAAACGTCTTCTCGTTTATATACTGTCTGTTTTTTTTGTTCTGCGCAATCCAAAACTGTTTTTCTTGTTATTAGAGACGACAGTCAAGAGAGGCAAACGATCGAAACCTTTGCGGATAGATCTAATTCTTCAGTCGGATTCCCGCATACCGGCCCCCAAAAAGTAAGTACAGTACGACTGTAAGATTTACTTTCAAAATGACCCGTAATCTGAATCCTCTTCTGCCCGCTGATGATCTCATCCTTGCGCTCCCAGTATTTCTTTGGGAATGTGAAGATAACACAATGGAACTTGGAGGGCTGTTGTGTGAACGGCCTTCCAGGATCTGAGGGCATATTTTCAGGATTCAGTTATTGAGCTCTTATTTGGTGTTTGTTTCATCATCTTTTTTTTCCTCTATTGCCCAATGTATATACAATGCCATAATGTATAAAAGAGAACAGGGTAATGATATAATAGTAAAATGGTATATCAGATGAAATGATGATTTACTTAATTAGTGGCCACCCTAAAAGTGGCTCAGACAATTTGTGTGTTAAATTAGTAAATCTTTTGAAGTCATGCTAATGCTGCAGCTCAAATAAAATATGGCACTGTTAAACATGTTTCAGGTTTCACATTTGGCCGTAACACATAACAGATGAAAAACTGAGCATAACGGCTAAAGATGTTATGCTGATTCAAGGATTTATATTTAGTTTTTTTAGCAAATCATGCCTTTGCTGTAGATTTAAAAGTCAAGTCAGTATTATTTGTATAGCGCTATTCGCATCACAATACACATTTTAAAGCAGCTTTACAGAAAATATTGATTTTAATGTTTGCAATTTCTTAGAGATGGATGATAATAGTTTAGATGTTGCAATTCATATAAACAATCATGCAGTTGAGGTTTTCTATGTATATATTGGATTATGTGAGTGTATGTGGATAGTTATTTATATATCCAGCTTTATACACGGATCAGGCATAACATTATGACAGGTGAAGTGAATAACACTGATTATCTCTTCATCACGGCACCTGTTAGTGTGGGATATATTAGGCAGCAAGTGAACATTTTGTCCTTAAAGTTGATGTGTTAGAGGCAGGAAAATGGGCAAGCGTAAGGATTTGAGCGAGTTTGACAAGGGCCAAATGGTGATGGCTAGATGTCGGAGCATCTCCAAACTGCAGCTCTTGTGGGGTGTTCCCGGTCTGCAGTGGTCAGTATCAAAAGTGCTCCAAGGAAGGAACAGTGGAGAACCGGCGACAGGGTCATGGGCGGCCAAGGCTCATTGATGCACGTTGAGAGCAAAGGCTGGCCCGTGTGGTCCGATCAAACAGACGAGCTACTGTAGCTCAAATTGCTCAAGAAGTTAATGCTGGTTCTGATAGAAAGGTGTCAGTGCATCACAGTTTGTTACATATGGGGCTGCATAGCTGCAGACCAGTCAGGGTGCCCATGCTGACCCCTGTCCACAGCTGAAAGTGCCAAGTGGGCACATGAGCATCAGAACTGGACCACGGAGCAATGGAAGAAGGTGGCCTGGTCTGATGAATCATGTTTTCTTTTACATCACATGGATGTTACCTGGGGAACACATGGCACCAGGATGCACTAAGGTGGCCTGGTCTGATGAATCAAGGATCTGCTGCTAACATCTTGGTGCCAGATACCACAGCACACCTTCAGGGGTCTAGTGGAGTCCATGCCTCGACGGGTCCGGGCTGTTTTGACAGCAAAAGGAGGACCAACACAATATTAGGATGATTATGCCTGATCGGTGTATATAAAAAATATTTTACATTTCGTGATGATATAAACAATCATGCAGCTGAGATTGGCTATATGGTGGCGTTAAGTATTAAGGTAAATGCTAGGTTAATATGATCATCTTCAAACCCTTTTTATCCCCAAATTTTCGTGACCCTGATTCTCCTGATTTTCTTTTAGTGTATTGGTGTTCCAGCAGCCCAATGCTAAAAAGCAGCGGCGCATGGCAGAGAAAGCAGCGAAGTTGGCGGCCATGGGAGTGTTGCCCCGAAGAGAAAAGCTTCTTCAACTCAGAGTGGCTGCAGCTGCCACTGGCGTGTCCGTTAAAGAAAATCCAGTGGCCAATAATAATCCGGAAAGAGGGTTTTTTGACCTGTGGAGTGCAGGCAGTCAGTATTTTTACACTTTCTCTTATATGTCAGTAATGTATACAAGTGGCGTAATGTTGCTCAATGTCTTTGTCCAACAGCACCAGAGACGGCGGATCCCTTCTACCTCGAACAGACTAAGAAAAAGCTTGTCAAGGTGAGAGCACTGTGTTCATTTGTGGTCTTTGTTTTATTCAACATTGTCTTCTGTAAAATATTCAGTAATTTGGACAATGCGGTACGGTAAGTTCAACATCCGGTGAGTTTTTCAGTTTGATCGATAAATGTTGTAATGTTGAGAACTCCAGTGCCTGAGCACAAATGTACAAGGAGATTTGACTCCTACATAACAAAAATACACCAAAACCAGATTTGTGGTTCGGCCGAATACCGACTCCTACTCCCATCCTCAGTCCATTAACACAGAAAACACAATAATGAAGTATACAATGTCCACAGCAGTGTATTTTCTTTTTATTTTTAACTGTAAAAAACAAAAAAGAATAGTGGGTAAACTATTTTGACAGTTACCATTGCCGTAAGTTTCTGCATTTTGGCTGCTGTCTGTAGATTCCTTCATGCACAACTCGTATTCTTTCGGATGTTTCATAGGCAAATGTTATAACAGCGGGGATGTTGTGTATTGTTTAGGGTCCTTGCCACCGCGAGACTAATCGGCATTGCAAATTGAACATGTAGCTCCACTTGAATCGCCTTCGTTTGACTGAACGTACTGTTAAACAACACTTTTTCTGCTCATGAGTTCCATTTTCACTTTCTCACAGCCGACTGCATTCGGACGGTCCAGTAATCGTACGGTGCCGTCATTACGTCAACCAGCATATGCGCAAGCCTATGGTTCTGTTCAGTGGAAAAATTCTAAGGTTCGGCAGAAACCAAAGCCCAATATTCAAACAAATCTGAAGCCGAATCCTGGATTCGGTGTATCCCTAAAAAATACTATGGACCATTTTGGTGTTTATAAACTCTTTTTTTTGTGATTTTAATATTTTTTTTATTTGAAATAACAAATTAAAATAACAGCAAAAATACAAGAGACAAACAAACAAAAACAAAAAAAGCAAAAACATTTAATACTTTAGGGAAATTTGTGTTGGCTGTTTTGTGGGTGGAGCCTACCTCGTGACAGTTCTGCAGTAGCAGTTTATGGAAGCCATGTAATGGTTAATTGCAAGTTTGTCACGCAGATTTAATTTCTTTGAATTGTGATATAAACACAATTGTGAATTTATAAACTTTTAGCTTTACATTTATCTTTAAAAGGCATCTTCGATGTTATCAAAGTCCTTTTCAAGGAAAGTCTGTTCAAGGCCGTATTAGCTAAAATTGATTCCTGAAGTAGCTAATAAGGCCACAGAGTGAATAGACTTTCCTTGAAAGGGACTTTAAAAGCTAAACACAGATGTATATGGTTGCTAAGACTGGACTGATGAAACCTGCAACAAGTTTGAGGTTTCAGGATTCAGGAATCCTGATGTCTCAACTTCCTGAACTTATAATTAAAGCAGCAACAAAATCTGACATGAACTGTCAACATTAAATGTTGATTCTTATACTCAAATAGCACTAAAAAAGCTTATTTGTCAGGCTGGACCAGTCAGTGTGCATGTGCAGTCATAAGCGTGAGTCTCAGAACAGTGTTTTTATAGCAACCGGCTGCAGTGATGCGTTGACGCTATCAATCAGCAATTAGCTATTTTATTTACGAGGCAATTAAGGCCCGGGTATACTTCACTTACCGCGCCCGGACGCGCCACGCGCGCAGCCCTGTCCGCGCGTCTTTCAAAGTATACTACACAACGGATGCGCGCGGATGATCGCGTTCGACGCATGCGCAGTACATTTTTTCCCTATGCTCTACCAGACATTGGGGGGCAGCACTGAGTCCTGTTATCAACGGGACATTCGCTGGGCATGATCGGAGAAGAACTGTATTGCATCCACCATTGCAAGAAGTTTGGAAGAAATACAAAAACAAATGTGGGTACTTTCTAATCTCTTCGCTCAAACGCTCGTCGAGTTCGCCATCCATTGTCGTGTTTTTCTCTTTTTTTTTAAAGCGTGTTCTTTTTAAACCGGTCTTTGCACACTCTTCTTCGACGGCTGAACACTGTGCTCAATACTGTGCGTATTGCCACCTAGTGGACTCTTCTGTACTGCTGGCGCATGCGCTGTTGCACGCTGACCATCCGCGCGGTCTCGAAATTTGGGCTGCGCGCGGACGGGGTGTGCGGCCGGCCGGGCGCACGAACGCGGACGGCCGAAGTATACCCGGGCCTTTAGCTTCCATATTCCGCAATGCACTTTCTCCCATTCATAGTAATGTGAGTGTGCCCTCATTTAAATCTAAACTCTTTGATGATAATCCATAAAAATAGAGACCATCTTTGCTTGCATTCCAATTTTGGCATACAAAGCCACAAGACATTTACCAGCTTATTTTGTGGATCTCGCCTGTTTTCTTCCTCTTGTTACCACCGTTTTTCTTCCACCACAATGCACGTGCAACAGCTTTGACATAACTGTGACGCCTTCTTGTGGTCTATACTAGGATAACTGTAGTGTCTATACTAGGGCAACTACAGTGGTCTGTACTCTTTATTTCTCATTAATTTATTAAGTATGATGTAAAATGGCTATAAATTTAATTTCAGAAATTACAATGCTTAGAGGTCGACCGATAGTGGATTTTACCGATTACTGGGTTGGACCGCACTTGCCAATAACCGATTAATCGACGGATCGTTTTTTAAAAATTTGTTTTATGGATACTGGATGAAAAATAAATAAATAATAAATAAAAAAACATAAGTAAAACAGTGCTGAACTTACTTATTGCAAGAAATAAAAGAACGGCACTGATACATGAAAATGTGCTAAATTTAAAACCTATGAATATTAAAATGAGAAGTTCTAACAGAAAATAATTTTAGAATTTTTTTAACATTCCAAAAACATTAAAATATTACAGGTCAAATTTGGTCCTTTAGCTATAACCTAGAAACATGCATGTACATTTCCTAGGTAACACTCTGCAAGTCCCTATGCAACATGGATGTATTAGCTAACATGAACTATAAGCATTATGCAATATACATTTTTACAGCATATTAATGAGCACTACAATTGTACCTTGATCATACATGTTAGTCTATAGTGCATTAACCAAGGTTATCAGATAACATACTAACAATGAACAATACTTCCACAGCATTTATTAACCTTCGTTAATGTTGAACAAATGGAATCTTATTGTAAAGTGTTAACATTTCATATCAATCCAAACAGTCTGCTGTTTTGGAAGGCGATTAACGTTATCTAATAAAAAACGAGTGCGTTTCTGTTTTCTATCGGCGGCATGACGATACAGTTTGCTTTCTCACGTCACTATTTTTATATATGCAACATTTGGGTCGACTTGCGTGTTTTTATCACATTGTTTAACCTGCTTGAGGTACTGCTAATGTTAGCGTCCTCTCAGCCTCGTTGACAGACATACACACTGCTGTTATTTACCTGTTAATGCAGCATCTAGTCAACAAATTAATTACTTTATAATGATTTGAAAACAAGTACTGTAGTGTTCTGTATTCATACCGTTTCGCTGTCGTGTTTTAAGTGCGCATCTAACGTGTCAGAGCTCTCCTTGCAGCGCGTGCAGCCTCACGTGTGAATGTAAATTGTTTTCTTTTTCCTGCCTCTAGAGGCCGCTCTCGTGCTATATAATGCCAGCAGAGCCTTCTCAGAGCTCTCGTACTGTGTAATAACAGTGCACCCGTCTCTGCCGCTCCAGCAACGGACGCAACCCCGAAAAACTATTGGTGTGGATTTTTGCCGATTGTCCCACCAATCAGCTATCGGTGTAGCCTGACAAGCCAGACCCACATCAAGATGCTGGGTCTGGAAACTCACCATTGGCAGGGCTCAATCCGAGGGCCGGGATAAACGGTTGTCTTTCAAATTCCCTCTGCATACAATTGGATAGCGCCATGACCGCCACAACCAACCAGAGCAAAGAAGAAGGTGAAGCCGCGCTAACGTTAGTTGATAGACTTTCGCCGTATCTGGTCGGCAAAACTTTGAACATATCATCTTTTCTTAAAGGTCCCGTTCTTCGTGTTTTTTTTTGAAGCTTTGATTGTGTTTACAGTGTGCAATATAACGTGTTCATGTCTCGCGTGTAAAAAAACACAGTATTTTTCACACAATTTACTTATCTGTGTACCGCTGTTTTCACTGTCCTAAAAACGGCTGATGAGTTCCTTGTTCTATGAAGTCCCTCCTTCAGAAATGCGTAACGAGTTCTGATTGTGCCAGCGGTTCCTGTGTTGTGATTCGACAGCAGCTTAGCGCACGGAAAGGTCACGCCTCTTAACGGGAGATGTATGCGCTTAATGATCTCTACAGCGTCCCTGGGAAAGCCAAACAAAGGTGATTTGACTCCGGGATGAAAATAACAGCGTCTCGACGACATGGCGACAAACACACTCAAACGCAACACTTCCTCTACTCCACGCGACACTTCCTCTTCTCCACGTGGGACAGCAACAAGACCACGCCCCCTTTTTTTTGCGTAGTCTTGTGGGCGGAGGTTAGTCTGTTCTACTGTTCTACTGACGTCATTTATGAAGGAAGTACCAGGATGTAGTCCAAGCCGGCCGTTCGCTGTAGGCTTTGAAAGGGAACTTCTGTTAAATAAAATATCTCGCTTGGCATTGAACTTTGAGCTTTATAATTTTACAGGTATTATTTATGCTCTAACAGCAACATTACACACTAACTAAAGTTTGAACAATGGGATCACGAAGAACGGGACCTTTAAGAATGACTTCAGTGCCGTTCTTTTCTCAAATAAAAGCTTAACTCCAAGTTTTCCAGAGTCGCGGCCAAAGCCGATTCAAAAGACTGCCATTCGCCAGCTTCTTTGTTTACGAGTAGCACGCAGAACCTCCAACTCTGCCATGACGTACCGTCATTATGTTAAGCCCGCCCACCGACTCTACACACGCTGTGATTGGCCTGACCAGAGTTTGGTTTTTCCAGCTCTCAGGTCTACCGAAAGTTGCTAGACTACACTCGCGGCAAAATAAATTTTCTGCCGCTTAGGGTGCGTCTAGATTTCTAGGCTACTATCGGTGCCGATTAATCGGCAAAACCGATGAATCAGTCAACCTCTAATTATGCTTCTAATATACTATCTTTAAATTAAATGGTGAGATGTCAATTTATATCAACGATCAGCCACATCGGTTGACTGCTAGCTAGGTTTAGCTGTTGTGTTCATGTGCTGAATTCATTCATTTCCCTCTTTTAGAGACCAGATAGACTGAATGAGAAGCCCTCAGTTCTTCCTGCGATTGAGGTCGTCGCTCCTGGAGGCTCATACAACCCAGACTTCTTTTCTCACCAGGTAAAAAACAGCCTTTTTCTGCCACACAAAGCTCTTTGGATCACAAAACATTGATTTGCTCGTTTTGTTGCATCTGTTTGTTTTCAACTCCATGTTTGTGTTTTTCTAGGACCTGCTTCGTGAAGCCCATGAAGTGGAGGTCAAGAAGCTGAAAGCAGAGAAAAAGTTGGCTCGTCAGCTGGCTGTGAATGACGACATCGCCACTAAGGTACAACCTCAAACTGTATGCTAAAACCTTAAGTAAGTGGTTCCCAGACTGGACTACATGAGGTGCTATTCATTTAATTCTACCCCACCTTAAAGTAGGGCTGCATGATTAATCGAAATCGAACCGCAATCGCGATTTGGCTTGTGCGAATATGAAAGCGCAAAGGCTGTTTTTTTTTATTTTTGTTTTTTTTATTAAATTAAATAAATAAATAAATGGCCAGCGTTTTAGTGAAGAGCGGCTCTTATAACGTGCGTTTGAAAAAACAACACGTGTCAAACAACTTCACAAACTAGTAATGTTAAGTGTTCATAAACCGTTTACTAACACGCTTTAACTCACTTCATATAGTCAGTCGAGTGTCGAAGAACTCAAATACACCATATCTTGATGCAGTAGAGTTTATTGTCCTCATGTTTAATCAGTCAAAGCGTTTCTATCTTCCTTTTATTCAGCCTGCAGCGCTAGCTTAGCTTCACATTAGGGATTTCCCATAGGGTTTTCCTGAAAACAAATGATAACTTCTAGCCTGGATGCCAGCCGAACTTAGTCCCACCCACAACATTTGAGGTCGGCAGTTTGGTCTGGACTCGATCCATTGGGGAGCAACTATGCCCGAACAGAAGCTGTTTGGACCAATCAAATTGTCAGGGTGGGCTTTAGACGATGATGGACAGATGTTAAACAGTAATGTAAGCATCCACGTCACCAAAGAGCGCTTGGGTTGAATTTGTTCTAATCCTAAACGGAGAACTTGTTCGTATATGCATTCACATTCACTATTTCTCTCAGAAATGATGATCGTGTTGGTAAGAAACCCACCCAATTGCTACTCAAAACTAGCCCAAAACAAGCCCAATAGCTTTCCGGGCGGTAAAATGTGTTTTTTTGGCTGGGGTCCACATAATTGGGGTCGCTTCAACCCGCGGACATGGAAAAAGACTTGGCAACACTGTGTGCAGTTGAGTTCTGTTGACATTTAACAAATAACGTTATGCATCACGTTATGCATCACTAACAAATAACGTTATGCATCACATCACGCGTTGAAACACGCCCCATAATCACAGCCCAACGGAGCAGTATCAGACTCATATTCTGACTAGAATTGAGTATGACGTCAGGCTAGATAACTTCTCTAATGCAAATGTGGAGTTTCTGCGCGAGGGCGCCCTCTGGCCTCCAGTATGAATGATACTTTTTGGTATACAAATGAGAAAAATACTTCTCTAAATAAATTTATATGACAATCCATATGTTTTTCTTAAATATACAGGCGTTTTCTTCCCCACAGTGGATTAATAAGAGGCTCATATTTCATATTAAAGACAGACTTTAAGAAATTGATATCACATATAAAAAGCACAGATTTTTATAATAATTTTACGATAAATCCTTTGACCTTTCTCATGACTTTTTAGCCAGGCTGTCTGCATATTAACAGGAAACCCATCAGTTTTTTTGGTAAAATCGATTTTCTGTAAAATATAAATATTAGTAGTAGAAGTAGTATTATATTGTTATATTTATTCTTAAATACTCTATTTTTAATAATGAAAATGTTATTGTAATATTTCTTATTTTGTTAAATATTTTTATTTAGCAATAATAATAATAATCATAATTATTATTAGTCATGTTAATATATAAACACAATGTTATACATACACTTTTCATTTGTAAAAAAAAAAATATATATATATATATATATATCTCGAATTCAAATCGCAATTTTAACCAGAATAATCGCAATTATATATTTTGTAAATGCTGTGGGTACTTTTTTTAGTATGATTGTTTTGAACACGTAAAACTGCATTGAGTTGTTTAATTCGCCAAATAATTGTCGAATTATATGTACGATTAGTAATTTGCCATTAAACGCTACATTATGGCTAATTCATTAAAATTAAAACGTAACTGCTATAAAACTTTAATACATTAGCTCATTCATGAACATGATTTGTGAGTCAAATATGATAACCACGTGATAACATGCACTTGCCGATAACCGATTAATCGACCGATAGTTTTTAAAATGGATACTGGATTTAAAAAAACATAATTAAAACAGTGCTGGACTTTGAAAATGTGCTAAATTTAAAACGTATACATATGAATATTAAAATGAAGTTGTAACATAAATTCTTCAGAAAATAATTTAAACATTAAAATATTACAGGTCAAATTTGTTTCTTTACTAATAATCTAGAAACATGCATGTACATTTCATAGGTAACACTATGCAAGTCCCTATGCAACAAGGATGTATTAGCATGAACTATATGCAGTATGCATACATTTTTACAGCATGTATTAATATGAGCAATACAATTGTACCTTGATCATTCATGTTAGTTCATAGTGCATTAACCAAGGTTAACAGATAAAAATTCAAACAATTAAATGTTTAAATTAACATACTAACGATGAACAATACTTCCACAGCATTTATTAACCTTAGTCAATGTTACAAATGGAATCTTATTGTAGTGTTACCATTTCGCTTCCTCTCAGCCTCGTCGACAAACATACACACTGCTGTTATTTACCAGTTAATGCAGCATCTAGTCAACAAATTAAATACTATATAATGATTTGGCAACAAGTACTGTAGTGCTCTGTATTCATACCGTTTCGCTGGGGTGTTTTAAACTTCTGAAGTGTCAGTGCTCTCTGTGCAGCATGTGCTCTCCGTTCAGCGCGCAGCCTCATGTGGTAATCTAAACACACATGAGGGGTTTTTTTCGCCTGTAGAGGCCGCTCTCGTGCTATATCAAGACCCTTCTCAGAGCTCGTGCTGTGTAATAAAAGCGCACACGTCTCAGCCGCTCCAGTAACAGATGCAACACAGGAAAACTACCGGTGAGGATTTTTGCCGATAACCGATTGTTCCACCAATCAACTATCGGTGCCGATTAATCAGCAAAACCGATGAATCGGTCGACCTCTATTAAAAACCACTAACAATGTTATATTTTGTTGACTTGTGTACTTGCGTTATCCCAAATGTTTCCAAGAATGAAAAATCCAGAGAAGGACATGGACCATGTCCCTGCATCGCCTCTCAATGACATCATACCCGCGTTACCCTGGATTTTATTTTGTAGAAACCATGGAAACACCAAAGACACTTTAATATATTATGTTTTATTAGACAGGTGAGCAACTGTTTGGAGACATTCATCTACAGAAAACGAATCATTGTTATACAGCTCAGCACATTTGACTGTGCCTTATATCGATCTGCTGCAGTGTGAACAAGTGTCTCATAGTCCCAGCAGAGTGAACGCATAGATACATTTGGGTGTGTAAGTTATGTTATAATGCTACTCTAATATGTTAAAAACAGAGCTATTACCCCACATACACATGAGCGGGAAAAGCGAAAGCAGTCGTCTGCGGCATAGTAAAAGCTCCGTCATCAAGCTTCGCCTTTGTTTTGAAAAAGTGACCTCTAGCAGAAAGAAATTACATATTGTGGCTTTAATCATGGAGTGCTTTTTTTTTTTTTTTTTTTTTTGTAAGCTTTATACAGTGTTGTTGTCTGTACATTCTGTTTTCACTCCAGGTTTAGATGGGAATGTGTCCACATACTGTTCTAAATCTAGATTTGTTTATGTAGGAGAGCTCCTTTAAAGAGCAGGTGGAGGGGTTGATTGAAGAAGGGGATGTTGAACCAGAAGAGCCAGAAGAGGGCACTGAAGACACAGTCTTTGGGCCGACTGCAACACAGGAAAAGAAAACTGAGAAACAGAGGAGGAAAGAGAAGGCTCAAAGGATCAAGGTAAGGAAGCAGCCTCTTCACCAAGTCGTGCATGAATCTCTTGATTCGCATTCAAACCTTTAATTTATTAAACAGGAGTTACGGAGGAAGGCAGAGCGTCAGATGATTGACAAGCAGCAGCAGTTGTTCCAATTGCGATCCATCCATACCAAACTGAAGGAGCAGGAACAGAGGACCAAGAAGAGGCAGGCTCAACGCAAGGCCAATCAAGAGGCGCAGAAGAGCATGCCTCGCCGACTGGGCAGACTCAAGTCAGTTTCTTTAACTTTGTCTTTTGTTCTCCAGCTGTGTCTTCGATTACTTTTCTATTTAGTGTATGTGCATAGTTATTTATATGCCCAGCTTTATAAATGTAAAGCTGTGCAATAATATATTTTACATTGTCACAATATAAACAATCACGCAGCTGAGATTTTCTATATAGGATGGAGACCCACTGCCCTGTTAATGTCCATTCATAGTTCATATCCAACCTGATTCAGATTTTATTTATTCATTTAAAAACAAAATTCAAGCTAAGCGTTTAGGTGTGTTTAAGTAAGGTTGGAGCTAAAATTTGCAGGGCAAATTTTTCTCATTCTACAAATGTTCTTCAAGTTTTCACACATCGACGGAAAATATCAATGAGATTAAATTCAAAAATGATTTAGCCTATCCAGGTGAGCTATTTTCTGACGTGTTGGATACTTTGTTGAAAGAGCATATTTTGGCCTTAGTGTGTTAAAGATAGTCAAGCCCTATTTTGTAACACATTCATCGAAACACATTTACCCTAAGCACTAAGGCTGGTGAAGATGTGACATCTTGTGTTTCGATTGTAATTAACACGGTGTTGTGTGTACCGCAGGTTTCAGGAACCTGATCTAGATATTCAGCTCAGCAACGAGCTTGCTGGCTCTCTTCGCAGTCTGAAGGTATGTGTTTAACTCTGTCTGCGTTGAGCTCTTACTGACTTCCAGTTGCATGGTATTCGTAATAACGTGTGGTTCTTGTCATGCAGCCAGAGGGCAGCATCCTAAAAGATCGTTTTAAGAGCTTACAGAAGAGAAACCTTATTGAACCCAGAGAACGAGCCAAGTAAGTTCAACTGCTTTATTCGTATAAAATGAAAGATGTTTTTTTAAAGAGGTGTTCGTGTGGAATTGCAGGCTAATGCAATTAGCCAAAAATATTTAATAGAATAATTGACATCTTATAAATCATTATTGTATTGACAATTTCAACATTCATTGTCCTTTTTTTTAATTTTTTAATCGTTCTTATTCTCTCCAGGTTTAAGAGGAAGCACAAGGTGAAGTACTCAGAGAAGAGAGCCTTCAGGGAGATAGAGTGACCGCGCAGAGTTGTTTCTCAGTCCTCCAACTAATTATGGTGTGCTATTCATATTGCTATAAGAAAATAAAGCTGTTATATTCCAACGACCTTGCCTCAGTTGTGTTTCTGAAAATATCAAGTCAATTTTTATTGCAGTTTCTTTTTTCTTTTCAATGTCATTTTCAAGCCAAATGTGACTGGCAAGGATGAAAAAAATCCATAAGATGTGAGGATTGTAGAGGGAAAAACCCTTGACAGGATCCAGACTCAGCTAGGGGAGCCCATCCCCCTCTGGAAAGCCACACGTTGCAATAAATGTACTGCATATGCCAAATATTTTCAAATTAGTTACAATACTAATCATATGGTAATTGAAAATGTTTTGGACATCTTATAAATCATTATTGTATTGATTGTTGTGTTGTAATGTGTTTTTGTTCATTGTAGTTCTAGTGAATGCGGTCAGTTAAAACTAAACGGTACACTCGTACACGAACAGCTGCAGATTGTGCTCGTTGCTCTCGGCGTTGCCTAGTCCAGGTCTACTGCCTGCCAAACAGGCTCAAATTAAAACCAGTAATGTCTATTATTCAATTGTGAATGTAACTTTAACTATTGTGACCCATTTGTGGATGTTCAAAATATTGTTTAAAAGATAATATTGTAATGAAGTAGCAGTTTCTTCACTGCAGCAGATCATGTGTGGAATTGAGAATCTCACAACACAATGCATTCGACTTGACCTTTCATTTACATTATTAGAGACTTTCTATGGCTTTATAGAAACTAACCAAATTATTATTTTCAGTCTTTAAAGGGGTATAGTTTACCTCAAAATAAAAATTCTGCCTCTTGTCGTTCCAAACCTGTATGGATGGAAACCAAACCATTTTGTTGACTATTGACTTCCGTTGTATGGATGGAGAAACAAAACTGAAAAGTATCTCAAAATACCTCCTTTTATGTTTCACATAAGAAGTCAAACACTTTTGGAAAGACATGAAGGTGAGCAAATGATGACAATTTTTGGGTGAACAATATTTTTAGAGCAATATGATGCCATTATAACATCTCAAGACAGCCAGCATATGGAACTGCTGAAGATGTTATAAAGATCTTAAGAGAAGAATGGGCATGCTTGCATACTTCCATACTTGTTCTGATCTTTGTACACTCAAAAAAAATGATTCTTTAAACTTTCTTAATTTAATTATGGACCACACAGTTCCACACAAGCAAATTGCTTTTCATTAACATTAATGGAATTTTTCTCATCTATGTAAACTCCTTGTGTTGGGACAACACAACTGAATGGGGAAGAATCTATGTGAAATAGTAATGTTGAACTAAATCAGTGGAATTGCTTCCCTGTAACTTAAATCGGTTAAGTTAAATAAACATGCACACTCAAATAACTCATTGGACAAACTCAATTTACCTGAGGGCAGGTTTTCCATCCAATAAATATGTGTAACCCCAACTCATAAAAAACTAATTCATACAATGAAATGTAATTGAGTTGGTCCAACTCAATTTTATCTAATAGTTTAATTGATATTTATATACGTATAACATTACTTTTTTTTCTTGTCAAACTTAAATTTAAAAAAATTATTGGAAAATCAATTATAAGCAATTTCATTCATCATCATACACAATGTATATAATGAATATATAAGAAAAGAGGTTTTACATTAGCATAGATCACTGGCGCCACTCTTCAGCATAACGGTAACCACAAAATTAAAAACACCTCTCTAAATGTCCAACATAACTGAACATTAAACACTAACATTACTAACAACATCATTCCCTTTACAGAAAAACATATAAAATAACACTTTAATCCCTAAATTTACTCTCCTAATGGAGTCCCTTGCAAAGCATGCTGGGAACTGCCCAGTTAGTTATGTCAACACAAATATTTAATGTAGTTTTAACACAACTGAATTAAGTAAACTTCAGTTTTATATATATTAGGTTGATTGAACACAATTAAATTAAGTTGTGACAAAATTAGATATGTTTAAGTAAAGTGAACAGAATTTAAATGTGTCACATCTATGAAGGGCTTGAATCATTTTTTTGAGTGTATTAGGCAGTGCAATTAGCATTTAGAAATTCTTACTTTTAAAGTGGTGTAAGAATTAGTTTATTTTACTATTTGTCTTTGTATTTTAAGCTATTCTGTGTCTCTTGAGATAAAATGGCATTAAAAGTATACTTCAAAATACATTTCTTGACTCATAATTCTGTTGTAATAGAATAAAAATGCTGAATGTTTATTTTTGTGATACAGTGGTCACTGCATTAAACATGCAACATAATGAGGTCATGTGACAACAGCATAGCACATAGCATTTCTAATATGGGGGGTGTATGAGGAGGTGGGATGATGGTTTCAGTCCCATTATCTCAAGCTTTAATTAAAGCTCCTTCTAGGGAAACGAGGGCTTTTCCCCATTGCTTCTCTGGTAGCGGTGCTCAGGCAAAGCTGATTATCATGCAGTCGTGGGTGGTAATCTTACCTAAAGAGACGCCCACCCTGGTCGTCATCATCATTTCATCCTTGCTGTCCAGCGGAACGTCAGTAATCCTGTTCTGTTGCACGCGCCAGATTCACCTCAGTGAGTTCCTGTTAATATTTTCACATTTGTGAAGGATGTTAATGACAGTAATTGAATCTTGTGTTGTAGGGTTGTAATAACTCATTTATAGAGGTGTTATAAGTCATTAAAGTCTTTTAAGTAATGCTATAGCTTTCTCATTTTTGATTTTGACAGAAATATCAAACCATACCTGGGGCCTGTTTCAATAAGGAGGTTAAATCAACTCTGAGTTTAAACTTGAACTCTGAGTTGACTTACCCTGAAATGGGAAACTCTTTGAGTTTTGCTGAATTGAGGTAGTTCAATCAACTCTGAGTTAGGCGTGTGCGCAACGACTATGAAAAGCCATGATCAATGGAGCTCGGAAATTATGATTCACCAAACTGAAACTGGTGAAAACTGGCAGAACGGCAAGTTATTGAATTAAATTCATTTTCATGCTATCCCACTGGCAAAAAATGTAGAAAAAGAATGTGGCAGCAGCTAAAAATGAAGTATAAAAATATAATTAAATCAGTTAAAACTTGATCTCATGATCTTTAATCCAGCCTGTTATATTTCTGAATTAAGGTTAATGAAATTAACATTTGACTTCTACTCAGGCAACATCAAGGAGGCAGATGCTCACAGAATGATGTGAGGACCTGCACCACCACCAATGACAGAAGAAGAGGAGATGGAGGAAGAATATTAAAGTCCAACAGGGGGAAAAAACTGATGCTTTTGTATTTATAAAGATGACCAAATACATTATGAATAATCTGTGTTTATTTAACACCTGTAGTGTATGGCATATATTTCAGACTACCCTTCCATCTGGTATTCTTCCATTCCATATAGTAATCTGTTTCATTTTCGGAAGGTGCGATGATGGGAATATGCATATCAATGCATCCAACCACATTGGAAATCCTAAAGGACACAGGTTACAACAAGATATCAAGTGAACGTCATTTAACCTGATTTCTACACCACTGACCTGCAATCCTGTGAAACTCCTCTTTGATACTCTCTTGGGGTTTGTGCCCAAGAAGCAACACAAACATATTCAGAAAGAACTGAGAATGTGAGAAAGAGGCAAACTTTCCTTACCTCTCTGCATCCCTGGTATTAGAAAACTATCATTAAAACACTGTACTGCTCAAATAAATATGCATGTGGATATAGCAAGCAAATGACATGAATGTAACTCCCTACAAATTATTGCAGCCTCCTCATCTACAGGATGCTATTTTTGGTCACTTTGACAGTGTCCACTTGATGAAAATATTTGCAGTGAATGAATGTACATGCACTGCAAAAAAAGTTTTTCTTTTGTCATTTCCAGTCAAAATATCTAAAGATTCTTAAATCAATGTGCATTTTATAAGAAATGTGGGTAACGCTTTAGATTACGGCCCGGAAAGTTCTGCGTAAGTAAAGAGAATTTACAGCATCATTTTCGGTAATTATAGTGTAACTATAAAGTTAGTACGTGTAGGTATAAGGGAACAATATGTAATATTGAGGGAATAAAGGGGTAACTATCAGGAAAATTAACACATTATTTATACTGTAAGTATTTTTTAATTAAGGGGTCATTATCTGTGTAGTTACAGGGTAAGTACAGTAAACAACACATACAAAATCTGATATCACTCGGAAATAGTATTTATTTGAAAAACAACTTAATCCAAAACAGATTTGATCGGCCGTAACTGGCCGTGATTTCCATTGATGCATCTTAAAATGAATCCCATGTCTTTTGATATTTTGTATTATTATTTATTAAAATGAAAAGTACACGAAGAAATGTTCTCATAATTTACTAATCTTTTTGCCTCCGATCAGCTGTTACCAGCGCGTGCATGAGTAGAGAAGCTTCAAGCTTTCATGACGTTCTCACGCGCGTTTAATCTGAAACACACGTGAGAACTGCTGGTCGGAAGCGATAGTCTTCAGTTTAAAAAAATGTAAATATTGTTATTTTTCTTACAAACACTTATCGTTTCACTTCAGAAGACATTGATTCATCCATTGGGATCGTATGGATTACTGTAGTTATTGCTGTATGTGCTGTTTGATGCTTGACATTTTAGGAACCCAAATGAGTTTTCATTAGCAGAGATTATTTATTTTTCTGTGTTCATATGAAGAAATAAAGATGTATGTACATCTCGGATGGCATGAGGGTTAAAGACGAGTAAACGGTGAGGACATTTCTGCGTGAACTGTATTTTCAGTGTAGCTACATAATACAGAATAGCTAGAGACATCCTTCTTAAGATTCATCTGTGGCAAGGACGAAAAAGTAGAGGAACTAGACGAGGATAAAGCCAAGCAAGAGAAACAAATAAATGTTGTAAATCTGTTTTAGAAAACCTGTTTTTTAAATAAAGGTTTCCGAGTGATATCAGATTGTATACGTGTTTTTATTGTACTTACCCTGTAACTACAACAAGAGGGGAACAAGAACCACTTTAATTTACAACCCGCAGATTCATACTTACCCTGTAACTACACGAAACAAGAGGGGAACAAGAACCACTTTAACTTACAACCCGCAGATTCATACTTACCCTGTAACTACACGAAACAAGAAGGGAACAAGAACCACTTTAATTTACAACCCGCAGATTCATACTTACCCTGTAACTACACGAAACAAGAAGGGAACAAGAACCACTTTAACTTACAACCCGCAGATTCATACTTACCCTGAAACTACACGAAACAAGAGGGGAACAAACACCACTTTAATTTACAACCCACAGATTCATACTTACCCTGTAACTACACGAAACAAGAGGGGAACAAACACCACTTTAATTTACAACCCGCAGATTCATACTTACCCTGTAACTACACGAAACAAGAAGGGAACAAGAACCACTTTAACTTACAACCCGCAGATTCATACTTACCCTGTAACTACACGAAACAAGAGGGGAACAAACACCACTTTAATTTACAACCCACAGATTCATACTTACCCTGAAACTACACGAAACAAGAGGGGAACAAACACCACTTTAATTTACAGCCCGCAGATTCATACTTACCCTGTAACTACACGAAACAAGAGGGGAACAAACACCACTTTAATTTACAACCCACAGATTCATACTTACCCTGTAACTACACGAAACAAGAGGGGAACAAACACCACTTTAATTTACAGCCCGCAGATTCATACTTACCCTGTAACTACACGAAACAAGAGGGGAACAAACACCACTTTAATTTACAGCCCGCAGATTCATACTTACCCTGTAACTACACGAAACAAGAGGGGAACAAGCACCACTTTAATTTACAACCCACAGATTCATACTTACCCTGTAACTACACGAAACAAGAGGGGAACAAACACCACTTTAATTTACAGCCCGCAGATTCATACTTACCCTGTAACTACACGAAACAAGAGGGGAACAAGCACCACTTTAATTTACAACCCACAGATTCATACTTACCCTGAACTACACGAAACAAGAGGGGAACAAACACCACTTTAATTTACAGCCCGCAGATTCATACTTACCCTGTAACTACACAAAACAAGAGGGGAACAAACACCATTTTAATTTACAGCCCGCAGATTCATACTTACCCTGTAACTACACGAAACAAGAGGGGAACAAACACCATTTTAATTTATAGCCCGCAGATTCATACTTACCCTGTAACTACATGAAACAAGAGGGGAACAAACACCACTTTAATTTACAGCCCGCAGATTCATACTTACCCTGTAACTACACGAAACAAGAGGGGAACAAACACCACTTTAATTTACAACCAGCAGATTCATACTTACCCTGTAACTACACAAAACAAGAGGGGAACAAACACCACTTTAATTTACAACCCACAGATTCATACTTACCCTGTAACTACACGAAACAAGAGGGGAACAAACACCACTTTAATTTACAGCCCGCAGATTCATACTTACCCTGTAACTACACGAAACAAGAGGGGAACAAACACCACTTTAATTTACAGCCTGCAGATTCATACTTACCCTGTAACTGCACGTAACAAGAGGGGAACAAACACCACTTTAATTTACAACCCACAGATTCATACTTACCCTGTAACTACATGAAACAAGAGGGGAACAAGAACCACTTTAACTTACAACCAGCAGATTCATACTTACCCTGTAACTACACAAACAAGAGGGGAACAAACACCACTTTAATTTACAGCCCGCAGATTCATACTTACCCTGTAACTACACGAAACAAGAGGGGAACAAACACCACTTTAATTTACAGCCTGCAGATTCATACTTACCCTGTAACTGCACGTAACAAGAGGGGAACAAACACCACTTTAATTTACAACCCACAGATTCATACTTACCCTGTAACTACATGAAACAAGAGGGGAACAAGAACCACTTTAACTTACAACCAGCAGATTCATACTTACCCTGTAACTACACGAAACAAGAGGGGAACAAACACCACTTTAACTTACAACCCACAGATTCATACTTACCCTGTAACTACACGAAACAAGAGGGGAACAAACACCACTTTAATTTACAGCCCACAGATTCATACTTACCCTGTAACTACACGAAACAAGAGGGGAACAAACACCACTTTAATTTACAGCCCACAGATTCATACTTACCCTGTAACTACACGAAACAAGAGGGGAACAAACACCACTTTAATTTACAGCCCACAGATTCATACTTACCCTGTAACTACACGAAACAAGAGGGGAACAAACACCACTTTAATTTACAGCCCGCAGATTCATACTTACCCTGTAACTACACAAAACAAGAGGGGAACAAACACCACTTTAATTTACAGCCCGCAGATTCATACTTACCCTGTAACTAATAATTACCCCTTAATTAAAAAATACTTACAGTATAAATAATGTGTTAATTTTCCTGATAGTTACCCCTTTATTCCCCCACTATTACATATTGTTCCCTTATACCTACACATACTTACTTTATAGTTACACTATAATTACCTAAAATTATGCTGTAAATTCTCTTTACTTAGGCAGTACTTTCCGGGCCGTAATCTAAAGCGTTACCATAACGTACATAAGAAAAAAATACATAAGAAAAGTATTTAGTCTTGTTTCCTAGGGGGACAAAAAAAAAGCTAATTTAAGTGCATTTTTCTTATTTTGAAAATGATCTGCCAATAGCGTAAGAAAAAAAAAACTCAGTATGATAAGCATTTGTGCAGCATGAATTAAGTATTTAAACGCCGCTGGAGCTTTACCAAGGGGAGGAGACCGGAAAAAAAAACTCTGGGTTTACCGAAGAAAACCTGCTGCAGACCAGGTTAGGTTCACAGAGTAAGTTACCCTGTAACTGACTCTGAGTAAGTTACCTCTCTTTCAGAAATGGGTTTGACTTACCCCACTTTCTCAGGTTTGACATACCTCCCATTCTGCAACAGAAAACCCAGAGTTCCCCTTATTTCAGGGTTAACATACTCAGAGTTTTCACTTAACCTCCTTTCTGAAAGGGGCCCCTGGACCAATGTGAACTAAAAAATGCTGGAGCCTTCACTGCTTTTTGTTTTAATCAGACTCCTTGCAGTACTGAGCACCCTTATGACCGACAACTACATCTATACTACCCATAATCCTGAAAAAGAGAACCTCAAATCAGTGTTGTTGCCATATGTAATGGCTGAGAGGACTTCAGAGCCCATAAACATCCGTGTGAATCGTTAAAACAGGATTAGGTAAATGGACAGTGTCGCAAGAGGATTGAACTGAAACAACAGGATTATAAGCCAACAAAGTTATGCTGTGAAAGATACTATGTTGTGTAAAACTGCTCTAACGTGTAAAAGTAATCTGTTTTGTAAAGGTGATAAATCTGCTCCGTTTTACCTGATCAGTTGCATAAAGCCACTCTGTTGTGTTAACCTGCTCTTATACATAAATGTGGTGTGAAGTTATTCTATTGTGTAGAGGCTTGAAAGGTTGCTCTGCTTTGTGGAGGTGTTGTATTGTGGAGGTATATTGTGTAAAGCTGTTCTGTTGTGTAAATGTGGTGTAAAGCTACTCTGTTGTGTCAAACTGCTCTTACATAAATGTGATGTAAAGTTGTCCTGCTGTGTAAAGGGGTTGTAAATCTGCTCTGTTTTGTAAAACGTATCTGTTGTGTAAAGCTGCTCTGTTGTGTAAACTTGTTCTTCTACATAAAGGTGGTGTAAAGGTGTTGTAAATCTGCTCTGTTTTGTAAAACTGGTCTCTTGTGTAAAGGTGGTGTGAATGTTGTAAAGCTGTCCTTTCCTGTAAATGTAGGGTAAAGCTATTCTGTTGTATAAAACTGTTCTGTTACATAAAGCTGGTGTAAATTTGTCCTGTTGTGTAAAGGTGTTGTAAATCTGCTTTGTTTTTTAAAACACATCTGTTGTGTAAAGCTGCTCTGTTGTGTAGACTTGCTCTTCTACATAAAGGTGGTGTAAAGTTGTTCTGCTGTATAGAGGTTTGTAGAGCCGTTCTGTTTTGTAAAGGTGTTGTAAATCTGCTCTGCCTTGTAAAACTGGTCTGTTGTATAAAGAAGTAACTGTTGAGTAAAGCTGTTCTGACAATTAAATGAGATGTAAAGCTAAGTCTGTAAAACTGTGTTGTGTTAAGGTGGTGTAACTTGTGGAAAGCTGTTCTGTCAAGTAAATGTGGTGTATTGCTACTTTGTTGCGTGAAACTGCTCTGTTATGTAATGTAAAGTTGTCCTGCTGTGTAAAGGTGTTGTAAATCTGCTTTGTTTTTTAAAACATATTTGTTGTGTAAAGCTGCTCTGTTGTGTAGACTTGCTCTTCTACATAAAGGTGGTGTAAAGTTGTTCTGCTGTATAGAGGTTTGTAGAGCCGTTCTGTTTTGTAAAGGTGTTGTAAATCTGCTCTGCTTTGTAAAACTGGTCTGTTGTGTAAAGCTGTTCTGTTGTGTAAATGTGGTGTAAAGATACTCTGTTACATAACAATGAAGTAAAGTTGTCCTGTTTTGTAAAGGTGTTGTAAATCTGCTCTGTTTTGTAAAACTGGTTTGTTGTGTAAAGTTGTTCTGTTGTGCAAACTTGCTCTTCTACATAAAGGGAGTCTAAAGTTGTCATGCTGTGTAAAGGTGTTGTAAATTTGCTCTGTTTTGGTAAAACCGGTCTGTTGTATAAAGGAGTAACTGTTGAGTAAAGCTGTTCTGACAATTAAATGAGATGTAAAGCTAAGTCTGTAAAACTGTGTTGTGTTAAGGTGGTGTAACTTGTGTAAAGCTGTTCTGTCAAGTAAATGTGGTGTATTGCTATTTTGTTGCGTGAAACTGCTCTGTTATGTAATGTAAAGTTGTCCTGCTGTGTAAAGGTGTTGTAAATCTTCTGTGCTTTGAAAAGCTGATCTGTTGTGTAAACTTGCTCTTCTACATACATGTGGTGTAAAGTTGTTCTGTTTTGCAAAGATATTATAAATCTACTCTGTTTTGTAAAACTGATCTGTTACGTAAAAGTCATGTAAAATTGTTTTGCTGTGTAAAGGTGTTGTAAATCTGCTGTTTTGTAAAGCTTATCCGTTGTGTAAAGCTGCTCTGTTATGTAAACTTGCTCTTCTACATAAATGTGGTGTAAAGTTGTTCTGTTTTGTAAAGGTGTTGTAAGTTTTGTAAAACTGATCTGTTATGTAAAAGTCGTTTAAAGTTGTTCTGCTGTGCAGAGGTTTGTAGAGTTGTTCTGTTTTGTAAAGGTGTTGTAAATCTGCTTTTGTAAAACATCTGTTTAAAGGTGGTGTAACTGTTGTGTAAAGCTGCTCTGTCTTGTAATTGTGGTGTAAAGTTATGTTGCGTAAACCTACTGTTACAAAAATGTGGTGTAAAATTATTCTATTGTGTAGAGGTCTGTAAAGTTTCATCTGTTGTGTAAAGCCGCTGTTTTTGTGTAATTTTCATTATTTTCCAATTTAATCCTTTCTGTCTTTAGATCATCAGCCACATTTTTTTGTCATGCCATTTGTTCAACACCTCTGTTTCCGCCATTGCAAGAGAGACAAAAACGGGATTGCAATTGGATATGAAAGGAGGAGTTTGGTTGGATATGTGGTTTGTGGATGAGAGGAGAGGAAAGGAAAGGAGGGGTAGCATGATGATTTCTCCCACTAATCCTCTGGACACACGCACAAGCCAGGTGCCCACAAGAGAGACAGAAAGAGGCTTGTAGAGTGAAAGGTGAATGAACAGGGTTCATTCAAAGAAATACTGTTTAAATAAAGAGTGCCACCAGTTGGCAACACTGCTTGAACAAGAGACTCGTGCAACAGTTCAAAAGCACTGAATATTGTCCGGTGTGTGTGTGTGTGAGAGAAAGAGAGAGAGAGAGAGAGAGAGAGAGAGAGAGAGAGAGAGAGAGAGAGAGAGAGAGAGAGAGAGAGAGAGAGAGAGAGAGAGAGAGAGAGAGAGATGGCGGGAGGCGGCACACTTATCAAGAGTGACAGAGAGAACGTCAGGCGAACAGAGTGGAGGGAGGGAGGGAGAGCAGAAAACGAGAGTGTGGCAAGGCAGCGGCTCATAGTGACAGCAGGGGCAGAGGGAGGCAGAGCGAGAGAGCAAGCAGGGGAAGAGAAAACTGACAGTGGGGGGAAAATGCAGGAAAGACACTGAAGCTGGGATGGTGGAGGAGAAAAAAGGGGAATGCAGACTGCTTGCCAAGGCTAGGTAGAAACATTAGGAAGCAACAGTGAGGAAGCGGAGAGAAAGTGTGGAAATTGAGTGATTTGTTCAAATGTGTGTGTGTGATGTGCAACTGGCAGTGCTTTAATCGGAGTGTGGAGTGTGTTTGTCTGAGCGAATCTGGATTTTCTGTGCTACCAATACTGCCAGGAAAACGTGCTTGGTGGATTATGAGAGATCAAGAAGAGGACGATTGTGTGTGTGTGTCAGAGTGTGTGTGTTTAATGGTGAACAAAAGGGCTAGGTGCAGCTTGTCTGCGAGTGTGCGTGTTTAGATAGGAAAACCGTGCAGCTGGAGAGTTGCTTGAGGAACGGGGAAAGATAGTCCAGATAGTTGAAGCACTTGAGGACGCCAGGGCATTCAGGGACAAGCACAGCTCTCCGATTCTGCACTCTTACTGTAACTGCTGTCTGACTACTTCAAACCCAACGAGGGAAAGCAAACCAATGAACAGAGACTGTTGAAGGCAGCTAAGGAGAAACCATGGGCGCACGTGTCTTCTCGAGCCATCGGCGGAACTATTTGTAGGACCGAAGCATCTCTGTTGCTGTTGACTACCTCAAAGAGAAGAAAAGGAGCCTGTAGGGTTTCTTCGGAGGTCTACGTGAAGGATCTGTGGGGGTCCAGTATAGTGTCCAGTGATCCCTGGATGTCTTCAGCACCCAGCCATGGGAGAGTGGACCATTCTAGAGCGCCTCCTGGAGGCCGCTGTGCAGCAGCACTCTACAATGATTGGAAGGTAAGAAATGCAAAATCAATGCAATGATCGGCTTCAGTCGTCTCAAAGAAATGATTATTAACTGCGACCTTTGCTACGGTTCTAATGATTGATTTTAAATGTTTAAAATGCTGCCTTCTCCTCTCATGGTTTGATATGCAGAGGCAACTGCAAGAAAGCCATTGATGGGCTGGATTTCGGAAGAGTATAAACACTGTTACTCTGTTTAAGCAGCACAACATGCCAACTTCTCTCTACATTAGTTTGGAGCAGAATTACCTGTTTGTTCTCAGCCCAACACAATCTGATTGAACTTTGTAACTATTTTGCATTTTGACAAACTGGTGGCTAATTCGTATGAACCTGTAATTTGTACACATTTGTGCGATCTGCTTATGCACCAGTGACGGTTATATCCAGGGGTGCGGTTAGGGGTGGACATACATTTTTTGCGTAATACAAAATCGCCACCTCATATTTTCCTATGAGATCAGGTTGTCTAAATCCCTAACCTTATATACAGATTGCAGAGTGACTCGTCCCATACCGTGAATGAACCATGTGGCTTATTAAGTAGTAATAAGATAAGATGTGCTATTTCTTTTTTGAATGATTTTCATATGGCAAATTATACAACTTGTGAATATCTGAGGCATGGCTTCAAAAAGACTGTTTGATTTAATTGCAAACAAAAAGCACAGATTGTTCCATGGTAATAAATACAAGTTAATATACATTCTATAGTTGAAAATAAGCAAAACCATGTAAAATACAGATATATGTATATATATATATACTGTGCAGTGGTTCTTAATCCTGTTCCCAGGAAACACAGCACTGAACATTTTGTCTTTCTTATCTGACGCACCCAGTTTGGTTCATGAAGCTCTCTGCTAATGAGCTGACAATTTGATTCATGTGCATTAAATAAGGGAGACATACAAAATGTGCAGTCCTGTGGGTCCCCAGGACCAGGATTAAGAAGCTGTATGTGCTGTATGGTGTTATCGGTCCATAACGGTGGCTTATGGTGAAGAGAGAATGACCTCCCAGCTGAGCTTTCAACTAATCCTGCGGGCACCGCCAGCTCCTATTGGTCGATCTCAAGCTTCAGTAGATCCAATGTTTGAACCACTGAAGCTTGCGAGACCTCAAGTGACATCGCCTGCTTGGGTGATGCTATTTTCTCTTCCAGTTTAGCCCCTCACATTCTTTTCTTCATTTGTAATTTGGAAATAAATATCCTGCCAGGTTTAGCTTGAACAAGCACTGCATATATATTTGATAAAATACATATTGCTTGCTGCTTGTTTAAGCTACATGTGGTTTTAGCTTGTCATTTTTCCTGTGTGCAGAGCTTTGTCTGCTGTGCCCTGTACAATCTCGGATGCAGTTTTCTCAGAAACACACTAATTTGTCTTAGCCTGTCATCTGAATTCATCTTGAAGGCAATCACTGTCAAGCAGTGTACATTAAGGCAGTCAGCCAGAAGATGGGGTGTGAAATGATTTAGACATCCAAACAGCCTTCTACCAATGCTTAGCATTCAGGTTATTGGTGACTCACTTACTGACAGTGTGTCATTTATTAAACGACCATCGCAAGCTATGATGTAATGGATGACTCCACCTCATCCAGCAGGGTCTGGCACATAATAATAGACTCAAATTTTGCTGAATGTGCAGTTCATTGCTACGCTAGAACCCAGAATACACATCGACTCCATGGCAGCAGATGCTTGAATTTGTCTTTCTCCGTTCCATTCACAAGACAAAATGATCAGGGGTTGCCAGGTTTTTTCTCTTGCCATTGTCAGCTCTGGCATTGATTTGGCTGGTCAGACATTGAGCGACACTTTTTATAGAGGTGCCGATGTGCTGAATATGAACGATTACCCTGATCAAATCTCATTCACCAGTCACTGCCCCCACACTCACACTTCAGTGAGCGCAGGCTACTGGCAGCCAATGGTGAATTACACTACGCCTGACAGGGTATGCCTCAGTCTCAAGGGACTGTTTCATTCATTATGTTTGGCATTACTGAGGGGATGTGGGTAGTTTTCTGTATTTTTCTGATGTGAGCTGTTAACGAGGAGTTTTTTGTGAATTTGTGTAATTATGGAAGCTGTTGCCAAAGAATTTTCTCCGACGCTATGCTCTTTCTTTTGTGTTACTGACATGCATGATACCTCAAATCGTGCAACGTGTTAAGGAGAGAAAAACTTTTATGTTTTTAAAGGCTGGGGCACACCAAGCCATGTCGGGCCATTTTTGAGTGACGGTCGGCTTGGTTTTTCCAGTGTGTTCCACACCATCAGTTCTAGTCGGACGCCGTCAGGGTTTTTGAGCCGATTTATCATGTTGAATCGGCTTTGGGCCGTCTGTGAGTTCTGTTCAGCTTAGCGAACGAGTCAGTGCAAAGTCGAAAGCGATGAAAGCAAGCAAAGAAGTCAAGACGGTACAGATAGAAGATTGTTATAATTTCACGTCATCTTACCTGAGCATTCGAATGCATGAATATCATAACAACTTGAGCCAACTGAAATGAAGAAAGTGATCAGCATGATTGATATTCACAATGGTAAGCAAGCGCTGCTTTGTTTACTTTTTGTACCTGAAGTCCTAGTTTAGTTTTTTTCGATGACGAAAATAGACTATTGATACCTGCTGATATAGTTATTTCCTTACACGCAGGCGCAGAACGCACGTGCTTGTTGACAGTCGCCTTTAGTCCTCTTGGTGTATTCAAGCGCAGCTTTTTGACGCAGCCGACGAGAGGCGACAATCACAGTCAGGCTTGTTGTGTCCAAGGCTTAAGAGATTAGACTTCCAATTTTTACCCAAAGATGATAAAGCAGGTGAAAATCCCATAGGCTTCCAGAATCCAGAATATCACCTCATCACCAACATCTTCCTCTCAGACGTACCTGAGCTCTTAGGACGTGTACTCGGGATCGAACGTTACAGTCTCTCGACTAATTATAAGGGATCTCTCTTAAAGGGTTAGTTCACCCAAAAATGAAAATCCTGTCATTAATTCCTTACCCTCATGTTGTTCCAAACCCGTAAGACCTTTGTTCAGCTTCAGAACACAAATGAAGGTATTTTTGATGAAATCCGAGAGCTCTCTGACCCCTCCATAGACAGCAATTTAATTAACACTTTCAAGGCCGGGAGAATATTAAAATAGTCCATGCGACTACAGTGGTTCAACCTTAATGTTACGAAGCGACGAGAATACTTTTTGTGCGCATAAAACATGCAACTTTATTCAACAATTTCTTCTCTTCTATACCAGGAGTGACTGCACATTGAGTGACAAAAAGACTGGGTTTACAGCGTGAATGCCGCAAAAACACAATTATAACACATCTAAAATGGGGAAGAGATTGACTGTACAAATAGGTTTGACAAGAAACCTGAGATATATTTATACAGACTGATGAAAGCTACAGAAAAGAGAAGCAAATGGATCACTGCAGTTCACAGAAACAACTGGACTCCAGACAGCGAAATGTGGATTTGCAGTTATCATTTAGTGTCAATATGTTGAATTTTGTGGTAAAAATAAAATCATACCCTATATATTGTATTGACAACTTAAATATTTACCATCTTATATTCTGCATAATTGGATGTTTTTTAATAAACAGACAAAAACTATACAAGTTTTAGGGCTGGACGAAATGACGAATATAAAACATTGATATAAGTGATCACCTGGATTTCGATCTACCTGTTTATATAAAACGTGCAGGCAAATGTGTATTTCCCCTCCCCATCGAAATCAGGCTCATATAAATGTCAGGAAACATGATTCCTGGCTGCATGTAAATATCCATGGATCACTGGATCTTTGGTAAATTGTAAGGAACACTATATGGAGTCCAAACTTTAGTTTAAACTGTTAATAGTAGTTAATATAGTTTTACTCGCGTTTTCGCAGTTTCCCCTATTAAATCCAGTCATGCAGCAGCTCTTCTGCCACTCTGCCACTTTGGCCAGAGGAGAACTGGCACCCCGACTGAGCCTGGTTTCGCTCAAGGTACATTTTCTCCATTATGCCCCTGATGGAGTTTTGGTTCCTTGCCACTGTCGCCTTTGGCTTGGCTTGCTCAGTTGGGGACACCAAATTTTCAACTAAATATTCAAATAAATGTTCAACTAAATTACTGATCTGCCCACATTGTCACCATATGATAATGTAAATGAGCTGATGACATCACCGTTTTCTCCGGAGCGGCTGTACAGTTGCATTATTGTCCTGTTGTAACACTGTGAAGCTGCTTTGAAACAATCGGCATTGTAAAAAGCGCTATATAAATAAAGGTAACTTGACTTGATTTAGTCCTGGCTGTGGGGGTGTGTTCCGACGGGTAAGTGAGGTCAATGCATACCCACTATACATAACCTCTACCTAAGTATCAGGTGGGCTTATGAAATTATACACCAATGAATAAAGGATGAACTCTAAGTTGTTTGTAAAAACCCACATAAATTACAATCAAACATTACTACAGAATGACAAGGGCAGATAACCATATACACAACATAAGGAAATATGAATTCAGTACTCAAGTGTTTTTAAATAGTCCCTGTTAACTTTGGGGGGAAAAAATCCCTGGGTTACATTAAAATGGTTCCATATACACTTGGCCACATAAATGTGTCTCCGTAAAACGAATATGAATTCGATCTTCAATTTGCACGCTATATGCAAATTTAACAAAGTTCTCGTCAACAAAAGCAACAGATGAGATGGTGGTCCAGTGGGTTAAACCATGGAACTGATAAGCAGAAGGTTGCTGGTTCGATCCCAGCGGTCACCACCAGTGTGTCCTTGAGCAAGGCACTGTACTCCATGTTGCTCCAGGGGAATTGTCCCTGTAATAAGGGCACTGTAAGTCGCTTTGGATAAAAGCGTCTGCCAAATGCATAAATGTAACAGATATGAACTGCATTTTATTTATCATCTGCTAATTTCAAAATAGGATGATAGGATAACACACTCTTATACATCTAATTTTTCTGGTTTCAAAAACCAGATGCCGTCGGAATGCATCTCAGACCTCCTCCTGAAGTGGGTTGAGCGATTGGATTTAAATCCGTCTTTAAAGCATTTCAGAGGGAGTTTTTACACCTGGTCTTTTCACAATCGGATAGATATCAATCAGAGAAAACACATGATGTGACCAGGTGTAAACATTCCCTTCTAAAATAAGGTCTGTGGTTAACATAAGCTCAAGATATTTTCATGGTTTATTCAATGACATCAAATATTGTCTTGAAAAGGGCAACTGGCTTAGAGCTCAGTCTACAGCAGTTGTCTGAATCTGGTTACTCTTGTAGAAGACGAGAATTTCGTGCAACAAAAGACAATTACACAGCTTGTGTTACATATATCAGAGGGGCTTGATGGATACCAGCAATGATGCACGTGTCTTCACATCGCAGGAAAATATCACATACAGCAGGATGATACCTTGGTTTGTTGCAATTGTGCTTGCCACCAAGCAATTACCCATAACTTCCTAGCAACCACCTAGCGATGCTCTAGCAACCACTCAGAACACAGTGAAATGCTAAAAAAAAACCTTAATAACCACATGAAAACATTACAAGCAATCATAAAACAAAACCCTAGGCAACATCCAGTTCAGATTCATGCACTTCCAAATGCTCCAGATAGGTTTATAGCCATTGAGCCAATATAATCACCTAATAAACCCTTCCATAATTAATAGATGATTTATTTTGCTGCACGCCGAGGTTTATGGGAGGCAGTTTTCAATTAAATTCTTATGTAGGGATGGGGGTGGAGGAATGTGGGCGACTGCTGCTTGTTCTAAACAGCTGTATCATTTACAAGCTATTATTCAGTAAAGGACATCTTGAAATAGACAACGCAAGATGTGCAGAAGACAGGTGGCTGTGTTGTTATACAGCTAACAGAAAATATTTACGGTACTGTAAATGTACATTGTAATTTACTTACCGTTCTTTGGCAATGCCCTCTATATTTACACAAATTCAGTAACCTTGTCAAAACAGTTTGCACTAGAAAAATACAGAAAACTACCCACATCCCCTCAGTAATGCCAGTAATTGTATTGTATAAAGCGCTATATAAATAAAGGTGACTTGACTCAAGTGAGCAATATTATTTAATATGATTGAATCAACATGGCTACATTATGTTACGCCAATTAAAGTGATTTTTAAGAGCCAAATTAGATAGAAAGGGGATTAAAAATGCTTATACTTTGTTGAATGCTTGAATCTGATTGGTTGACGAACGTTCTAAGGTGTGCAATTATTTTCAGGGTAACACCCGGCTAAAGTAGTTCCAGGCAGGTTTTGACCGCATTACAGTTCTACCAGAAAGACTCGGGAGAATAAATACTGTGACAATTATCCATTTATTAACAACCCAGCAAGCAATAAAGTACTTTTGGCATAGGCCCCGTCCGTAGATCGCAATCTGAGGGTCCGGACATATCCTGCCTGAAGACGAAGGCAGAGGTGCAGCCGACCCCCCCGTGAGGTATGGAAGGGACCATCCTGGTGTAGGTGGGGTGGATGTAGGGAAGAATTTGACTTGGAGGTGGTGGGGAGGATGGCGGTGAATTGGAGCGTCAGCATCTGCGCACTCAGACATGCCTACCGATCTTTTATAGCCAAGTATTAGAATGTGATTGGATAGATAAAAAAGTTGAAGTGACGTGACAATTAAGTCTTCCCGGCAGAACTTATGCTAAAGCTTTCATTTCCATATCACTTCACCAAATGATTTCAGATATTTCAAATGTCTTTATAGCCAACAACAGCAAAAGAACCAAAACCCACAACGACACTGAGCAAGCAAATAAATATAGTAAACAATAGGATAAAAACGACCAATTTTTCCATGTTTTTTGCCACAAAATTACGTTTTATTATATACGGAAAGCTCATACTCTCTTTCTCCTGCTCTCTCTCTCTCTCTCTCTCTCTTACACTCAAACACTCACACACACACACGATACGTAGATGCAGTAAGAAATTAGTCCGGCACACAAGAGCATTTTAAGGACAAAACCTGACAAATGTCTGAAGGTTTTGAGGTGTGGTAACTGTAGTATAAGCGGAATAATTGACTCTGGGCCATTGAAATACCACCCGAGGTCACGACACAAATGTGGCCCGTCGTCAATTATTCCTTACATATACTCTTAAAAATAAAGGCTCCAAAAGGAGTCTTTTTCACAGTGATTTCCTAAGATCCATTTTTGGTTCCCAAAAGAACCTTTCAGTGAACAGTTCTTGAACATTTGTGAATTTGAAGAACCATTATAAAAACCTTTTGCCCAATAGAAAGCTTCCACGGATGTTAAATGTTTTTAACGGAACCATCATGCAAAGAACCTTTATTTTTAAGAGTGCAGGGCAAATTCCATGGCATTTCTGCATTCTTCAAGGAGAACATACTGGAGAACAAGGAGAACATTACACATACTGTAGAGCCGAAAGCAACTAATCCTTTCAGAAAGGGAAGGGATCACAAAATATGAGCAAGTCATGCCCAGCATCCCCCAAGAGTGCTCACTTCAATTGTTCTGCATTGTGAGTAGGGCATGAGGGATGCTCACTTTCAGGGTATTTATAGCTGCAGTTTATCGGTATCATGTGCTTCTAGGCGTGCATCCGTGTGTATTTTTAGAGAGTGACACCTTAATCACAGGATTTGACTTTCCATTCCACATGTCTATCTAACATTCCGGTCATATTTGAATCTTCATCATTCATTCATGCAATGTCATTTCTATATATATATTTAAACATCCATTTACAGATTCATTATAGCTCTGTTCACTCACACACACACACTCGTGCGTGACTCGAGTCACACTGTGACTTCCTGAACCACAGGCTGTTGGCTGTTGTCCGTCCTGCTTTTGCAGTTCTTCTCTCTGCCCTCCAGCCATGTTTTCATCTCTTTGCCGGTTTTATCCCTTGGATTATATCGGTTATGCATTAGATTCCGTGCAGGGAAATAACATGAAGCCTCAGAGGAGATGTGTTATGACACACATTTCAAATCATCAATCCATTTGCCACTCAACATCAAAATGCATTTCATCCAGATTAGAGACCACAAATGTATATTGTTGACACAATCGTCTTCAATCTCTGTTACGGCAAGATTATACACAAACGTTATGCCAAACTGCGATTTGGAGTTCAAAGAAGGGATAGAGTAGAGAAAGACGTCTCTAGATAGAAACTAAAGCTGAAGCTGTTAAAATGAAAATTCTGCCATCATGTCCTCGTTTGTTCCAAACCTGGTGACTTTTGTTCATATTGTATAGCATTTATTGAGGCTAAAAGTTCCAAGACACAGAAAAAAACCCACCATGAAAAAATATGAATTCTGTGTTATTTTTCATATCTCAAATATCTTCTTTATGTTCAACATACCATGATGTAAATGATGACAGAATTTTCGTTTACACTTTATTTCGATGATCCACTTTAGACATTCTACCAACTATAAGTAACTTTGCAACTACATGTCAACTAACTCTCATTAGAGTATTAGTAGACTGTTAGATTAGGTTAGGTTAGGCTGGATTAGGGCTAGTAAAATTAACATGAACTTTTAGTCAGTAGAATAAAGTGTTAGCAGACGTTAAGCATCTGTCTAACTCTAGTGAGTCTAACTCTAATGAGAGTTAGTTGACATGCAGTTGCAAAGTTACTTACCATTAGCAGAATTTCTCAAGTGGACCATTGAATTAAATTGTTACAGAATTTTCATTTTTGGGAGAACTATCCTTTTAATTCAAGTCAAGCCAGTTTTAGTGTCAATTATGCAAAATGCCTTTGGTTCTCATGTACACTATATTGCCAAAAGTATTGGGACACCCCTCCAAATCATTGAATTCATATGTTCCAATCACTTTCATGGCCATAGTTGTATAAAATCAAGCACCTGGGCATGCAGACGCTTCTACAAACATTTGTGAGAGAATGGGTCGCTCTCACGAGCTGAGTGAATTCAAGCGTGGTCCCGTGATAGGTTGCCACCTGTGCAATAAGTCCATTCGTGAAATTTCCTCACTACTAAATATTCCACTGTCAACTGTTAGTGGTATTACAACAAAATTAAGCAATTGGGAACAACAGCAACTCAGCCACGAAGTGGTAGGCCACGTAAAATCAGGGGTCAGTGCAACTTTCTGCACAGTCAATAGCTACAGACCTCCAACTTAGTGTGGCCTTCGGATTAACTCAAGAACAGTGCGTAGAGCACAGACTGCGAGCCAGGCCTTCTTCAGTGCCTGACCTCACAAATGTGCTTCTAGAAGAATGGTCAAAATTTTCCATTAACACATTCCTAAACCTTGTGGAAAGCTTTGAAGAGTCGAAGCTGTTATAGCTGCAAAGGGAAGGGCCAACTCCATATTAAACCCTACAGATTAGGAATGGGATGCCATTAAAGTTCATGTGCATGTAAAGACAGATGCCCCAAAACTTTTGGCAATATAGTGTATCTCAAATTCTGACGTTGAATTTGTGCAAATGAGATTTGAATACTGTCTTCAATTAATAATAAGCATGTTAATGTGGCATCTTTACAGACTTGTTCCACAGTTAAATAAAAGACATAAAAACGTGCCACCTCTGACCCGCCTCAGTATTTAATGCGACTTTAGTTCTGTGTAAATTAAATCTGTAACCTTGAAATTGTTGTTGCTTGCAGCACACACTTTATTATTAAGCATACCAGTTCAGAAGTGGCTTCTGCACTGCGTTTGAAGTGTAAAAATAGCTTTATGTTGAATGGTACCACATCACTAAATGTTGTCAAAGGAATTAAATCACAGTTTTTATGCAGACACACTCATAAAAAAGAAGACCATGCAGTTTCACCGTCAGATTTTGAAGTTGTGTGAAGATGTGTGGCAGTTTACCACAGAGGATTGTGGGATGACATTTAACTGCCTCTCTCCTGTGCAAATAAAGCATAAATCACTGTCTTCCCGCTCTTAACTGCATCAAAACCTCAAGCTTCTCGATGGAAGACGAGATGAGAAGGGTAAAAGGGTCCTGTGAGGATACACATGATGGTTGTCAGTACCAATATACCACAAAATGAGGTTTAGGGCTGATACTGTGCGATTGTGTGTATGTCTAGAGTACATCCCTCAAGACTGAGGCTAAACAACGACTCTGAGAAGAAGAAAAAATCTGTTAAAAAACATACTTTACAGACCACTAACCATTACTAACTGATCTGTACAACACCATAAAAAAAAATCACAATTTCTACCCAATAAACACAAAATGAAAACATAATAGTAGATCACACACACACATTCATCATCAACCGTACAGATATTTGGACACACATACACACCACCAGAGGCATTGGCATGAACAGTATGTCACCATAACACATCATATTAGCAAGGCAAGCATCAGGGACACGTCAACCTCCTGCTGCACTATATACGAAATTTCACACACACATTCACATATGTGTCAAACATGTAGGAGGGCTGGCATAAATATTTCTGCTTAGCAACAATCACATGCACCCAACATACTACTTACAACTTCATTCAGACATTTCTACTAAAATCCCTTGGAGAAATAAAAAATCGAAGCAAATGAGAATTTTTTGGACATACAGCTTTCAAATTAATGAGGTAGTCTTTATATTTAAAACCTCTTTTTGGGTTAGGGTTAGGAAGATGTTTGTCTTGGCCATTCTGAGCACAGTTTAACAATGTGAGACCTTTTATTAAACTGGAAAGAAGACATTTGATTTGTGAGTTTATTGGCGTCTTTTTCCCAAGAGAAAAATCTGAGAAGCGAAACCCTTTTTAAGTCTCACTTTGCTCTCCATTAATCTCTGTGCTGTTCAAGAAGATACAATTGAGCTACTACTGAGATTCATTTACAATTTCTGGTCTTACACGTGTACAAAAATGTGTGAAAAACAGAAAAGCTCTACATGAATGAAACCTCTACATGAAACTACTTTTAACTGACTGGACTGGGTCATTAAAAAAAAAAAGCTAGGCTTTCTTAGTGAGTTGATGAGTTGAGTCTAGGTTATTAATAATGTGGATGAAAGTGTCCTTACTAAGGGTGAAAGAATCAGTAAATCATTTTCTATTGTATCTACATGATATGGCATTGGTTACTTCATGTAGCTGATACCGTCATCCTAGTCAAGTCCCCCTTTTTTTTATTCGCTTTATATAATACAGATTGTTTCAAAGCAGCTTTACAGCGACAACAGGAAAATAATGCTTCAATGATGCAAACATCATTTGTGCAAAATGAAGCAACTCTGTGTGATTATGATTCAGGCTACATCACAAGGCAGATTGTGGACTGATATCATTCAAAAAGATTGAAGATCAGATTCATCACACCAGTATGGAGACGAAGCTGGTCATAGGGTCTGTGTGCAGAGGACTTGTCTGCTTCTTGTGGTCTCTGAACGGGTGTTATTGGACACAATCCTGGTTCCGTTTACGCAACTTTATGCAGCCACAATCATTCAACAGTAGGGGTGGGAATCACAGGGTACCTCACGATACGATACACTATACATGGCTTACGATACCGATAATATCACGATACAGCAATTCTGCGATAATCAGATATCTGTCTAACTATGAAAACAAAATGCCTGTGGAAATGTTAAGTGCACGTTTTCTAGACTTTGGACTTGAACGTTGCTGGGGCATCTATTATTTGACTCACACTGATGTCTGCCATCCCGTTAAAAAACTCTTTTTCTATATGTTCACGTTTCCCTCATTCATGTGTTGAGCGCCACCTCAAGGAGCCATGAAGTAGTGACGCTGGGAGCAGGAAATCAATTTAGAGTGCCTTATTTTATTAATTAAAATATTGATATTTGGCACCAATGTATCGATTCTCGTATCGCACAGAGAAGGAAAACGATATATTGCCCTATCGATTGTCCCACACCTATTTAACAGATATGAATTATTATTGAAATGTGATAATGTGTTATGTGTATGCTACACTGTCAGAAAAAAAGGTACAGTGCTGTCACTGGGGCGGTACCCTAAGGTACAAAAGTGAAAAGGTACATCTTTGTACCTTACTCACCCCTAAATGGTACATATTAGTACCTTAAAAGGTACATATCAGTACTTTAAGAGTGCATATTAGTACCTTAAAGGTACATATTAGTACCTTTTCGGTTTTGTACCTTAGGGTACCGCCCCAGTGACAGCACTGTACCTTTTTTTCTGACAGTGTAGGTTAAAGAGATACGTTTTTAGTCTAGGACAGAGTGCTTCCCAAACAAGGCTAGGAAGACTCTTCCAGAGTTCCTCCGAGGATCAATATTAGTATTGGAATCCTGCCTTGAAAAACCTCTGATCTGTGTTAGCTTCATTAGATGTTGACAAATCCATCTCCATTCATTACAGACAGACATATTGACTATAGTAAGTGAAAAACTGTGTGAAAAGAAGTACTTAGTACATGGCGAATGTACGTCTGGATTAAATTCACTAAACACTACACACAATCATTCTAACAGAGCATACTTTTTTTCACTGTTACAAAGTCATTACTTTTTCAAAAGAAGTACCTAGACGCATGATTTTTTCTCGAACCAGTTCAGAGCAAACGCCGCTCCACAGCCAAATCTAACTGCTGGGCAGTGGAATGCTTTTAGTCATTCAGTCGGAAGTCAGAGATATCAAATACGAACATCCCACATCTATGAATGCAATTCACAGCAACAGTTTAGCAGGATGTGACTTCACAGCGAGAGATGAGTGCGTAAGATGTGCGTAAACCCTATATAATTCCACTCAAACGAAGCACACATCGGCACAGCAGTAATCCTGAAGGGATGCTGTTTTTTTTAGACCAGCAGATTTAAAACAATAAAGGTTCAGAGAGAAAAGTACTCCAAACCTTGGCAGAATGCGAGTTATGCAATGTGCATCAGCTCCAAATTCACTCTTAAAGATCCACTGACGCTTCACCCAAATGCATATAAAGAACTTTAAAAGCCTTATGCTCAGTTAAAGTCAAACACAATTCTTAGTGAGTACAATAATGGTCACTTCCTGTTGCTCACTTGTGGCTGCGTGTGTGCATGTGTGTCACACAGGATTCTGGAAGTCAGTGAGGGTAAACGGATGGTTGTCCTGGCACAAAACCGTGCGTGGGGACCTTTCTCTCCTCTCTTTCTCCTCTGTCCTTCTGCTAAGAGAGGAGAGAGCCATCCTCTGTCTCTCTATATAAGGACATGTGGGTCTCTGCTGGGTTTGTGGAACGAAGAACCCTACAAAAAAACTGTGACAATAATGTGCCGGTAATACCTTGGTACTTTGATGTAACCAGTCCAGTCTCACATAAGAAACTGTGCTATACCCAGGAGGCGTTGATACGTTACTAATAATTATTAGTAATATTTTAATCACATTTTGGAGAATTCCAGTTGAGTGATGCCAAATACAGAGGAAGAGATGGAGGCAATCCATACTATCTTGACTATCTTGAGATGTCTTTCTTTACAGAACTGAAGTACATTAAATAAGTTATTGTGTTTGTCAAGTCAGAAGAAGGTTTTGCAATTCACTGAAACAGGGTGTGAGATAAGCAAGGCTTCGTGTAAAGATGCATTCCTTAATTTCATTTTCTTCATATATTTATTTTTTTACACAATAAAAAAGCAATACAAAAGTTTTTTAATTACCAGATTTCAATTTACAATGAATGTACAAATGAATGTAAAATTAAACTAAATTAATATACATTTCTTTGGGATTTTTAACTTTATTAACATCTCTGAAGAATATTTTGACAACAGTGAGAAAGCTAGCAATTGTAACATAGGTCTGTCTTAAAAAGGAGGTCAGGTTTTTGGAAATTCAGTTTGGATTATGATTAGATATAGAATAGTACAGATAAAACACTGCTTTATTCATGCCCGAAAATGTATGAAGGATCCAAAAATTGTAGCTATTAACCATTTTGAGTTATATTCAGAGTGTATTTTTAAAATAGACTAATTCATGGATTTCCATGTAAGATTTTTCATGTATTAATCGCTTTTTTTTGCTAATTTGTGAACTTGTAACAAATCTGAATTTTGTCTATGTAGACTGATTTTTCTATCTAATCAAAAGGATTTGATGTTTGCACATGCTCCCGAGAGCCTCTATTCCGATCAATGAAACGTGAAACGAATGAATGCTTGTACAATGTTCAGGATAATGCCGAAAGAGCCATTCTGTACTGTAATGTCAATTTGTCATGCAAAGACAAGGGATTCATTCAAACTATAGTCTCACATAGCCAAGATCTACAGTCTATAGTTTAATATACTCAAATATACTTTATGATCAAACTATCATAACAGTGTAATTTTAACTAGATAAATAGATCGATTGATGAGACAAAATATAAGTTCTGTCATGACAACTCCCTGAGTGTTTTGCATGGTAATGGGTATGACAATGTTAATATGTTTGGTCTTGGCGGAATAGATCTGCTACACTGCAGCTGCTGCAGAGCAACAAGTACAGGACTTGCTACTGCCAATACATACACGACACGCTGCTGTGAGCAAGTAAGACATGCTGCTGCTGTACAATAGAGCATAAATGAATGACCCGTAGCAGATCTATACAGGTGGAGCTGGGGAAGGTGGAGGGTTTCTGAAAGCGTGCTGCACTGCTAAGCCAAATGCTACCCGAGTATTTGAAGGTTGAGCACACAAGCTCATTGGCTACTGATACAGCAGGAACCAATCAGCTGTGCCCTAAAGATAATGATGTGATTACGAACAGGTTGTTAAAGGACCTATTCATGACAGAACTTTGTATTTGGCTTGAGAAAGCCGGACCAGAAAGTTTGAATTACTTTTAAAATCTTAAAATTTGAAGGTTTTCAGTTTGAAGTAGTTTGAAGTTTAAAGTAGTTTAATGTTAAAGTCAATACGATCTATAAGAAAAAAAGATAGATGTTATTACGTTTTATCACATTGATAGCATGTTTCAGATAGAGACCATGCTAGATAGATTTCAGTACATTGGCTACATCAGTACTCTTACCTCATCTGTTGACATGACAGATGAATTGCAGAGCTAGTACAAAAGTATCCGCATTGCTATGATCAGATGCTTTCTTTACTGCTGTTTTCTCACCGCTGTCATTTGTGCTGTGTGTTGATTTTGTTATTGAGAGGAAAGTGTGCATCTAAATGTCGCTCTCAGGATTTTCGTTAACAGTATATCACTGCAAAGGTATTTCCAACAAGCGAAGAACGAAACAGAACTTTGCTGTAAGTGTATGGGACCTTGAGTGTTGCGTCCGGTCCTTTGAATATTCCGATCTAGTATGACCTCTGACCTGTAAAGCAGCCAGAATAATAATAATAATACGTTGTTTGTAAATTGGCCAGAGGAGAACTGGCACCCCGACTGAGCCTGGTTTCTCCCAAGGTTTATTTTTCTCCATTAAGTCACCTAATGGGGTTTTGGTTTCCTTGCCACTGTTGCCTCTGGCTTGGCGTGCTCAGTTGGGGACACTATTTTTTTCAACTAAACATCGAAATAAATCTAATTAATAAACTAAATTAACCATATAAACTAAATTACTGATCTAATTATTGATCTAAAGCCCACACTGTCACTGTATGGAAATTGAAATGAACTGATGACATCAAATGGCTATACGGCTGAATAAAATTAGGCTGCATTATTTTGCTGTTTAACACTGTAAAGCTGCTTTGAAACAATCTACATTGTTAAAAGCGCTATATAAATAAAGTTGACTTGACTTGACTTGACTTGAACCATGTTCACCAATCGAACCAATCGAGAGCAATAAGTTGTTGGCTGCAGTTCACTTAACGGCCATCGGTGTCACTAATAACAAGGATTTCTGAAATCTACAGCCCCTTTGAAGTTTTTTGGTTTTCAGCATGAATGTGTTAGCCTTACTGTTATCTATAAGCTAATGTGCTCCAAAACAATGACAGAATTTGCATTTAGAAGATATAAGCATTCAAACTTCCGCCAATATGGATCAATGACAGTGCCTCATCAGATTTTCTGTCCAATCAAATGCTCTCTAGAATCTGAAGCCCCTACATAAAAAAAAAACCTGTTGAAGCTGCGGCTGAAATCAGTCACTTGTTCACACATTTACTATTTTCTACACTTTATAGGGGATAGGGAACGATTCAGACAGTGTAAATATGCTTTTCATTGTGGTGAATGAAGTCTGGTTTCATGTTAGTTTCACGCGCACCGCCACAGCTCGGTCCAGAGACACGATAGCACAGAGTGGATCATATGCACGAGTCGCCGCAGACCACAAAACGTATCGGACCCATTTGAAATATGCACAGAATGACAGGTTAGAATAAAAGGTTAAAGATTAGGAGGAAACTGCGGCTTTACTGAGCTGAAAGGCTCTAGTCAAGCTGTGATATAAACAAAACGCTATTGGCTGTTTTAAAAAAGGGGAGGAGCTGTTCGATATGTCCTGCCCTGTCTTCCTGTTTCAGGGGAAATTACGTCAACACATTGAATAATGCTGCGCGTTTCAAGGCACTTCAGTGGGCTTTAAGTTAACAGCTGATCAGTCCAAGTTGGTGAACGGTCTAACGTGACATTCATCCTTCAGGTGCACAAATGATACCATTCTTATTCTGGTCGCACTAGTCAAACATGCTCTGTTGGTAAAGTTAGCAACTCAAATCACTGTGATTGTCCCTTGTTTTTCCCTTGATTGCACTTATTTTCTATTTCTATGATAAAACTGCCATTTTACTGGTAGTGTTGGTGTTCATAAATTGATTTGATTTTCTATTGTCTCCTCATTTGCAAATCCAATTCATACTGCTGTTTTTGCATTATGTTACTGATTACATTTTAGTAAGCATTTAGTAATTTGTATACTGAAATATATATATTTGAAATAACTATGTTTAAAACACAGTTCTCATCCCTCCCAACCATGTCTAAAATGCAGTTATATGTCCATACATTATGCATACAGACATAATGTTCATGCATTATAATATTATGGCCTCAGAGAAGCGTGAGCACGGTGGAAAATCAAAATGGAATATTAAATCCATCCATCCATCCATCTTCTTCCGCTTATCCGGGGCCGGGTCGCGGGGGCAGCAGTCTAAGCAGAGATGCCCAGACTTCCCTCTCCCTAGACACTTCTTCCAGCTCTTCCGGGGGGACACCGAGGCGTTCCAAGGCCAGCCGGGAGACATAGTCCCTCCAGCGTGTCCTTGGTCTTCCCCGGGGCCTCCTCCCGGTTGGACATGCCCGAAACACCTTCCCGGGAAGGCGTTCAGGAGGCATCCGGAACAAATGCCCGAGCCACCTCAGCTGTCCCCTCTCGATGTGGAGGAGCAGCGGCTCTACTCCGAGTTCCTCACGAGTGACTGAGCTTCTCACCCTATCTCTAAGGGAGCGCCCAGCCACCCTGCGGAGAAAGCTCATTTCGGCCGCCTGTATCCGGGATCTTGTCCTTTCGGTCATGACCCAAAGCTCATGACCATAGGTGAGAGTAGGAACGTAGATTGACCGGTAAATCGAGAGCTTCGCCTTACGGCTAAGCTCTTTCTTCACCACGACAGACCGGTACATCGACCGCATTACTGCAGAAGCTGCACCGATCCGTCTGTCAATCTCCCGTTCCATCCTCCCCTCACTCGTGAACAAGACCCCTAGATACTTGAACTCCTCCACTTGGGGCAGGAACTCTCCACCAACCTGAAGTGGGCAAGCCACCCTTTTCCGACTGAGGACCATGGCCTCGGATTTGGAGGTGCTGATCCCCATCCCAGCCGCTTCACACTCGGCTGCAAACCGTCCCAGTGCATGCTGAAGGTCCTGGTTAGAAGGGGCCAACACGACAACGTCATCCGCAAAGAGCAGAGACGAAACCGTGTGGTCCCCAAACCTGACACCCTCCGGCCCTTGGCTGCGCCTAGAAATTCTGTCCATAAAAATTATGAACAGAACCGGCGACAAAGGGCAGCCCTGCCGGAGTCCAACATGCACCGGGAACAAGTCTGACTTACTGCCGGCAATGCGGACCAAACTCCTGCTTCGGTCATACAGGGACCGGACAGCCCTCAGCAAAGGACCCCGGACCCCATATTCCCCCAGCACCCTCCACAGGACGCCGCGAGGGACACAGTCGAATGCCTTCTCCAAATCCACAAAACAAATGTGGACTGGTTGGGCAAACTCCCATGAACCCTCCAGCACCCTGTAGAGGGTATAGAGCTGGTCCAGTGTTCCACGACCAGGACGAAAACCACACTGTTCCTCCTGAATCCGAGGTTCCACTATCGGCCGAATTCTCCTCTCCAGTACCCTGGCATAGACTTTCCCGGGGAGGCTGAGAAGTGTGATCCCCCTATAGTTGGAACACACCCTCCGGTCCCCCTTTTTAAAAAGAGGAACCACCACCCCGGTCTGCCATCCCAGAGGCACTGTCCCCGACCGCCACGCGATGCTGCAGAGGCGTGTCAGCCAAGACAGCCCCACAACATCCAGAGACTTGAGGCACTCAGGGCGGATCTCATCCACCCCCGGTGCCTTGCCACCGAGGAGTTTCTTGACCACCTCGGTGACTTCAGCTTGGGTGATGGACGAGTCCTCCTCTGAGCCCCCAGCCTCTGCTTCCTCAATGGAAGACGTGACGGCGGGATTGAGGAGATCCTCAAAGTATTCCTTCCACCGTCCGACAACATCCCCAGTTGAGGTCAACAGCCGCCCATCGCCACTGTAAACAGCGTTGGTAGGGCACTGCTTCCCCCTCCTGAGGCGCCGGACGGTTTGCCAGAATCTCTTCGAGGCCAGCCGATAGTCCTTTTCCATGGCCTCACCGAACTCCTCCCAGGCCCGAGTTTTTGCCTCCACAACCACCCGGGCTGCAGTCCGTTTAGCCTGCCGGTACCTGTCAGCTGCCTCAGGAGTCCCACAAGCCAGCCAGGCCCGATAGGACTCCTTCTTCAGCTTGACGGCATCCCTTACTTCCGGTGTCCACCACCGGGTTCGGGGATTGCCGCCTCGACAGGCACCGGAGACCTTGCGTCCACAGCTCCGAGCAGCCGCTTTGACAATGGAGGTGGAGAACATGGTCCACTCGGACTCAATATCTCCAGCCTCCCTCGGGATCCGGTCGAAGCTCTGCCGGAGGCAGGAGTTGAAGATCTCTCTGACAGGAGACTCGGCCAAACGTTCCCAGCAGACCCTCACAGTACGTTTGGGTCTACCGAGTCTATCCAGCTTCCTCCCCCGCCATCGGATCCAACTCACCACCAGGTGGTGATCAGTTGACAGCTCCGCCCCTCTCTTCACCCGAGTGTCCAAGACATACGGCCGCAGGTCAGATGAAACGACCACGAAGTCGATCATTGACCTACGACCTAGGGTGTCCTGGTGCCATGTGCACTGATGGACACCCTTATGCTTGAACATGGTGTTCGTTATGGACAAACTGTAACTAGCACAGAAGTCCAATAACTGAACACCACTCGGGTTCAGATCAGGGGGGCCGTTCCTCCCAATCACGCCCCTCCAGGTTTCACTGTCATTGCCCACGTGGGCGTTGAAGTCCCCCAGTAGAACGACGGAGTCCCCAGTCGGAGCACTCTCCAGCACCCCTCCCAGGGACACCAAGAAGGTTGGGTACTCTGCACTGCTGTTTGGCCCGTAGGCACACACAACAGTGAGAGACCTATCCCCGAGCCGAAGCCGCAGGGAAACGACCCTCTCGTTCACCGGGGTAAACTCCAACACATGGCGGCAGAGCTGGGGAGCTATAAGCAAACCCACACCAGCCCGCCGCCTCTCACCATGGGCAACTCCAGAGTGGTGAAGAGTCCATCCCCTCTCGAGAAGTGTGGTTCCAGAGCCCAAGCCGTGCGTGGAGGTGATTCCGACTATCTCTAGTCGGAACCTCTCAACCTCACGCACAAGCTCAGGCTCTTTCCCCGCCATCGAGGTGACATTCCATGTCCCAAGAGCTAGTTTCCGTGTCCAGGGATCGGGTCGTCTAGGCCCCCGCCTTCGACTGCCGCCCGATTCGCTTTGCACCGGCCCCTTACGGTCCCTCCCGTGAGTGGTGGGCCCACGGGAAGGTGTCCCCACGTCGCTCCTTTGGGCTGAGCCCGGCCGGACCCCGTGGGGAAAGGCCCGGCCACCAGGCGCTCGCATACGAGCCCCAACCCCAGGCCTGGCTCCAGGGTGGGGCCCCGGCTGCGCCATACCGGGCGACGTCACGGTCCTCCTTTTTCTTGGCATCATAAGGGTTTTTGAACTGCTCTTAGTCTGACCCGTCACCTAGGACCTGTTTGCCTTGGGAGACCCTACCAGGGGCATATAGCCCCGGACAACGTAGCTCCTAGGGTCATTCGGGTACTCAAACCCCTCCACCACGTTAAGGTGGCAGTTCATGGAGGGGGGAATATTAAATAGTTAACATAATTAATTAATGCAGTAATATAAGCGATGGTAAGATATGCATTTAAAAAAAGAAGCAAATCCCAGTCACAGTTCACAGTCCACAGCGCAGCTGAAACTGTCACAGCTGAAACTGCACTGGAACATCTGCTTTCAGGTTTCATTGATTAATATTGATCGAGTCTTTCCGACTCGTTCTCCTTATTTTCAGAAGCAGAAGGAAGAGAAAGACCTGGGTGGAAACTGAACTGCATGATGGTGTTACATTAAGAAGAATGCTTTTCAAAACAAGCCGTTTCTTTGTGCCTCTCAGCTCCTTTGTGTTTTCTTAATCAGAGTCATCAGCGCGCCAGTGTAATTGTTGCTATCAGAGGCAGTGAAATAGCGCACTGCTTGAGCTCAAATAGAGGCTGAATAGACCGCAACGTCTCAATATAGCAGGTCCTTATCACATAACTGAGGGAAAATCACTCTCTCGCTCTCCTTTCCCTTGTTCTCTCCAGCTTTCTGCCCTGTGTTGTTGCCGTGGTAACAGGCAGAGGGAGGCAGAGTGATGCTGTGGGTACCATTGACGGAGGGGGGGAGTTTTGGGGGATTTTCGCCCTCACGGACTGAACGCCTTCACACCTCCTAACTACACACAGTCAGAGGCATTACAGGCTAGTGGTAGATACACTTGATGCCTAGTCACATGTCCTTTCTCCATGCTTTCAATGTATTCATGAGAAATATTAATCGAGGAAATAAGGCTCATTGTATAACCATGTTGATTGATAATGCTGCAGAATTTCATACTGTAGTGTATTAATATCATTCTTTCCAAAAAAGTAGTAAAGTCACCTTTAAAAGGTAGTCACGCTTAAAGGTGCACTGTGTAAATTTTAGCGGCATCTAGTGGTGAGGTTGTGAATTGCAACTGCCCACCGCTCACCCCTCCCTTTCAAAGCACATTGAGAAGCTACGGTGGCCGACACAGGACAAAGATGTCGTTGTCTGAGACAGCAGAGAGTGACTAGCGCTCTGTAGAGATGTTTGTCCGTTTAGGGCTACTGTAGAAACATGGCGGCGCAAAATGACGACTTCGCTCTAAGAGTGTGTGTAGATAGAAACGGCTCATTCTAAGGTAATAAAAACATAACGATTCATTATGTAATGTCTTTATACACCACTGAAAACATAGTTATGTATATTATATTGCATTTCTGTCAATAGATCCTCATAACTATTACACACGGCACCTTTAATACAATGCAAATAGTTTCAAAGCAGCTTTACGGTGATAACAGGAAAATAATGACTGTAAAGCAGATCTAAAAAAAACAATAGTGTCAAAAAACACTAAGGATTTGTTTCTACTGGCCCGATCGAGCCAGTGGTTAAAATTTGTACTTGCCCTGCCAAATTTTTCAGTGGCCCAACCATAAAAAAAAAAACAATAAAATAAAATAATCCTATAGTTATTGTTTTAGTTGTTTTCCATGTAACCTTAATAAATATGACCCAAAAACCGATCGTACTCAGCCATCCTGAAGGACATCTCAATTCTCTTATTGCACCACAAGGAACAAGGAGCGAGGAGGGAGGAAGCTTCCTGAGGAGACACAGTTGTATTCTTCCCTCGCATCCTAAGGGACTGGAGCTAAGACTAAAGCCACTAGTTGACAAGCCTGCAACATTTAGCCAAGAATGCTAATGCTAACGCTGCGGCTGTGTCGGTTTTTTAATGGATGTCAAAGGAGAAGAAGCTTCACTACTCTGAATAAACCGCTTTTGTGAGGAAATAGCTCATCATTTAATTTATCGACTGCCTTTCTTTCAGGACCTGTCAGATTTGCATATAGTTTGGATTCCCGGTATGGTTCTGTTCTGGGCAAGAACTTCCTGTGCATCTATGCAGCCTAGCATTAATGTTGATATTACATGTACAAAATGATTCAGGAATTTAGTCTGATTCAAGGGAAATCAGAGCACCAAATCCTGGGGATGAAGGAGGGTAAATGAGACAGCTGCTGATAGTACCGAGGAGCTATATATACTGTATATATGTATGATATGATAGACATCATATTCCAATAGGTAGACGTGATCCACTGACAGACAGCTGATGCGAGTTTGACTAACGTGACCTGCCAGAACTGACGCTATACGCTTGATGTCTACTAACCTTCAACATATGATAAACAATACTTTTGTTGGGAATGATATGTCGATTTAACTGTGATAAAAAGGTTATTTTATAAGAGAAGGCAAAGAAGGGAATGTCACGACAGGTGGGACTCATTTACGGCATTACCATAGTATTTCATAGTAATATTGAGTGATATTGTATATTGTCTAAAGAAAGTAGAAAATACCAATGTTTTCTTTCTTGGCCTTTCAAGTTTTACCAGTTACGATATGACTATTAAAACTGCATGTATGTATGTGACACTGATATTATGCATGTTAATGAATGAAAATTAATCATTTAATTATTGTGTTATATTGTATGTTGTTTTCTTTCACTGCCAGGTTAGTCTTGTATTGTAATAATTTATGACTGCCTGTGATGATAACACTTTTTAATGAATGATGGTAAAAAATACATATAATTTTAATGAATTGAATATGTATTAAATTACTATGAAGTTTTTAGTGAACTCTTAAATGTGGTTTAATGCGCCCTGCTGTGAACTTTGCAGCTAATAGAGATATTTGCACTCTTTTTTTCCTCTCAGAAGCACAATTGCAAAAACAATGCAGCCCTGCTGTACGTTTACTAGCGATATAACACCCAATATAGAACATTTATTCACAAGATCAGTGCGTTAATCCCATAGACTGTAAAAAATATGGACGTAATGACATCCCCTGTAGGTTTCTGAAGAGAGTTTTTGAAGCTTCAAAGTCGGCCGTTGCATCTTGGCAGCAAAATTAGCCGAATAGACCGAAACCACAATTTGTACCAGGCTGTAAACATGTTTTTTTTTGCTGTAAAGTTGGGAATTTTAACATGGAGCTCAATGAGATTCTGCTCCCTTCTGGCGCTGGTCTCTAGCGGCCAGTCGATGAATTGTAGTTCTCTTACGAGAGGTTCTCTCGTATTGCGTAAGTTCCTTATGCTACGGGAAAGTATTCTTTCTTCGAGATTTCTGAAAAACCCCAAATTATCCTTAATTTTGTAACATTGTCAACGCAGTGCGGCAGCCTGGCAGACCATAGCAGGCTATTCCAGCGTGACTATTGGCTGCTCTGCTGGCAACTGCAGCAGCCTATCGGTGAGCCCGCGTGACGTGGCGACCAATGAGGGCGCTTCGCGCCCACCTGGCTTCATTTGCCTACAGGTGGGGCGTGGCCACGTGTATATAAGCAGGGCTCACGGGCTGCATATTCGATTTTCTTTTCTTCAGCGAAGCCCTTCGCATCGCTGGATCTGGAACCCGCCGCCGTGATCGTGCAGACGAGCAAGCAGAGGACAGCGCCTGGAGAAGCCGGCAGCATCGCGCCACCTTCAGCCATCCGTGCCTGCTCTGCTATCCGGCAGCATTATATCCTTTCATTGCACGTGTTCTCGCCGTTGCGTCACACGTTTCATAAAAGAGCACGAGCGTTTTTATCAAAACGCCTCGTTCCACCTGCGGCTCGTGCCACGTGCAGCTCAGCACCAGAGACCGCCATGTGTCTGCGCTCTCTGTCTGGGCCGTGACCACGCCGCCGCCGCACTCCTCGCGGGCGAATGCCCCGAGTGTGAGGAACTCTCTATGTCGACCCTGCGGGCTCGACTCGAGCAGTTTTATGACGACATCACTCCGCTGTTCCCCCCCTCTGTTCAAGCCGCGCCACCGCGCCGCTTACAAGAGATGGTTGAAATGAACGGTCTCGGAGCGAGCCTCCTCCCCCTCTGTTCAAGCCGCGCCGCTTACAAGGGATGGTAGGAATGAACGGTCTCGGAGCGAGCCTTCTCCCCCTCTATTCAAGCCGCGCCACCGCGCCGCTTACAAGGGATGGTAGGAATGAACGGTCTCGGAGCGAGCCTCCTCCCCCTCTGTTCAAGCCGCGCCACCGCGCCGCTTGCAAGGGATGGTAGAAATGAATGGTCTCGGAGCGAGCCTCCTCCCCCCTCTGTTCATGCCGCGCTGATGCGCCGCTTATATACAAGGGATGGCAGAAACGCACGGTCCTGCAGCTCTCTTTACGTTACAAGAGAGCTGTTCCACCCTCGCGCACATTTCTCAGTCCCCTCATGAGTTCAGGCGACTGGAATTGTTCATATTGCTGTACACGAGCCTGTTAAGACACGCACGCCAGCAAACATACGCCGTCATGAGACATGACGCTGACATATGCTCTCCAACGAACCCGCACTCCCCCCTGTTGGACCGCGCAGATTGCGCCGTTCACAAGGAATGAGAGTGCGCACGGTCACGAGCACGTGCGCGCGCCGCACTCACCGGGAAATTAACAGAGGGTGTTTTCGTCCCGCTGTGGCCGGACGAACCGCCATTCTCTAGCATTTCTCAGCCCCCTCTCCAGTTCAGGCGGCTGGAAATATTACTATTGCAGTAACGAGCCTGTCTTTTATGCACGCACGACTGCCAACAAGCACGAGGCCGTACTGCTGTATGCTCGCGCTAACTGAACGCTATTGTGTCCCTCCCGGTAGCACAGTGGCAAAATCAGCGGCTGAAACGCCGGAGACCCGAGTTCGAGCCCAGCTCTCGCGGCAGATAAAAATGTTTTACTGTCCGCTTCCCCGGGCTCGCGGCCAGCTTTTCTTACATACAGAAAGCTAACTCGCACCACGTGGTGCTCGAGTATTTTTGGACGTCTATACATAAGGAGAGAAAAGACGGTTAAGTCCCGCTGCGGCCGGACCACCGTTAAAACTCTGTTTTTCCTGTCAGTCCCCACTCCTGTGGCTACTGCAGATGTTTTCCACGCAGCCTACGAGCCGGCGAACTCGCCCTCTCGCCTGTTTCCAACTGTAGCCCCTCCAAAGTCCTCCTAGCAGAGGGGGGAAGCGATGGTTAAGTCCCGCCGTGGCCGGACCACCGTCAAAACTCTTCTTCCTGTCAGCCCCCACTCCTGTGGCTGCTGCAGATGGCTCTCACGCAGCAAACGAGCCGGCAAAACTGCCCTCTCGCCTGTCTACAACCGCCGTTTTTACGACGAACCAGAGAAATCACAAAGTTCCCTTTTTTCTGGTTGCACGGCTCACGCCGTATGTGTTTTCAAATACAGTAAACGTGCCCACTTTTGTGTTCACCCCTGCACCCAAGCACCACAAATCCCGTGTCTCTCACTCACATAAAGCGGCCACCGGCCGCTCGAGTGCTAGAGTTAGGTCACGTGTCCGCTTATTTGCGCCCACGCCTAATCACCACACGCGCTGTCACACAGCCACTCTTAACCGGTCATGTTCCACGCGTAAGAGTTGTGCCCGCTCAAACGCGCTCACACATTTTCGCGAACATTCTGCCCCCGGCGCCATGCGCCGCGCCACACACCATTTGTTCTCCGCCCAAGGTGGGCGCAACGACGAGTGTAGGGCCACACACAAGCCACTCCCCGCTCGAAGCGGCAGAGATACAGTGTGTAGGGCGGCCAGCCATCGCGAGCGATCGGCTGGCCCACAGCACAGAGAGCGCGCGCACTGCGCCCGCCCCTCCTATACAGGCCGTCGAACCCGCGAAGCGCGGCGTTTCGAGCCCGGAGGCCGTTCTATCCCATGTGGCACACGCGAGAGCGTGGGAAGCCATTCCAGGTGTATCAGAATGGGTGCTGAAAACAGTGAAGCACGGCTACACTCTGCAGTTCGCTCGCCGCCCTCCGCGCTTCTGTGCGCATACGGAGACGAGAGTGAGCGAGGAAGTAGCACATCTACTTCGAGCGGAGATAGCCACACTGCTGTGCGAAGGGGCTATAGAACCGGTTCCCCATTCTATGAGCGAGTCAGGCTTTTACAGCCGGTATTTTCTCGTGCCAAAAAGGGATGGGTCGCTCAGACCGATTCTGGATCTGAGGCGTCTGAACAAAGCTCTTATGAGAAGATCGTTCAAGATGCTCACGACCAAGCAGATCCTCGCGCATATTCGCCCGAGAGACTGGCTAATCTCCCTAGATTTGAAAGACGCATATTTTCAAATCAAGATAACGCCGCGTCACAGGCCATTCTTACGATTCGCCTTCGACGGCCAGGCTTATCAATACACCGTCCTTCCGTTCGGCCTGTCACTAGCACCCCGTACATTTACGAAGTGCATGGACGCGGCCCTCGCTCCCCTGAGAAGTCGAGGGATGCGAGTGTTGAACTATCTGGACGATTGGCTCATCCTGGCGCAGTCAGAGGCCGAGCTCCTCGCCCACAGGGCAATGCTGCTCAGCCATCTGGACAGCCTGGGGCTCACGGTCAATTGGACCAAGAGCTCATTAGTGCCCACGCAATCAACCTCATTTCTGGGTTTGAATCTGGACACTGTGGCAATGTCAGCCCGCCTGTCACCCCAACGCGCGCGCCAAGTTCGGCGCATGGCTGCGTACTTCCGGCCGGGCAAAATCGCACCTCTCAAGCTCTTTCAGAGGATGCTGGGACGTATGGCCTCAGCTGCAGCTGTGCTCCAGCTGGGCTTAATGCGCATGCGCCCGCTGCAATGCTAGTTAAACGCCCGAGTGCCTCACAGAGCCTGGGCGTCCGGAGGCTTCAGGATCAGAGTGACTCAGGGCTGCGTTTCAGCCCTAGAGCCCTGGTTAGTAGCCGACTGGTACCAGCGGGGAGTGACGATGGGAGCCATCTCACACCGCAAGGTCATCTCGACGGACACCTCCACCACGGGTTGGGGCGCCGTTTTCGAGGGCAGATCGGCCTCGGGCCTCTGGTCGAGCGGGGAAAAGCTCCTACACATAAACTGTTTGGAGATGATAGCGGTAGAGAACGCGCTCAAGCAGTTTTTCCCGCTTATACGAGGACACCACGTGTTGGTCCGGTCGGACAATACCACAGTGGTGCCCTATGTGAACCGGCAGGGCGGTGTCAGGTCCAGGTGTCTGGGCAATCTGACAGAACGCCTGCTCGTGTGGGCACACAGCTCGCTGCGCTCGCTGAGAGCTGCGCACGTACCGGGCCACCTCAATGTGGGCCCGGACAAGCTGTCCAGGGGCCTCATTCTCCCAGGAGAATGGTCCCTGCACCCTCAGACAGTCCAGCTGGTATGGCGCCTATTCGGCAGAGCGGAGCTCGACCTCTTTGCAACAAAAGAGAACGCCCGCTGCCCGAGGTTTCTGTCCAAAAGCGAGGATGCGCTGTCCCAACCTTGGCCCAGCCTCCCGCTGTATGCTTTCCCGCCAATTTCCCTATTGCCCCAGGTCATAGCGAAAATCAGGGAGACGCGCCGCCTGGTGCTCCTTATAGCGCCGCGCTGGGAGAACCAGATTTGGTACCCAGAGCTGGTGAAGCTGTCGCACTCACCCCCCTGGCCAGTTCCGCTGAGAGCAGACCTCCTCTCTCAAGCAGGAGGGTCAGTTTGGCATCCCCATCCAGAGCGTTGGTCTCTGCATGTATGGGTGACCAACGGATACCCGTTGACCTGCCCGAAGGGGTTATGAACACGATTTCACACTCTAGAGCCCCCTCGACGAGGCGGTTATATAGTTCTAAGTGGTCGGTGTTCACTGAGTGGTGTGTTTCCAAGGGATTGGACCCACAGCAATGTGGGGTCCAGCAGGTGCTCTCCTTCCTCCAAGAGCTTTTGGAACTGGGCAGGTCCCCTTCCACGCTCAAAGTGTATGTGGCGGCTATAGCAGCGTTCGCTCAGACGACGCTAGGTAGCACGCTAGGAAGGAACGAGCTCATCATCCGTTTCCTCAGAGGAGCCAGACGGATGAATCCCCCGCGGCCCCCATCGGTTCCTATATGGGATCTGGCCTTGGTCCTAGAGGCCCTGAAGGCCCATCCTTTTGAACCGCTCGAGACTGTGGAACCAAGGTTCCTTTCGCTAAAAACCGCGTTCCTGATAGCTCTGGCTTCAGTGAAACGCGTGGGGGATCTGCACGCGCTCTCAGTGAGCCCGATGTGTATGGAGTTCGGTCCTAATGACTCTAAGGTCATTCTCAGACCGAGGCATGGTTATGTCCCCAAAGCGATTGGCACTCCCTTCAGGGCTCAGATTATCTCCCTCTCGGCTCTGCCAGCATCCGACGAGGGGGACGGTGGCAATATCCTCTGCCCTGTCAGGGCATTGAGGGTTTATGTCACACGCTCCGCCACCTTCAGGTGTTCTGAGCAGCTATTTGTTTCGTTTGGTGGGCGCACTAAAGGTCTCGCCTCCTCGAAACAGACCCTTTCCAGGTGGATAGTGGACGCGATTGCAACTGCATACGCTTCCAAACACCTGCAGTGCCCGCTAGGTGTCAGAGCACACTCCACCAGAGGCATGGCCTCTTCGTGGGCTTGGGCCAGAGGGATTTCCATCCACGATATCTGTATGGCGGCAGGCTGGGCCTCCCCGTCTACGTTCATGAGATTTTACAATCTGGAAGTTCCTGCCTTACAGGCGAAAGTGTTACCAGTTCAATAGGGCTGTTGGTCCTGCCCAGTGATTCTGCGCAGACATAGCTTACATACTGGTAGTAAGTTCGGTACTAGGCTCATGTGAATTTGAAGGAGACCGGCGGTGCCGTTTCCTCATTTACGAGACGAGCTGTTGTGAGTTTGAAGGTGACCGGCGGTGCCGTTACCTCACTCATATAACAAAATATTGTGAATTTGAAGGCGACCGGCGTTGCCGTTCCCTCATTCATGAGACAAGGTGTGGTGAATTTGAAGGAGACCGGCAGGTGCCGTTCCCTCATTCATGGGACAGGGTGTTGTAACCACCCGTTGTAACCACCCGTCAGTTCGAATGAAGTGTCTGTAGATGTGGTGGCCCGTTTTCCTTACCGGCCACCCTGCCCGAGCAGTGTTATGGTCCCCGGTTCCCTGGGATACATATGCTGTACGCGAGGCGCGCACGGCGTTGACAATATGTTCCCGTAGCGTAAGGAACTTACGCAATACGAGAGAACCTCTCGTAAGAGAACGATACTCGGTTACTTAACGTAACCTCGGTTCTCTCTAGAAGAGGGAACGAGTATTGCGTTCCTTGCCGTGCGCCCCGCGGGCTTTTACGCTTCAGAACTACGAAAACCGAATATGCAGCCCGTGAGCCCTGCTTATATACACGTGGCCACGCCCCACCTGTAGGCAAATGAAGCCAGGTGGGCGCGAAGCGCCCTCATTGGTCGCCACGTCACGCGGGCTCACCGATAGGCTGCTGCAGTTGCCAGCAGAGCAGCCAATAGCACGCTGGAATAGCCTGCTATGGTCTGCCAGGCTGCCGCACTGCGTTGACAATGTTACAAAATTAAGGATAATTTCAGAAATCTCGAAGAAAGAATACTTTCCCGTAGCGTAAGGAACTTACGCAATACTCGTTCCCTCTTCTAGAGAGAACCGAGGTTACGTTAAGTAACCGAGTATCGTTTAAGTCACTTACGTATTGGCTTCAAGAGAAACTGGAGGAGGTTGCCACTTTTGTAATCCACAAGAAACTGATTAACGTAAACTATAACTAACTATCATAAAACTTTGAAAAGCGGGCACTGACATCACTGCCATTACACAATAGGTGGAGGTGCTTCAAGTGATCCAAGTTAGCCATTTTCCAATGGTAAGAGATACAGACCCTCTCATCTCCCTATGATAAGCCAATCTCTGCTAAGACACGAGAAAAGGAATAATGGAAATTCACATGTTTACACGAAAATGAAATCAAATATAGTAATTTTCGGAGGGCTCCGAGCTCGTAATTTGGCCCGAACCCAGACTACTCCCCCTCCTTGACTGGGACAAAAACAGCCAGGAGGGATGGGGTGGTGGAGGGATGCTCTGAAATGTTCATGGGACAGAGGTGAGAGACGGCTATATATACCGGCTTCCTCTTGCGCTGATTGGTTGATTACCTGAACGTGCTCCTCGCAAACTTTGTTAAATAAAACTTCATTTAAACAAAGATGCACAAATAAGAAAAGAGAAGAACCCTATGTTTACGATGATACTCGACAAGACGGGCATTTTGACCTAATTTTCGGTGAACACGCCTGTTCAATCTCAGGAAGACGTAAAAGAGTAGTTGTGTGATGTTGGTGTTCTGGGCACCAGCTTTGGATGTGTGTTGCACACAAAACTGCACACGAGTACCAAGCGAGTACTTTCGGTTACTATTGTTAGCTGGCAAAATCCAGTTATTTCAATTCATTTAAATTAATTTTCAATTTATCCACAATATGGAATTTTGGATGAGGGCGAAAGGCTTCCCCTACGCAGATTTCGCAACATGGTCATGTGGATTTGGTGTGTTGACTAAAGCCTGATTCGGACGGGATTAGTTTTACATGGGTAGGTGAGGGTAAAGTAATTTTACCTCAGGACGTCTGTAATATTAATGGCCAATTCGCACGAGATAAGACATCTCAGTAAAACTAGCAGAAGTTGGAGGGGCACCACAGTAACCTCCTTGTCATCATGTGCATATGACGTTCCTTCCTGCTATCACGTGAGCAAACACAAAACGCGAAACTGGAGCAGGGAGGAAACGCTGTGTTTAATCTCAGTTTGGGGAGAGCGTCGGTTTCAGAGGCAGTTTGAGACCATGGTGCATAATCACACTATTTGGGAACAGATTTATCGAGAAGTGTTGTGCACTCTAATAAGTGCTTTTGATCTTCTTTTTGCTTTAAATGGTATGCGGAAAATACTGGAGTCTTGCCACAGAGTTGTCCCACCACCTACAACGCAACCGAGTGCTTCTTCAAGCTAGCCTGGTCTTACCAGATTCTCGTACATTTCATTTGTACATAGAGTCTGGCCACTCTCCATTGACAAGCGTTTACTTCCTTGAAGGCGGGAACTCTGTTGAAGTTTAAAACTATTGGATCTGCCAAGAGTCACTCAGGATCGGCCTAACCAATCGCTAACTTTTGGTCGTGACGTATGTCACGCGCCATTCGCCTTTGATTCTCACATTAACTGTGCACACCAACTCAGTGTCAGTGATAAAACCTCATGCATTCGGATTGTGATTTATTCACGGAGGAGAGGAGAGTTTTGTGATTGGAACGCACTGCTCTCGTGGTGCATATCTCGTGCAATCATAACATGATTGTATATGCTGTAAATAAAATGTCATATGCTTGGTATGATAAGAATAAATGCTGCCGTAAATAACAAATAAAATAAAATATTCAAATGTTTATGTGCTTTTCTTCTTTTATTTTTTGAGCGGTGAGGAAATATTTTGCTCGCAACCGCACGGTGCTCTGCAGGGGTCTGAAAAGAATATAAAGAGTGAATTTTGAAGTGATATATTCTTGAAAACTCAGAGAGCAATTACATTACCACAAAACCTTGGTGTTTGTCAAAAGCAGTAGGTAATTCAGCCTGGGTTTTTTTTTTGCGGGTGGTTGGAGACGGACGGCTTCAGCCAACTCCTTCACCACTAACGGAGCAAGCTGAAGGCCTGGTCCTCTCTCGTCCTTCACCGGTGTCGCTCATCCTTATATGCATCCGTGCTCCCTCATGAGAGGACTCAAGGCCGGTGTGTCTCATTCTCAATCATGCACACCGATCTCGCTCGCTCGTCCATCTCGCCACACTCCGGCTTTAACTTCTGGACATTCGTCAGCGGTGCCACACACTCGCATCTTTCACCGCCACCATTACTGAACTACAACTCAAGCTAGCGCACAACATCAACGTCATCGCTCCCAGCCACTCCCTCTGTTCGCTGATTAGACCGGTAAAAAATTGTTTGCGAGAAAACCTAAGCATATACAGCAGTCCCAGACGTAGTACTGAAGGAAAATTAAAATTGAGCGGAAGTACGTAGGAGGGCGGAGCCAGGCTATCTTCAAGCACCTCAATGCTTGCAAAACTTGCCAAAAACTACTTTTAAACAGGAAATTATGGGATTTTACCATACATTTTTACAGCGGGTCTATTCGAACGGGATTAGTATTACCCGAGGTCATTTTTCCGGACCTTTTTACAGAAGGTAAAAGTCTCCGTAATCATAACTGACATTGTCTGTAATGATTACCGAGATGGCACATTCGGATGGGACTAAAATCACAGAGAACCTCTGGTAATAATTACTTTACCCCCACCTCCCCATGTAAAACTAATCCCGTCCAAATAGGGCTTAAGCTGCATATTTTGCAACTACCTTCTGTATAAGCGGTGCTTCATACATCAACAATAGTATATTTATTTTAACATAAATTATTGATAGATAATGGATCTTTTTAGTCTCTGGAAACTTCACAAATGTGACCATATCTTTTTCGCTTAAACTTGTCTTTTTCACTTTGCACAGAAGAGGTTGTAATTTATGGTGCTTGCTAAGGTTATTATTAATTCTTGGTAAGGCACACTGTCCATTTTAACCCTGCTGAAAACCCCCGCTCATCCCAGTCTAAGCTGGTTTTCTGGTAGCTGGTGTAAGGTGGTCTCCCAGTTTGGCCAAGCTGTTGTTTAGCTGGGGGGATCAGCTGAAAAATGGCCAGAAACCCTCTAAAACCAGCCGGATAGGTTTAAGGATTTCAACAAACAGTTACACTTTATTTCAAATGTATTCTATTAACTATAAGTAACTTTGCAACAACATGTTAACTAACTCTCATAAGAGTAGTAGACGGGTTAGTTGACGTTTGCAAGGTTACAGTATAGTGTCTGTTCAGGGAGCATCAAATAAAGTGTTAGCAGATATTAAGCAGACAGTCTACTAATACTCTACTGACTGCTAGTTGACATGTAGTTACTTAGTAGAAGATCTAAAGTGGACTATCAAAATAAAGTGTTACCCAACAAACTCCCAAATCTAAGTATAAAACTTGTTTTGTATGTTGCCCTGCATGGTTTGTGGTACAGACATGAATGGGTCCTCGAATGGCGTGGCTTGAAAGATATTTAAAAATGATCTTTGACTGTTTGAGGAAGATTTAGCCTACAAGTGAACCAGATGTTTGTTGAACCATCACTTTTGATGCACTCTGATGTAATAAAAACTGAATGTCTGAATGTCAAACAAATATCTGAATGGATGGTCCTTGGCCAGAATGTGCAGCAGATTTAATGCCTTTGGCTTGCTAGACTAACAGTGTTTCTCTGTAAGAGCAACAGGACTGACCGTCTTGCATACATCTGCTAAAAATGAATTTGTCGACATTTAGGAGTACAATATACAGCAGCGGCCAAAAGTGTGATTAAACCATCAAAATATGAGGAATTTTATTTTTTACATACACTCTAAAAAAAGGTTCTGTATGGCACTAAAAGTGGTTCTTGGCTCGTAATCATAGGGGAAACTTTTTAAGTGCTGTATAGCACCAATTTTGGTGCTTCAGGGGAACCACTGAATCCACTTCAGCAGTTCTTCAGCGGTTATTTTGCTAAGGTGCTATATAGCACCGCTACCACATACAGAACATGTTAAGGTATGGTGCTATAGCACCAGAAGTGGTTCCTCTATGATTACGACAAAGAACCACTTTTAGTGCCATATAGAACCTTGTTTTTTTAGAGTGTATGAGAGAAATTTTACAAAAAACATTGGACAAAAAAGCCAAACTAAAGCTAGTGTTTTTTTTTACTACGCAAAAAAATTGCATAGAAAAACTAAAAGCTCTCAGGGAAAAGCAAACACTGACTACAACATAATCCGTTATTAATATTTCATTGGTTCTCTCTTATTTTTGCATGTGGTCATAATGACAACAATTTGACACGTTTCATTTTGATTTAATGTTGTGACAGTCGTCAGTGATTCTTTCTTTCTTTTCCTATTTAGTATTGGGGTGGCGCTGTTGAGCATATATACAGGAAACCAGGTAGGAAGTTATTTAAAGGGATAGTTCACCCAAAAATGAATATTATCCCATAATTTACTCACCCTCAAGCCATCCTAGGTGTATGACTTTCTTCTTTCAGACGAATACAATTGGAGTTATATTAAAAAATGTCATGGCTCTTCAAAGCTTTACAAATGCAATGAATGGCAGCCCAAAATTCGAAAAAAGCACATGACCCATCCATCATAAACATACTAACATAGCTCCAGGTTTCTTCTTTGTACTGCAATGTACAGCGCTTTGGAACTACGGTGGTAGTCTGTAAGGTGCTATATAAACTAACTAACTAACTAACTAACTAACTAACTAACTAACTAACTAAAATAATGAGATAAAATCATGCATAATGTATGCCTATCTGAGTGTGGTATAACTTATTAGTGAATAATCAGAATAATAAAAAAATGCATGTAAACTGAGTGAAGAGTTCGGCTCGTGTCATGTAAACATCTTACTGCGATTAAGACCTTACTTGGATTTTTAGAAATAATCGCAATATTGGTGCACATGTAAACATAGTCATTGTCGCGCCAGTTATGCTTTTTTCATAAGTTGAATATGGAAGGCGATCTGCCGGAAGCTAGATATTTTACATTTTAATAAAAGTGGATATTTTTCTTACAAAAACCCATCGATTCACTTCAGAAGGCCTCATTAACCCCGCAGAGATGTATGGATTATTTTTTTACTATGGATGGATGCACTTTTTTGGGCTTCAAATTTTGGGCTGCCATTCACTGCCATTATAAACGCTTGGAAGAGCCAGGGCTTTTTTAATATAACTCTGTATTCGTCTGAAAGAATAATGTCATATACACCTAGGATGAATTGAGGGTCAAGTCAGGTCAAGTCAACTTTATTTATATGGCGCTTTTAACAATGCAGATTGTTTCAAAGCAGCTTCACATTGTTAAACAGGAAAATAATGCAACAGAATTTTATTCAGCCGTATAGCCATTCTGGAGAAAACGGTTATGTCATCAGTTAATTTCAATTATCATACAGGGACAATGTGGGCTTTAGATCAGTAATTAGATCAGTAATTTAGTTTATATGGTTAGTTTAGTTTAATAATTAGATTTATTTGGATATTTAGTTGAAAAATTTAGTGTCCCCAACTGAGCAAGCCAAGCCAGAGGCAACAGTGGCAAGGAAACCAAAACCCCATCACGTGACCTAATGGAGAAAAATAAACCTTGGGAGAAACCAGGCTCAGTCGGGGTGCCAGTTCTCCTCTGGCCAATTAACAAACAGCGTATTATTATTATTCTGGCAACTTTACCGGTCAGAGGTCATAATAGATCGGAATATTCGAAAGATCAGAGTCATCACGCCGGAAACGGGTTTTATTGAGGATGACATATTGATTCAACAATTATTAAATAGGAATATTCTAACAATCGGAGTCATCACACCGGAGACTGGTTTATTGAGGATGCCGTGTCGATGAGGCAATTTCAGGGGGAGTCTAATTGACACAGTCTCTGCAGACACTTCAAGGTCATGCGTTGGTCTTCTCTGGGCGCAGGTCCACCATCTGATCTGGATACGGCCCGGATCCGTCTGACTGCAGTAAACCTCGGGATAAAATAGAGAGACTAACATTAGCGTAGATGCCATTCTTATGATGATGTAGCGAGTACATCAGGTGTTATGGGAAGTGTTCCCGGTTCCGGCTGACCTAGTTAATGCAGCCTAACAATCATTTAATTGAAAAAGTGTTTTATGTGCTCTCTAAAAAAAAAGGTTCTATATGGCACCAAAAATGGTTCTTCGTCGTAATCATAGGGGAACAAAATATAGCACCATACCTTAACATGTTCTGTATATGGTAGCGGTGCTATATAGCACCTTAGTTAGCGGTGCTATATAGCACCTTAGTCAAAGAACCGGTGAATAACCTCTGAAGAACCGCTGACGAACCACTGAAGCACCAAAATTGGTGCTATATAGCACTTAAAAAGGTTCCCCTATGATTACGAGCCAAAACCATTTTTGGTGCCATATAGAACCTTTTTTTTTAGAGTGTGTATGCCATAGTAAAGAGATGTGTTTTTAGTCTAGATTTAAACTGACAGAGTGTGTCTGTTTCCCGTACAATGCTAGGAAGACTGTTCCAGAGTTTAGGAGCTAAATAGGAAAAGGATCGACCGCCTGCAGTTGATTTCGATATTCTAGGTATTATTAACTGGCCAGAATTTTGAGACCGCAGTAGACGTGATGGAGTATAATATGTTAAGAGCTCGCTCAAGTACTGGGGAGCTAAACCATTTAGTGCTTTGTAAGTAATAAGCAAGATTTTAAAATGTATGCAATGTTTAATAGGGAGAGGGTGAGTAAATCATGGGGTACTTTTAATTTTTGGGTGAACTATCCCTTTAAGGAAGTGTGTTTGTCACTCTCTCTCTCACTCTCGCTCGCCTTTGTTGTCGGGCGTGCTGGTTATTCCCGCAGAGATTGTCTTATTATTGGGAGATGCGAGGCTGAGGTCTGTGGCTCTTAGAGTGGTGCATGTATGACGTCACTTTGTAGGCCAGTTTGCATCGCACTGGATCCCTTTAACAAAACCCAATAGGATTTTCCCATAGGATTTTGGATTATCTGTAAAAACAAGCTCTGTGATCAACAAAAGTTTATGATACTTACACGTTTGGTTTATCAAGTTTATTATCACAGATGAACACCACTTTTAATCATTCTGAAGTCTAAATGCAGCTGCCAGAAATAAAAAGCTAAAGGTAGGCTATAAACGAACTACACCACTGTCGCTCGACTTCAACATCAACTTCACTAAGCTTCCGACAACTCTTCCAGTTTTTATCTCAAAACATTTTCCCACAACGTTTGAGTTAGACTAGTTTACAAGAGCACAATTATTAGCATAATGAGGCTGTAAAAGCAGACTGAGTTTACCTTTTATGTGTGATGACGTTTAATCTCCTCGACAGCCTCTGTAGTCCCATTTAGCCACTTGATAGCAACCGTCTTTTACAAGACATGTAACAGCTTCAAAAAATCTCAAGTGGGGTAATACTGATGTATTTTATGTTGTACAATAAAATGTGACAGTATCTTGAGCTTGTGTTCACCACAAACCTTTTTTCAGCCATTTAAACAAAATCCCATTAAAACAACCCATTGACTTCATTGACAAGTGCTAAAATGTGCTAAAATGCTAACTCGCTTCAGTGTTTTGGCCTACAAAGTGATGTCATACCTTTTGGAAAATCGGCTAACTTGGATCACGTGAGGCACCTCTGCCTATCATATAATGGCAGTGACGTCAGTGGCCAGCATTCAGAGTTTTATGACAGTCAGTTACAATTTATAATTAAAGCTGCAAGCAGCATTTATCGGGGTTCAAGCAGTTAAGGCCTTTAAGCACACAAACATCAAAAGACATTAAGTTTTATTTAGCAAGCATTTAACAACTGCCATCATAGATGAAAAAGTCAATTTACAGCCTATAGGCCTACAGACAGTTTACCATAGGAAATATATGGTTTTAAAGCATTTTTACAGTTATAGCACCTTTTGCCTGAGTCTTCTAATAGTCTTGCCTGATCTCCACCACTTTTATTAGTAGTACTCAAAGTGTGCCCATACTGTATATATGTGTCAGATTTGTTGTAAATATGTAATTTTAATAAGGAGTTTAGACAATTATATTCAGTGGCGTAACGAACGAGCCAACACCGGGCCCTTAAGTAGGATTATCAAGGCGGGCCCCAGTCCCAATTCAAAACAAATTTCATCACAATCCATCATTGTTCGTTTCAAACATGTGAGAGCATCAAAATGATCCATGGGTGAAATTGATTGGATTTAATTTAGTTCCTATCAGAATTTTAACATTTTGACATTATTGTTTAGCTATTTACCTATGTTTTCAAATTTCCTTTGTTTTTTTGTTGTTGTCTCGATTTGACTAACGGCTTTGAAGATAAACACAATTTCTTAAAGCTCTAAATGACACTTACAAAAACCATAAGGCGAAACCTGGCATGTTTGGTATTGTTGGACTCGGCAAGGATTCTTAGGAGGTCACTCATGTGAAAAAAAACACGGGCTTGAAACTTCTAAGGCTCCTTCAAGGCATTGTGCCAATGACGTATACTGAGTTTTTTGAGATACACCAATGTTCTCATAGACTATCATGGCACCCTGGATAAAGACACTGCATGCCAATTTTCAGTAGACTAACGGTTGGGTGCCCTTATAGCTATTTTCATGATTTTTTTCACTGTTATAGCGCCACCAAGTGGCCAATTGTCACGATTTTTTTCATGTCAACTCAGATTGAGTTTATGAACATGTGACCCAAGTTTAGCGAAAATATCTCTTTCCTTTCACAAGTTATAACCATTTTATAGCGCCACCAAGTGGCCAATTGTCATGATTTTTTTTCACGTGACCTCAAAATGAGCTCATGAACATGTGTCCCAAGGTTTGCGAAAATATCTCTTTCCGTTCACAAGTTATAACCGTTTTATAGCGCCACCAAGTGGCCAATTGTCATGATTTTTTTTCACGTGACCTCAGAATGAGCTCATGAACATGTGTCCCAAGGTTTGCGAAAATATCTCTTTCCATTCACAAGTTATAACCATTTTATAGCGCCACCAAGTGGCCAATTGTCATGATTTTTTTTCACGTGACCTCAGAATGAGCTCATGAACATGTGTCCCAAGTTTTGCGAAAATATCTCTTTCCGTTCACAAGTTAGAACCATTTTATAGTGCCATCTAGAGGCCAATTATTGCGATTTTTTTCAAGTGATCTCAGATTGAGCTCACGAAGATGTCTCCCAAGGTTAGCAAAAAAATCTCTTTCCGTTCACAATTTATAATCATTTTAGTAAAAATGGCCCTGGTGCCATCAAAGATTTTGGTTCCCCTTATCGACCGTTAACTGAAATTTTGAATTTTTTGGATGATTATTGATTGTCGGACTCCAGAGAATAGTCTTGCAGTAGTTTGGTTCCGATCGGGCCAAAAACCTAGGAGAAGTCAGCAAAAATAGGTTTGTGCAAAAACTGCAATTTACTCGAAATTGGCGCCTGAAGGGCGAGCAAATCGGAGATAGCCATTTGGACAAAATTCGACATAGCAGAAAATGTTCCCTGCCTAAATCAAAATCGGAGATAGCCAACAGTCTAAGAGTTATGAGCAATTTTGAACTTTTGGTTGCTGTAGCGCCACCTATGGGCCATTCGGGGTCATACTCTGATAGGTTGTCCCCAAACTGAGGCCTACCATCTGGCCAGGTTTCATGTCTCTAGGCCTTACGGTTTGGCCTGCACGATGCGTTTTACGAAACCTTACAATTACAATAGGGTTTCAGCATTTCATGCTTGAACCCCTAATTAAATGATTCATTTTCTCTTTATTCTTTAAAAAGCATGGCAGTCATAATCATTCAAGTCATATCATAACTGTTAAAACCTAAAGGCCAAAGAAAGAAAAGTTGATCGTTTATTTTCTTTAGACAAATTTACACAACGCCTATTACTACACATTTGCTGGTGGTAATGTCGTAAATGAGTCATCCTACCTGTCAAGACATTCCCTACTCTGTAGTCTGTAAAATAACATGATCTGTTATTAATGCTTGAATTAGTTTGTGGAAGCTCTCCACCCATGCACGCTATCGTTTCCTCAGGCCCTTTCGACTGAGATATTCTGGTACTAGGACACCTCCTCTGCATCTTTGCCCATCGTGGATCACAATAGCACTGCGGTAATATATATGGGACTGAGATAGCAAGTTGGCTAGTACGTTGTAAACAGCCCCAAACTTCACACACCTCGAATACTGTTGGACATATTTTCATCAAACACACTGCATTTTCAGCAAGGTATTTTAATGTTTCATGATTTGTTTGGGGAATAAATGAGGTAAGGATAGTTGCAGAGGCTTGCTAGCTAGCAGTCAAGCTTTTCGCCTTATAACCATTGTGTGGAGTTGTTTCCTCTTCGAAAGGCTACTGCTATGACACTTAATATAAATATTGATGCGGTGGGTTGCTCTGAAATTCTTGTTGTCGGACAGAGGTCCCAAGTTTACCTCTGAAATTTTGCAGGAGCTGTGTAGCAGGTGGGGAGTAGTGTAAAAATTCCCAAACCAACTTCACAGAATGTGTGAGTCAGATGGTTAAGGTGATTGATATCATCTTACGTGCAGTCCCGCCGCTGGCCGTTCTGATGCCCAAAGCGCGATCACTTTATGATGTCCGCGGGGCATTTTATTGTGGTGCCCCCCTAAGCACTTGGTGCCCTACGCACAGCACATGATGCACGTGGTGGGAGCGGCGGCACTGCTTACATGTTTGGTGAGCATAATCATTGGGATCATTATTTGCCAGAGTTGAGGTATGTTATCAATTAAATCGAGCAAAGACTTTCCACAGCTTCAAGTCCAAACGTAACAATGGAAGACCCAGTTGGACAAGCACAGAATGCAGCTCATCATCAAGAAGACTGAGTATATGGAATGTGGGCCTCAGATGATCGGAGTCATCAGCATTGATGGTGAAGATCTGAAGAAGGCGACCAATTTCAAGTACCTCGGATCTGATATCAGCAGCGATGGCAATACCCTCCCGGATGCCCGAGCCCGAGTAAATGCCGCCTGGGTGAAATGGCGCCAAGTCGCCGGCATCCTCTGCGATCGACAAATGCCCATTCAAATGAAGGCCACAATTTATAAGACCATAGTACACCCAGTGGCCATTTACGGATCGGAGTATCTGGCCAGCAACATCCAAGTACAAGCAGGCCCTCCATGTGATGGAAATGTGAATGCTGTGATGGTGACTTGGGCTGACGCGATGGGACCACATGATGAACGAAGACATCAGAAAATGGATGGGCGTCACACCGATCGTGGAGAAGATGTGAGAAGGACGACTCCGGTGGTACGGCCACATGATAAGAAGCGACGAAGGATCGACAGCGAGAATGGTGCTCCGATTAAGCCCGCACAGCCCGCGACCAAAAAAACGATGGCTCGACCGTTTGAAGGATGATATGGGTCACATCAACATTGGCCCGGAGAATGCCCTGGATAGAGCCAAATGGAGACAGGCATGCAAAACAGTGGACCCTGCACCGATGCAGGCAAATCGCTAGGAAGAAGATATTATCAATTGTGCTATTAAAGAAAGTACTGCAGATGGCCCAGCAGAATAACTCTTGCAAAGAAGGTTGAAAGGACCTTTTGAACATGTTCTAGACCCTCATCAGACCAGTGTCAGGGTTCTTAAAGATTTGCAGGAGATGGTAAAAAAGAACTTGTCCCAAGCTAAGGAGAAACAGAAACGTTTTTATGATCCCCTTTCCAAGGCCTCTCAACAATTAGCAGAAAAATGGATTGGCCCTTATCGAATTGTAGAAAAACTAGGTCCAGTAAATGATCGTGTTGTACTGTACTTGCGTACAGTACATACGTGCCTTTCCCTCTGCTGTAAAATTAGATTGTAGGGAAAAGAAGGAAGTCTTACATTTTTACTGAGGAGTCAAAAGATGAGTTTTTTCTATGGTTTTAATATTGATGAAATTGTGTCCTGGATTAACTGGTTCTTTGTATTGCAAGGTCAAATTATTTGTAAATGAGTGGAATCTAAATGTTCAATGCAAGAACTAGTGATTTTATGTGAAAGTCGTCAGTAATTCTTTCTTTCTTTTGCTAATTGGTACTGAGGGTTGCGCTGCTGAGCATCGAGTGTGCATCGAGGGGTGTATCGACCGTAAAGAGGGTGCTCTTATGCCTGGTTCAGACTACACAATTTTTTTTGTCTGTTATGATAGTCACTGTGTCAGATTACGCGATTTTGACTCCTTAAAATCTTTTTGACTCCTATCGTACAGCGCTTTGGAACTACGGTGGTAGTCTGTAAGGTGCTATATAAACTAACTAACTAACTAACTAACTAACTAACTAACTAACTAACTAACTAACTAACTAACTAACTAACTAACTAACTAACTAACTAACTAACTAACTAACTAACTAACTAACTAACTAAAATAATGAGATAAAATCATGCATAATGTATGCCTATCTGAGTGTGGTATAACTTATTAGTGAATAATCAGAATAATAAAAAAATGCATGTAAACTGAGTGAAGAGTTCGGCTCGTGTCATGTAAACATCTTACTGCGATTAAGACCTTACTTGGATTTTTAGAAATAATCGCAATATTGGTGCACATGTAAACATAGTCATTGTCGCGCCAGTTATGCTTTTTTCATAAGTTGAATATGGAAGGCGATCTGCCGGAAGCTAGATATTTTACATTTTAATAAAAGTGGATATTTTTCTTACAAAAACCCATCGATTCACTTCAGAAGGCCTCATTAACCCCGCAGAGATGTATGGATTATTTTTTTACTATGGATGGATGCACTTTTTTGGGCTTCAAATTTTGGGCTGCCATTCACTGCCATTATAAACGCTTGGAAGAGCCAGGGCTTTTTTAATATAACTCTGTATTCGTCTGAAAGAATAATGTCATATACACCTAGGATGAATTGAGGGTCAAGTCAGGTCAAGTCAACTTTATTTATATGGCGCTTTTAACAATGCAGATTGTTTCAAAGCAGCTTCACATTGTTAAACAGGAAAATAATGCAACAGAATTTTATTCAGCCGTATAGCCATTCTGGAGAAAACGGTTATGTCATCAGTTAATTTCAATTATCATACAGGGACAATGTGGGCTTTAGATCAGTAATTAGATCAGTAATTTAGTTTATATGGTTAGTTTAGTTTAATAATTAGATTTATTTGGATATTTAGTTGAAAAATTTAGTGTCCCCAACTGAGCAAGCCAAGCCAGAGGCAACAGTGGCAAGGAAACCAAAACCCCATCACGTGACCTAATGGAGAAAAATAAACCTTGGGAGAAACCAGGCTCAGTCGGGGTGCCAGTTCTCCTCTGGCCAATTAACAAACAGCGTATTATTATTATTCTGGCAACTTTACCGGTCAGAGGTCATAATAGATCGGAATATTCGAAAGATCAGAGTCATCACGCCGGAAACGGGTTTTATTGAGGATGACATATTGATTCAACAATTATTAAATAGGAATATTCTAACAATCGGAGTCATCACACCGGAGACTGGTTTATTGAGGATGCCGTGTCGATGAGGCAATTTCAGGGGGAGTCTAATTGACACAGTCTCTGCAGACACTTCAAGGTCATGCGTTGGTCTTCTCTGGGCGCAGGTCCACCATCTGATCTGGATACGGCCCGGATCCGTCTGACTGCAGTAAACCTCGGGATAAAATAGAGAGACTAACATTAGCGTAGATGCCATTCTTATGATGATGTAGCGAGTACATCAGGTGTTATGGGAAGTGTTCCCGGTTCCGGCTGACCTAGTTAATGCAGCCTAACAATCATTTAATTGAAAAAGTGTTTTATGTGCTCTCTAAAAAAAAAGGTTCTATATGGCACCAAAAATGGTTCTTCGTCGTAATCATAGGGGAACAAAATATAGCACCATACCTTAACATGTTCTGTATATGGTAGCGGTGCTATATAGCACCTTAGTTAGCGGTGCTATATAGCACCTTAGTCAAAGAACCGGTGAATAACCTCTGAAGAACCGCTGACGAACCACTGAAGCACCAAAATTGGTGCTATATAGCACTTAAAAAGGTTCCCCTATGATTACGAGCCAAAACCATTTTTGGTGCCATATAGAACCTTTTTTTTTAGAGTGTGTATGCCATAGTAAAGAGATGTGTTTTTAGTCTAGATTTAAACTGACAGAGTGTGTCTGTTTCCCGAACAATGCTAGGAAGACTGTTCCAGAGTTTAGGAGCTAAATAGGAAAAGGATCGACCGCCTGCAGTTGATTTCGATATTCTAGGTATTATTAACTGGCCAGAGTTTAGAGAGCGCAGTAGACGTGATGGAGTATAATATGTTAAGAGCTCGCTCAAGTACTGGGGAGCTAAACCATTTAGTGCTTTGTAAGTAATAAGCAAGATTTTAAAATGTATGCAATGTTTAATAGGGAGAGGGTGAGTAAATCATGGGGTACTTTTAATTTTTGGGTGAACTATCCCTTTAAGGAAGTGTGTTTGTCACTCTCTCTCTCACTCTCGCTCGCCTTTGTTGTCGGGCGTGCTGGTTATTCCCGCAGAGATTGTCTTATTATTGGGAGATGCGAGGCTGAGGTCTGTGGCTCTTAGAGTGGTGCATGTATGACGTCACTTTGTAGGCCAGTTTGCATCGCACTGGATCCCTTTAACAAAACCCAATAGGATTTTCCCATAGGATTTTGGATTATCTGTAAAAACAAGCTCTGTGATCAACAAAAGTTTATGATACTTACACGTTTGGTTTATCAAGTTTATTATCACAGATGAACACCACTTTTAATCATTCTGAAGTCTAAATGCAGCTGCCAGAAATAAAAAGCTAAAGGTAGGCTATAAACGAACTACACCACTGTCGCTCGACTTCAACATCAACTTCACTAAGCTTCCGACAACTCTTCCAGTTTTTATCTCAAAACATTTTCCCACAACGTTTGAGTTAGACTAGTTTATAAGAGCACAATTATTAGCATAATGAGGCTGTAAAAGCAGACTGAGTTTACCTTTTATGTGTGATGACGTTTAATCTCCTCGACAGCCTCTGTAGTCCCATTTAGCCACTTGATAGCAACCGCCTTTTTCAAGACATGTAACAGCTTCAAAAAATCTCAAGTGGGGTAATACTGATGTATTTTATGTTGTACAATAAAATGTGACAGTATCTTGAGCTTGTGTTCACCACAAACCTTTTTTCAGCCATTTAAACAAAATCCCATTAAAACAACCCATTGACTTCATTGACAAGTGCTAAAATGTGCTAAAATGCTAACTCGCTTCAGTGTTTTGGCCTACAAAGTGATGTCATACCTTTTGGAAAATCGGCTAACTTGGATCACGTGAGGCACCTCTGCCTATCATATAATGGCAGTGACGTCAGTGGCCAGCGTTCAGAGTTTTATGACAGTCAGTTACAATTTATAATTAAATGATTCATTTTCTCTTTATTCTTTAAAAAGCATGGCAGTCATAATCATTCAAGCCATATCATAACTCTTAAAACCTAAAGGCCAAAGAAAGAAAAGTTGATCGTTTATTTTCTTTAGACAAATTTACACAACGCCTATCACTACACATTTGCTGGTGGTAATGTCGTAAATGAGTCATCCTACCTGTCAAGACATTCCCTACTCTGTAGTCTGTAAAATAACATGATCTGTTATTAATGCTTGAATTAGTTTGTGGAAGCTCTCCACCCATGCACGCTATCGTTTCCTCAGGCCCTTTCGACTGAGATATTCTGGTACTAGGACACCTCCTCTGCATCTTTGCCCATCGTGGATCACAATAGCACTGCGGTAATATATATGGGACTGAGATAGCAAGTTGGCTAGTACGTTGTAAACAGCCCCAAACTTCACACACCTCGAATACTGTTGGACATATTTTCATCAAACACACTGCATTTTCAGCATGGTATTTTAATGTTTCATGATTTGTTTGGGGAATAAATGAGGTAAGGATAGTTGCAGAGGCTTGCTAGCTAGCAGTCAAGCTTTTCGCCTTATAACCATTGTGTGGAGTTGTTTCCTCTTCGAAAGGCTACTGCTATGACACTTAATATAAATATTGATGCGGTGGGTTGCTCTGAAATTCTTGTTGTCGGACAGAGGTCCCAAGTTTACCTCTGAAATTTTGCAGGAGCTGTGTAGCAGGTGGGGAGTAGTGTAAAAATTCCCAAACCAACTTCACAGAATGTGTGAGTCAGATGGTTAAGGTGATTGATATCATCTTACGTGCAGTCCCACCGCTGGCCGTTCTGATGCCCAAAGCGCGATCACTTTATGATGTCCGCGGTGCATTTTATTGTGGTGCCCCCCTAAGCACTTGGTGCCCTACGCACAGCGCATGATGCACGTGGTGGGAGCGGCGGCACTGCTTACATGTTTGGTGAGCATAATCATTGGGATCATTATTTGCCAGAGTTGAGGTATGTTATCAATTAAATCGAGCAAAGACTTTCCACAGCTTCAAGTCCAAACGTAACAATGGAAGACCCAGTTGGACGAGCACAGAATGCAGCTCATCATCAAGAAGACTGAGTATATGGAATGTGGGCCTCAGATGATCGGAGTCATCAGCATTGATGGTGAAGATCTGAAGAAGGCGACCAATTTCAAGTACCTCGGATCTGATATCAGCAGCGATGGCAATACCCTCCCGGATGCCCGAGCCCGAGTAAATGCCGCCTGGGTGAAATGGCGCCAAGTCGCCGGCATCCTCTGCGATCGACAAATGCCACAATTTATAAGACCATAGTACACCCAGTGGCCATTTACGGATCGGAGTATCTGGCCAGCAACATCCAAGTACAAGCAGGCCCTCCATGTGATGGCAATGTGAATGCTGTGATGGTGACTTGGGCTGACGCGATGGGACCACATGATGAACGAAGACATCAGAAAATGGATGGGCGTCGCACCGATCGTGGAGAAGATGTGAGAAGGACGACTCCGGTGGTACGGCCACATGATAAGAAGCGACGAAGGATCGACAGCGAGAATGGTGCTCCGATTAAGCCCGCACAGCCCGCGACCAAAAAAAACGATGGCTCGACCGTTTGAAGGATGATATGGGTCACATCAACATTGGCCCGGAGAATGCCCTGGATAGAGCCAAATGGAGACAGGCATGCAAAACAGTGGACCCTGCACCGATGCAGGCAAATCGCTAGGAAGAAGATATTATCAATTGTGCTATTAAAGAAAGTACTGCAGATGGCCCAGCAGAATAACTCTTGCAAAGAAGGTTGAAAGGACCTTTTGAACATGTTCTAGACCCTCATCAGACCAGTATCAGGGTTCTTAAAGATTTGCAGGAGATGGTAAAAAAGAACTTGTCCCAAGCTAAGGAGAAACAGAAACGTTTTTATGATCCCCTTTCCAAGGCCTCTCAACAATTAGCAGAAAAATGGATTGGCCCTTATCGAATTGTAGAAAAACTAGGTCCAGTAAATGATCGTGTTGTACGTGAGAAGACTTGCGTACAGTACATACGTGCCTTTCCCTCTGCTGTAAAATTAGATTGTAGGGAAAAGAAGGAAGTCTTACATTTTTACTGAGGAGTCAAAAGATGAGGTTTTTCTATGGTTTTAATATTGATGAAATTGTGTCCTGGATTAACTGGTTCTTTGTATTGCAAGGTCAAATTATTTGGAAATGAGTGGAATCTAAATGTTCAATGCAAGAACTAGTGATTTTATGTGAAAGTCGTCAGTAATTCTTTCTTTCTTTTGCTAATTGGTACTGAGGGTTGCGCTGCTGAGCATCGAGTGTGCATCGAGGGGTGTATCGACCGTAAAGAGGGTGCTCTTATGCCTGGTTCAGACTACACAATTTTTTTTGTCTGTTACGATAGTCACTGTGTCAGATTATGACTCCTAAAATCTTGTCGTGTCCTGGATAAGAAACATGTCAGACTACACGTTGCTTCGCGACCAATGATCGCTTGTTGTCTTTAACGACGCGCGTGATGTCATCGAGAAGGCGAAACTAGCGACTGACTTCCGGAAACAAACGAGCGTAAACAATGTCTGTGGCGTGTTTTGTACTGGCTGTCTTGTGTCTAGAAAAGCGCAAAAAAAGAAAGAAAACCCGACCATGGACACGTTCCTGGCTTGCTCGAAGAGGGCAGTATGGGCTGTCAATCCTCCAAGGAGAACTTGAGGTAAAATATCGTTCTTTTTATATTAAATATTTTGTTATTAGCCAGTAGTGAAAGCTTGCCACTACAACGTATTTGTAAAAAAAATCTGGGAACACTTTACATTTGTTAACATGAACTAATAATGAACTGCTCCTATAAACCATTTATTTTATCTTTGTTGATGTTAATCTCTCACACTCACACACATATACACAGTCACGCACAAACACACCCTCACAGTCAGACTCACACACACACGCGCACCCAGACTCACTCACACCTCTCTCTCTAGTCCCTCGATGAAACATCGTACAGGCAAGAGTACTGTTGCCACATCTCCACGAACCTTTCCTCTATTTCATAACTCCACCTAGCCGCACCATCATCTCTCTTGCGTTTCGCCATGTTTGAATCCTGTCAGAATATATATTCTGTGCTCCGATTGGTCAGCGTCACCCATGTGACGGAACCCGTCGTGGGGAACGTGAATAAAAAATTCAACATGCTAGTCTTTCTGCTGTGACGTCGTGAACTATCGCAGACGCGGATTCGGTTGTCGTATACTATGACACACTATACGAGATGATACGATCAATTCTTGCGTCCCGACGTCCATTGTCGTTTACGAATCCCTACGACACCATACGTCAAACGGATCGTGCCAAATTCGGGCTAAAATCGTGTAGTCTGAACCAGGCATTAAGCATTCTTCTGAAACCTAAAATTAATAAACGGGACACCCTATGGTCCATCGACGGCAGCCATTGTAAGTCCACAAGACCGAAAGTGCATTAGTCTCTCTCTCTCGCTCTCTAGCCTTTGTTGTCAGGCATGTTCTTTAATCCTGGTCATCTTGTTCTGATTTTTTTTGTTCCTGCATAAGATTTATTTCATTAAATCTAATTGTTTGAATTAAATTATTTGCTGATTTATTTGCCACTCATTTATTGTTGTATTGTTGTTCCTAGGCCTTTTTTGCTTTCGCTCTCTTTTTCTGAATTGAGCTTGAATAGAAAACTTTTAGATCAAATCTTGTTGTTCCTTGTCCTATTTGATTTCCATAAATAGAACGGATTAAGCATCATCCCTGTATGAAGTGTCTGAAAATGATTAATCTAATAACTCCGGTGGTTTTTACCCCTGGTGCCCGAACCCAACCCAGCCGTCACAATGTAATTAATGTACATTAAGGGTTTAATGTCAACTCTTTTTACACACACAAAAAATGTTGAACGACTTTCATTTTATATAAAATTTTATTTTAAAATTATGGTTTCTGGCTTAAACCGGTCTTGTTTAGTTTGTAAAAGCAAAATACACTCCTCATAGAAAATAATAAAAGAAACAATTGTGTTTATAGTATAATAGTATTTTCACTTGAGGGTTGTGCTGAAATTAATGTATTATTATTTTTTATTTTTTTTTGTTAGTACATAACAGAAAATATGATGATTTTTGGTCTCAGTTTAGCAGTATTTAAAATAGCCCTAACATGTCTTTTTGGATTGACAGGAAACTAATGAGAGAGACAGCAGGTGAGCCAGACAGGAGGAAAACGACAAGAGATAAAAAAGAGTGTGTGTAAGGTGAACGAGTGAGGAGTTGGTGGGGGTTGGGGAATAGATAATCTAAAGCTATTGGATGGCATTAAAGAACTCGTAATGCAAGAATCCCTCTATTGGCGACAGTGCAGATTAAAGGTTGTGGGTTTGGCGCGTGGAAGCTATTATATAATTAATCCTCTGATTAAATTTGTACCACATTGGCAGTTTTTTGTTTTGTTTTTTATTCACAAAAATCTGATTTTATTTGTCAGTGTTGTGTGTCTGTGTACATGTGCAATTCCCTGCACAGTTTTTCCTTTCTCCATTTCCCAGCATTCTATGGACTAATTCTTCTGATCAGTCGTGCTGCCTACGCTGTTAACCACACAAAGACAACACACTCCTACAAAGTGCACAGTGCTTGCAATGAGTTGCGAATGCATAAAACAAAGAATAGGTTCTCATTACACACCTTGGCAAAGTCAGCTCAGAAATCAGTTTAATCTTTGGTGGGTTTGGATTTCATGTCCATGTGATGAAATGATAGGGAAACCTGCAATGGAGCACTGCTAGCAACATGTGATGTTTTTTTCTCTTAGCATCAGTCATTTAAAAAAAGTGTCATTATGTTTTAAACGTTAAAATATCCCAGTTTAATGTGCTAAAAAAACTCCAGGTATTAATCTTGAATGTTAGGCAGGGTCAAGAGGGATGACTGGTGTGGTGCTTTAAAGACACAAGTGAGAACTGAGACAGCATGAGTGCAGGTAATCCTCACTCTCCTGGCCTCTATTGCAGCCTTGAGCCACAATTTTGTTCATCTTGGACACGAATGATGATATTTTTGACGGGACCTGAGAGATTTCTGTCCTATGAAAATCCATTCTGCCAAAACTTCTCATGAAGCGATTGAACTCTTCAGACTTCTTGGATTAAACCACTCGATTCATTTATTTGGATTGCTTTTTTAATGTCTTTATGAACTTTTGGAAGTGTGAAAGTTTTGGAAATTAACTTTCAGTGGCAGGACAGACATTTCTTAGTGCCCCTATTATGCTATTTTAAAGACTACTCTGACCATCTGTGATCGGTCTACTCTGCTCTGATTGGTCAGATGACCCAGTCTGCTGTGATTGGTCTACTCTGCTCTGATTGGTCAGATGACCCAGTCTGCTGTGATCAGTCTACTCTGCTCTGATTGGTCAGATGACCCAGTCAGTTGTGATCGATCTACTTTGCTCTGATTGGTCAGATGACCCAGTCAGTTGTGATTGGTCTACTCTGCTCTGATTGGTCAGATGACCCAGTCTGCTGTGATTGGTCTACACTGCTCTGATTGGTCAGATGACCTAGTCAGTTGTGATCGGTCTACTCTGCTCTGATTGGTCAGATGACCCAGTCTGCTGTGATTGGTCTACTTTGCTCTGATGGGTCAGATGACCCAGTCTGCTGTGATCGGTCTACTCTGCTCTAATTGGTCAGATGACCCAGTCAGTTGTGATCGGTCTACTCTGCTCTGATTGGTCAGATGACCCAGTCAGTTGTGATTGGTCTACTCTGCTCTGATTGGTCAGATGACCCAGTCTGCTGTGATTGGTCTACACTGCTCTAATTGGTCAGATGACCCAGTCAGTTGTGATTGGTCTACACTGCTCTGATTGGTCAGATGACCCAGTCTGCTGTGATTGGTCTACTCTGCTCTGATTGGTCAGATGACCCAGTCTGCTGTGATTGGTCTACTCTGCTCTGATTGGTCAGATGACCCAGTCTGCTGTGATTGGTCTACTCTGCTCTGATTGGTCAGATGACCCAGTCTGTTGTGATTGGTCTACACTGCTCTGATTGGTCAGATGACCCAGTCTGCTGTGATTGGTCTACTCTGCTCTGATTGGTCAGATGACCCAGTCTGCTGTGATTGGTCTACTCTGCTCTGATTGGTCAGATGACCCAGTCTGTAGTGATTGGTCTACTCTGCTCTGATTGGTCAGATGACCCAGTCTGCTGTGATTGGTCTACTCTGCTCTGATTGGTCAGATGACCCAGTCTGCTGTGATTGGTCTACTCTGCTCTGATTGGTCAGATGACCCAGTCTGCTGTGATTGGTCTACTCTGCTCTGATTGGTCAGATGACCCAGTCTGTTGTGATTGGTCTACACTGCTCTGATTGGTCAGATGACCCAGTCTGCTGTGATTGGTCTACTCTGCTCTGATGGGTCAGATGACCCAGTCTGCTGTGATTGGTCTACTTTGCTCTGATGGGTCAGATGACCCAGTCTGCTGTGATTGGTCTACTTTGCTCTGATTGGTCAGATGACCCAGTCTGCTGTGATCGGTCTACTCTGCTCTGATTGGTCAGATGACCCAGTCTGCTGTGATTGGTCTACACTGCTCTGATTGGTCAGATGGCCCAGTCTGTAGTGATTGGTCTACACTGCTCTGATTGGTCAGATGACCCAGTCTGCTGTGATTGGTCTACACTGCTCTGATTGGTCAGATGGCCCAGTCTGTAGTGATTGGTCTACTCTGCTCTAATTTTTCTGGGAGACAATAACTTTGCGGACCTCATACACTCTAAATAAAATATCTGAAACATAATAAACATAATAGGGACACTTTTAAAATAATATAAAATACATACAAGTTTGGAAAGACATTAGGTGAGTAAAATATTACTCAATTTTAATTGTTTTAAAACCCCTCCAGCCCTTGTCCAGCCATGAACTCAGACTGAGCCTGAAGAAACAGAAACACTGTTGCAGATTAAAGCTGCCTCTTTGACCTCACAGCTGGACAACAGGAACACAGTGCATAAATCCATCATAATTGAGGGCTCCAATCACATAATTCACTTACCTGATGTGACACCTTCTGCAGAGATAGAAAGCACCTATAAACCAACAAAAATGCAAAAAACATAAAGTCAAATTTAAAAGTAAAGCATTCGTAGATTTAAAACCTACATTAATGCTACAGAGGGAGTATTCTGAATATATTGTTTACTTTCTATGAAGAGATAACCTTATTTCAGAATTGGAATCAACACATTTTTGGCTTGTATTGTGTACTGTTAGTCTTCTGATAGTTCGATAGAGACACTCCACATGCAGGTATAATTAAATGATTTCAAATATAAAGACCCTATCATTGCTTTTTTTGTTTTGTTACAATGTTCTAATGTATATCATGTAAATCGCCTTTCTCATTATGTGAATGAGATCTGAATGATTATGACTGAATCACAGACCAATTCAAACCATTTTGCCAACCAGTTTGGCAGGTTTGTTTAAAAGAAATGAGAGCGAGATATTCATGAATCTTGCATTGCTGGTTCTGGATGACAGAAAATATGGGACATATATTTCTGGAATGATTACTGGAAAAAATAATGTTTTTAAGGTCAGCCTTCGTCAGACTAAGATTTAACATAGAGTCTAGAGACACATCTGACAAATACATATGTTTATTTGACACATACTAAAATCGGCTTGATTAATCAGTCCAGCTTATGTCGATGAGTAATGAAACCCAACCCCAGACAAAGATCACATTTATGTGGTTTTGAGTCAAGATTAAAGGCTTGTTCACAGCAAGGACAATAACTACAACGATAACAATGTAGTTCTAGAAATCATTCTAAATATAAAAGAACAACAGAGTTCACACCATACTATAACCAACTATAACAATAACGGCACAGAGAAAAAATATAGATGGAATCACTTTCACAATTTTTTCGATGAACAATAAAAACATTGACCGGCAATCAGAGACCATTCTGTTTGAGCGCTAAAGCAATTAAAGCAGCAGATGACAAAACTTACAATAAGCAGAATTATATTGTTAACTGGTATATAGGCTAATATAGTTATCGTTATAGTTCTTGACGTGATCGGGCCTTTAGAATAAACAGACTGATGTTGTCCGCTGGTGTGGACACTAGTTATCTTTTTTAGTTATAGTTATGGGTGTGAACGGGCCTTAAGACACACTGTATATATCATATGATATATGTGATATATCATTATATCATTTGCTTGAATAGATAAGCATGTTGTCTACAGATGGTTGATTATGGGTTCCTACTTCAAACATGTAGTTCATTACAGTTCATGCACTGTAACACTTTTGTCTAAACAAGCGTTTGGAGTATTTCTGATGGCGTGTTTGTATCTGCTGAGGTCTGGCATGCTCAAGTGCTGACTCTGATTTAAAAATAAATGAGATCGGAAAAGCAACTACATTTCTAGATGAAGACATCAAGGAATATAAAAGCCTTTTTGAAGAACATGTTTCAAATGACCATTTAATACATGAAACAGCACTCACAACCTCGTTTCACTTGGAAATGTGATGTATTTCCAAGTAATACATGATATTCCGGCGATATGACCTAAAATCCTTACTACAATATAACTCATGCACAGTAAGGAACACCATCACATTAAAGTAATAAAGTCTAATATCAGAGATGCTAATTAAGCCATATATTGTTGCTTAAATGACTGCTAATTACATTTGGAAAATGTTAAACTCACATCAGACTCTTTGACAACTGACTATTTTTACTCTGAAAATTGTTTACTCTTGCTTACAACAAAAACAGCCATTATCTAAATCCCTTAATAACTTTCTCCCACCAGTTTATTGACTAACAGACTTTTCACCTGCAACATTTGATTATATTTGAATTAAAGGGATAGTTCACCCAAAAATGAAAATTACCCCATGGTTTACTCCCCGTCAAGCCATCCAAAAACTTTTCTCACAAAAAACGCATGGCTTCACTTCAGAAAGCTTTTATTACCCCCCCCCCAGAGACGTGTGGATATCTTTTATGATGGATGGATGCGCTTTTTTGGGCTTCGAAATTGAATCCTCTATTCACTGCAATTATAAAGCTTGGAAGAGCCAGAACATTTTTTAATATAACTCTGATTGTATTCGAAGAAAGTCATATGCACCTAGGATGCCTTGAGGGTGAGTAAATCATGAGGTCATTTTCATCTTTGGGTGAACTAACCCTTTAAAACACGTAAATCACAGTAGTATTCAAAGCTGGATTTAGACATATGTGAATAATACAGTAATGCCTGATATGCCTCATGAGTTCAGCACAGTGGTAAGATGTAAAATTTTCCAGTTTATTTCTTCTGCTCACACTGACAGCTGCTCTTTTATCTAGTTTGGAGATTGTGTTGAAGTCATTGCTATGGTAACATTTTTATATATACGGGATATTGAGATATGCTCTCAAAACAGCTGATCTGCGAACGCACCCTGGATTTCATTAGTTGTAGAAGGACATGGTGGATCAGGTTTGAAAACCAAATCAGTAAACAATACGCAGAACCTGATTTCACCAAATGCAACATGTTCCTGGATCAATCCTGTTGTTGATCTTGGAACAACATTCCTATAAACCAATCCGATTTGAGGGACAAGTTAGCTGTTTCCCCGCCATTGACGGAATTTTTCATCATTTATGACACAACGCTTCCCCGCCATTGACAGCATTTTCCGGCTTTCCGTGTTTTCTGTTATATGGTCGGGGCGCTATGACGCATCTTCTGAAAGAGTACTGAATCTCCTAATTAAAACACAGGTGAAGAAGCAGAAACAAGCCCTGCCTCCCAATGTGAACTAAATGTGAACGCCCAATAGTATTGAAAATTACTAATGTCACATACTTTTTAGGATGGATAGCACAATTGTGATGCTGGCAAGCAATATCATATGTAAGCACATGCAAATGCAAAATAGCGTGATCACCAACATTAAACAGCATATAAATCAAAACTGTCGAACATTAAAGAATGAAATGTCGACCATAAATGAGGTATGGCAAACTTTGGGGCTGTTGATGGGCTGTTGATTGGCTGTTCTGATGGATCTACTTTATCTATGTTTTGATTATTGTTTCTTTTTTATGAAACTTAACCACATTCAAGTGTTGATTTAAAAAAAGTAATGCATGAAGCTAGAATAAAACATGTTTGCTTGTTAAAAAGCAGAGGGTCTGCTCTTTCTTTTTGATATATTGCTTGTTCAGATATTCATACAACAAAATATTCTGGGGGCCATGAATTTTGTGAAAATTATAAGAAAATTGTGACTAGCAAATGTTGGCAGTGAAAGAGTTAACAGGTTATGTCAAGTTTATACTTACAACCAGTGTTAGGTGCTTCTACATCAGTGTTATTCACCTGTCATTTCCCTCTGATTTTAGGGATAACTTATGGTTAGGGTTAGGTTTAGGGGTAGGACAGGATTTTGTTGTTTGGACAGGAATGTTGTTCCAGCATCAACAAAATATGTTGACCCAGGAAGATGTCTTGGCAAAACCAGGGCGTGCATTGAATACAGTGTGTGCCTAACCTTTCAAGCCTTTAAATTTGTGGTTAAAGAGGATGGATTTACCTAAAGCATGCCCTATCTAGCTTCCGCTTTGAACAAAGCAATCCAAAGGTGCTAGATTACAGAAGCTAAAAAGGAATATGCAAATATAAAAGAGCTACCATGTACCCTATATTACAGAGGCAATAATCTTAAATCTAATGCGTAAAGTCCAAACCCAGTGATCCACACATTAAATCTGTGTTTTACTCTTGCCTTCTCTTACAAACATATGTAATCTCTTACAAACATATGTAATCTCTCTCTCTCTCTCTCTCTCTCTCTCTCTCTCTCTCTCTCTCTCTCTCTCTCTCTCTCTCTCTCTCTCTCTCTCTCTCTCTCTCTCTCTCTCTCTCTCTCTCTCTCTCTCTCTCTCTCTCTCTCTCTCTCTCTCTCTCTCTCTCTCTCTCTCTCTCAATCAAACACTAGTACAGAAATAGCCCTAATGGTAGTGACAACTGAGGTGTAAAATCTAAACTGTTGCTATGGAAAAGAGAAGAGAACAGGTTTGACTGCCATCATGCTACCAAATTAATGAGCATACAGAGACTAGCATTGCCACAGGTTACTGTACCAGCGGTACAGGTTACCATGTTAACAGGATTTAATAGCACAGAAGGAGCTATAATTAGAGCTTGAGAGAGCAGAATTGTTTCAAAATTAGAGCTCTTGATTAAATGTGCAAAGTTGCTCTTGAAAGTGAAAAACACACATTTGAATAGCAAATGCGAACATCTGCAATGCTAATTAGCTGGTAGCCTAAATAAGGCACACATTACGTCAGTGGAAGGTTTTTGTGTGTGTTCTGTTCACGTCACACATCACATTTTCCCTCTTTTTCTCTCCTCCAGGATTCTACTGACAGTTGTGGTGATATTCCGTATCCTGATTGTGGCCATTGTAGGCGAGACCGTGTATGAGGATGAGCAGACCATGTTTATCTGCAACACTCTCCAACCTGGGTGCAACCAGGCCTGCTACGACAAGGCCTTCCCCATCTCCCACATCCGATACTGGGTCTTTCAGATCATCCTTGTTTGTACACCTAGCCTGTGCTTCATCACCTATTCGGTACACCAGTCGGCCAAACAGCGTGACCGTCGCTACTCCTTCCTCTACCCAATTATGGAGAAGGACTACAGTCGTGAAGGTGCCCGCAAACTACGCAACATTAACGGTATTTTGGTGCAGCATTCTGACAGTGGTGGCGGAAAGGACGAACCTGATTGCTTAGAGGTAAAGGAGATCCCAAATGCTCCAAGAGGCCTCCTGCATGGCAGGAGCTCCAAGGTACGTCGGCAAGAGGGCATCTCTCGCTTTTACATAATCCAGGTAGTGTTTCGCAATGCACTGGAGATAGGCTTCTTGGCGGGGCAGTACTTTTTATATGGCTTCAGTGTTCCCGGCATCTTCGAGTGCGACCGCTACCCCTGCCTAAAGGAGGTGGAGTGCTACGTATCACGGCCCACTGAGAAGACGGTCTTCCTAGTGTTCATGTTTGCAGTGAGTGGTATCTGCGTCGTGCTCAACCTTGCAGAGCTCAACCACCTGGGCTGGAGGAAAATTAAGGCTGCCATTCGAGGTGTACAAGCCCGCAGGAAGTCCATCTGTGAGATCCGTAAAAAGGACATGGCCCACCTGTCACAACCGCCAAACCTGGGCAGGACCCAGTCCAGTGAGTCTGCTTATGTCTAATCTCCATTCATCCAAATATGGCGTCACAAGGAGTGGAGAGTGGGATTTTGAAATTACTTGTGCAAATGTTTATAATGACGAAGAGGGAGTGGCTCCACAGAGCCACACCTCTTTCCCACAAGCCACTCCCACCCTCTTTAATGCATATGACAATGTTTAAGGAAGTATGCACAATGTAAGGCTTCTGGAGCAGCACGTGAAAACGATGCATGGAGGAAGTCTCAAACTGTGTACAAGCATCGTTGGAAGGGTGAAGAGCGTGAGGTGTTCTGCTGGGAGCTGATGGATGTCAGTGCTATGGAAACAAAAGAATCTGGGATTGTTTTTTCACTTTTCTCACTCTTAGATCTTGAGGATTGAGGAAGAACGAAGAAGGATATTTAGCAAGAGAGCGTAGCACATCTATAACCTCCCACTTTTCTCAACCGTTGTCACTGAGATGGTGCCAGAAGAGGAATACTGTTTAGGTTTGCACTCCTGGCAGTGAATCGACCTAAAACAAACAACGGGTGAGATATAAACATTGTTACAGCAGTGGCACCTTCACTTTGACGTATGATTGAACAAACATTAGCATCGTTTTTGTAATCTCTCTCTAGTTGTCGTACAAGACTGGGAGATGATTATTACCTCTGCGCAAACTGTGCCCTTCCACAAAGCCACCCACTCTTGCGTGTTCCAGTCAAGTATTTCTCCCTCTTGTGGTGCATGAATGTGTGTTTATATGTGTGTATGTGACCAAAGTTGAAAGAATTTAGAGACTGCAGATTCCTTTTTGTTCATTTTATAGTTTTTTTTTTAAAGGTTGGTGCCATCAACTTAAATGACTGTTTTTTCCTTCAGATTATTATTTAAAACATATAGTTAAAAGATTATTACAAAGTTAGATTATTTATCTTTATTGGGAAAGGGAGCCAACCCTGCTGAAAAGAATTTCCATGCTGGCCCAAGGCTGGTTTATGTTGATTATTGCTAGTTTAGCTGGTGGACATAGATTTGTGTCTGAAATCGAATACTTCCCTACTATATAGTATGCGAATAACAGTTCGCCAAAAGAGTCCCAGACAGCAACATTGTGTCGGGCCAGATCCGGGCCAAATCAGGTACATGTGGAGTCCATGCGTACCGGATGTGGGCCAGATATAAGCGACACTATGTTGCTGTCTAGCTAGTATGTCAGAATAGTATTGGAAAAAAGTTGACGAAAAGTCCCCGGATGACCAACTACTTCCGGTGAGATTCTGAAGTGTGCATACGATGGACACTTTACTATCCCATGAGGCCACAGGAAAGGATTTGTGAATGGCAGTGAAGTGACAATAGGTCACGTGACAGTAACAACATGGCGGATGTAGTATGTCTGATTTTCATTCATACTTCCCACGTTCATACTATATAGTACGTAGCCTACATTTTAACGGTCGCAAAGTAAATTCAAATGCAGTACCTACACAAAGTATGCGATTTCAGATGCACCAGAAAAAAATATGCTAGGTAACCAGCATGGTCTTTCTGGTGAATGTGATTAACAAAGAAAATCTTATTTGTTATGATCATGTAGATGCTAAAATGTTTTCATGTATCCAGATGTTTCTATCAGATGAATTTATTATCAAAAAAAATTGCATAAAGGTATCTTTCAAAGGCATGTTTACAAAGCTTTAGCCGTCAAATGACTTTTGAAATGAAAATTGATGTTCAGTGTGTGTTATTAGGAAAAAGGAACAATTTACAGTGTTTTTATTAGCTTTTTCTTCTTGTCACGTGTTTATCGGCATGCCTTTATTAGTAAGAAAAGAAGACGCTTAGAAAAAAATATATGTATGCATTGCACTTTGTGGGATGGGAAGAGTGGATAAAAGGAGAAACTCACTCTGGGAAGGACATTAGTGGAGGGAAAGTGAGCCTTTTGAATTGGTCCATCCTAAATAAGATCAATGACGAGTATAGGCGTATGTGCGTGTATGTAGCTGTGATCCCCTGTGTGCCTTTGTTTACACAGTGTGGGATAAAGCAGGGTGTAAATTCTCTAACAAGACACACACATTACATTGAGTTGTCATTCAGCCAATATAGAGCACTAGCTTAGGCCCACTAAAGAGAGTACTTGTGCCTACACCGCCCTGACTAACCTCTGCACGTGTGCATGAAACAACCCAGTGTAGACAGAACACAGTGCAACTAACACGGGCCAGATCACTGACATACCGCAGAGGCAGAAAACACTGACGGAGAAGATGCAGAGAGAAAGAGAGGAAACTGCAGAGGCCCTTTAATAGCAACACAATGTGTCCTGACTTAGGCATGTCTTATAGAAAAGTCTTTCACAGGAAAGTGTGTGTTTATGTTTAGCTGGACATGAAGTGTAGTTCATCCACAAACCTGATTCAGGCCAGAAGTCAGTGTGAGGATGGATATTGTCGTTCACATCTAAATCGAACGAGAGGTATAAAATAGGCCACGTTTATGAGGCCTCACTTTTGTTTTACTGCAAATGTAAACAACTCGTAAATGATCCGTAAAACTTTTAGAAGCAAATGCACACTTTTCTGTACAACCCTGTTGCCTCCGAGATGAAAACCAGGATTTCTATGCTTACATTTGCGCCCAAGGTCCAAAATTAACTCTCATCAAGCGGCAAATGCAATTGGCAAGTACATAAATGAAGCCTCTTGCCAGTTTATTAGGAACCGCAACTGACTGCAATATGTGAGTCAGTTGAAGTGATGCAATTTAAAGACATACAAAAAAACTATTGCAAATACAGTTCCATGGCCATTACCAAATTTCCAGGACTGGTACATTTTCACCCCGCCATTTGCCAGCATGACGAAAAGTTAATTTTGGATGCTGTGCATGCACTCTAAAACATTTTTTATTGAACACGGTTTGGAAAAAAATGTCAATGGAATATAAAAAGATAACTAAAGCAAGTCTACTTATCGTAACCAAATTTGCGTCACAGGTCAATTAATCTGGTTTTAAGGAGGCTAGGATGAAAAACAAGACAAAAATGCAGTGCATCTATCTAGGAAGCAACTCAATTCAATCAGAACAGACAAAATAACACTGTGCTACGGCTAAACGAAAGGTTCATGTTCGGTTGTATCCTCTGCAGATCTAATAATCGGGACCAGTTTAACATGTAAATTATAAGGGACTATAGCCATTATTGTATGGGGTAAAAAGGAAATGCACCCCTTCGCTTGGGACCAAGCATATCCAATATCTGTCTCTTTTCGTACGCTGTACCTTCTCCTGAGAATTCCCGCTCCTTTATTCCGATCTAAGAAAATAGCAATCCTAGCAAAATCATAACCTCTGTAACTATGCAGCGTTAAAGGGCATCTTTTACAAGCGTATTATTTTCAAGAGCAGTTCAGAGATTATGAAGATTGATTCCCCAAGTGAGAACTTCTTCATGTGCTTGCATTAATCCACTCTTCTCCTCTGTCTATTTTTTATGAATCCTATATCAAGGTTTAAATACTAGACAAAAAAGAACAATGTCAAATTTTGTTTCTTCTTTTTATTTATTCCAGCTTGTGAATTATGTTTGTGTGTGTTACTCTTTTATACCGTGCTGTAATATGAGGGTTAACCGCAGGGGGTATTTAAAGACCAGAACTAGGATATGAAGTAAAAATGTGGCTTTACTTGCCAAAGTTATATGCAACTTCATAACTAACTGGGTTTCAGTGAATGGGTTGTTTACTGTAAAGCATGTATGACTGACACGGAAAGCATGTTTTTGTTCTTCTTTTCCCTCTCTTTTTTTTTTTTAATGAAACACAAAAGCAGGGACATGTCAAAAAACATGGTTAGATTAGAAAACTGGGTAAAGTGGCAAATTCTTGAGGCTTTAATGGGCCAAAACTGAATTGAAAGACTGTAGCAGGTTTTTAGACTGCAATCTTGTTACAAACGTATGCAACACTTAATTTTCAGCACAAACTTTTGACACGAGGGAAGTATTTTTACGGTTAAATGCATACCGTAGTCACTGCCAGATGATTTTGTAGAAAATAACCGTTTTCACCTACAAAAAGTGGAGACATAATTGATGTGTAAATAACCAGCCTGCTGTTTAATTGACAATATGATGATAATCTACTGCCACTGCTCGTCTTCTCTGATGTGAGATGAAGATATTAACTGCTGATATTTCAGTCATAAAGTCATAATGGCAATTTAACACCCAGAAAACATAGTGGACCAGTGCATGTGGGGAAAAAATGTCTCAGGTGACAGATTTTTTTAAAATGACCTTTTCAAATTTTAAGTGTTTCTACAATTATTGTTTGGTGTACAGTGTCTTTGCAAAAGCTTGTTGAAAGTTTGCCCATGTTTTATAGAGTTCTAAAACAAAAACTATTGATAAATTGTGAATTATTTGATACCAGTGAATCTCCTGGCAGTGCAGAGTGATTTTCACAGCAATCAGTCTACCCAGATGGCCAAGATATGGGCATATTTATTTTGTTTGTAAAATACATATTTTGTTGATCCTGGAACAACATTCCCATCTGTAAATTTGGTCTTAACACTATTTCACATGTTCCTGGAACAACACTGAAATCAATCGGATTTGAAGGACAAGTTAACAGTTTATGTCAAGTTTAGACTTACAACCAGGGTTAGGTGCTTCTACATCAGTATTATTCACCTGTCATTTCCCTCTGATTTTAGGGACAAGTTATGGGTAGATACCCTACCCATATGGATATGGTTAGGATTACATTTTCAGACAGGAATGTTGTTCCAGGATCCTGATAATATGCTGATCCAGGAACATGTCTTGCTTGGCAAGATCACGATGAACAAACCTAACCCTGGTTGTAGGCCTAGACTTGACATAAACTGTAAACTTGTCCCTCAAATCTGATGTTGTACTTGGTGAAATCACATCCACCCTACTGAGATATACATATACAACAGAGTGAAGTTCATTCCCGCTTAGCTCAGGAAAAAAGAATCATTCTAATCTCATTCTAATCCCTTTTGAATGATCATCAAATGTCCCAGAATGCTGGGACAGTGTCTGCCAAAAATCACGGCACCCACAGTCACCAGAGCCCGTGTCCCAACCACATTTTTACCAACTAAATCTCTGGCTCATGAGGAATCCCTAATTTCGGCATACACAGTTAAATGAGATTATGCATTTTTAATCGGTTGTCCTTCTCCTTATAACCACTGTTGTATGTCCAAAAAGCCATCCTTTAGTTTTAACCCTCATATAGTATTCACTTTTCCTTTCTCTTTAAGTACAAAATTTGTCTAGGATGATAGTTAAGGGAAGCTTCAACTGATTACAACTCCACGTGTGCTGCCAGGGCTGTTTGACACCCGCCGCACAAACCGTACTAATCTCTCAGGAATAAGAGTCGCCGCTCCTAATCACTGCTAGCTGCTTACATGGTCGTATAAATACACGATTAGCATTTGGCAAAGGCAAAAGGGCAAGCGAGTCATCTATCCCTCGTACCTACACCATCACAGGACGAATCACATCAACACATGTCACTATAACTCAGGATCTGTGCAAAAGGCACCAATCCTAAAAAAACGTTTGTACACAGAGAGAGAGAGAGAGAAGGAGAGCAGCACGAGAAATCAGGGCCCGTTCTGCTAACCAGGGAAACATTACTGGACATCTTTTCAGTTCGTCGCAAAGTGTGACATCAATTAGCCATATGAAATGAGTGGCGAGTAGACATGTGACTTCCCAGATAGCAAGCCACCGTCGAAACAATGTTAAATTAATGTTTATGTGTCAATGTTAACTGCATTGAATCAATATCACTTTTGCACCCGCAATTAATGCTGAGAAAATGTTGAAATTTCTTCCAAAAATGAATGATAATGACATTGAATCAATGTTACAATGTTCTTGGTTTGTGACTTTCAACAAATCATGTGTTTTGGTAAACACTTTTACAAAAACCACCATCGCACATAAAAAGCCAAGAGTCAAATTGCCAAAATAAAGCAAACACTGATCACCATAACGGTGACCAAACATTTTCAATAAAACATCTAAACCTTTGTTAATTCTCCAAAAGAACTTCTGCTGAAATCTTGAGATATGTATTGTCTTATTTTATCTTCGGTTGATTTCAGGCTGTGCGGCTTTAAGTCAGTTGTTGTTGTTGTGTTTAATTTTCTGATTTTTCAATGCCATTACCATTGATTTTTGGATTAAATTTCAACCTTTTTTCAACATTAATTGCGAGTGCAAACATGATGTTTATTCAGTGCAGTTAACGTTGACAAATTAACATTGTTTTGATGGTTGTTTGCCCCCTTGGTCACTGTTGCTTGGTTACAAACTTTACAGCGCGTCCCATTAATTATTTTGAATAATGAATGAAGTTATGCCGGAATATGATTAAAAACTGTCGAATCAGTGAATCCGAATCAAATGATTATGTCAAACGAAAAGAGAAAAGCTTAATTTTATAGCGAATAAAATTGTTTCACTATAATAATTGCCCCATTAACAATGTTTTGCTCTATAATTTCTGTAAAATATTCAAACAAATGACTTCCTTAGACTTAAAAGAGCAAACGTTTGTCTGATAATATGGCGGATGGCTACAGTTGCTTATTAAGGCAATGCTTAGTCAATTCAAAAACAAAATATTGTTTTTCAGTTATTAAAAGATTCAGAAATGCAGATGCTAGACTTGTAATACCCTACGCCATATGGTAAAGCATAACGGCGCTACCTGTAGCTAAACATTCTTCAGAGATTACAATGTGCAACCCTTTAATCCACCATTAAATAAACTGTCTGATTACTTTATCTAATTAAAATGGGCTTAGATTGTGTGCACTGAATGGGATTTATGAATTTATTTTCTTTTAAATAAGATTTTCTTTTTCTTATTTTGTGTGTGGGAATTATACAAATGTGGTCAACGCACAATTGTGTTCAACTCATTGTGCAAAATGTGATGTTCCTGAAATATCAAATGGGTGCTGCTAAAATGCTTAAGTAATATTACTGACAGCTGTACATCAATTGCTACAAAAAGTCTACAAATTGCACCATATCTCTCAGCCCTGTTTCAATCTGTTTCTTGCTGAATTTAATCCAAATGAACAATTCTTACTTGTTTCTAATTTCCACGAGAAAATCTGTTGTTTGGAGCACAGATTTCTGTTTTGTAACTGACCTTATTTGAAGGTTTTCTTTCTATATGTTTCTGAATTGTGGATTGTGTACAATGACTTAATTAAACACCTTGAATGAACTCAATGATTTGTCCTTTAGTGTGCGTTTTTGTGTGTATACTGTATACTAAATTCAGATATTTTCATGGATATCTGGTGCATATTTTAAACAGCAGGATCACATATTAAACTGGTTTTGTGCACACACACCGACGTGGGGAAAAAAAAAGATTTCTTCATTAAAAAGAAATAGTAAATAGTATGAGGGAAATACTGATCTCTTTTTTGGAAATACTGATCACCAAATCTCCAGGCACTCATCCGGGAGAATGCCCATACAAGGAATTCCACCCATTTTTAAGTAATACATGGCCAAACTTTGAATTTTTTTCCCGAAACTTGTTTGAACCTGGAAGGAGTGTATTGGACACAGACATACTCTGTCATACGTCCAAAGCATTTTTTGAAATTTTGGCCATGTTTAGCATTAGCATCCAACTCTTTAAAAGTGTAAATAAGTTTAACCCCCCCCCCCCTATAAACCATCTAAGAACATTTTAGACTGGTTGATTTACAGAGAATGGATTGTTTTACTAAATATTTGTGTTTGCTCATTAGACTACTGTACTGTTAGCTTAGCAACATGCTAATGTCATAGTCTATTGAAATCACTCTCAAGTACACTGGAAAAAAAAATTAACTTACTTTTTCTTTTTCAAGTTTTTGCACACATATTTTTTTAAGTACATTTCACATATGGAATTAAGTAAACTCAACTAAGTTAAGTAAAATGAACAATACATTTTTTTAATTTTTAACTTTTTTTGCAATACTATTTATTCAAAAACTGAATTAAATCACACTTTAAATTGTATGCTTTACGTAGAAACAGCTAAGTAAATAATACAGTAGATATTGTGTGACTCCACATCTACATCTACCGGTACGTAATAGTAAACTCAGTACCCAGAGATCTACTTGGTACAAAATACACAATGACGGTAACATTCGATGGATCGTTTTTGAGTATGAATGTCATTTTTAGTACAAAATTAACTCCAAATGTCACAAAATGGCAAGTTACTAAATCTAACAATAAAGCAATAATAAAACAGTGTAAATAGTGCTGTAAAACTGCAACAAACAAACACAAAAATCAACCTGATTGTTTATGCATGCCCCAGTCCATGATGGGAACACCCGTATCAGAAAAGTTGAGTTTTACTTAATTTTATAATGTTGATATTTGGTATTGTGTATTGTCTGGCAAAGTGCTGCCTATGTAGAGTGTTGCAAATCAATCACATTCCATGATGGTTAAAATTATGTCTTAAAAGACAGTTGCCTTCTAAATTTAGAGTAGAGAATGTAGAGAAAAAATAAAGCATGAACTTATGTTCCCCCCCCCCCCTCCACTTTAACAACCAATTAAGCTGCAGAACATGTTATTTGATAAATTTATTCAAGAACGTTCCTTGCAATATATAAGTGCCAGAGAGGAGCATTACAGAGAAGCAGTGTAAAAATGTGGTGCAAACTAAGTGAGGGTGAAAGAAAGATATGGTCTTTTCTTAAATAAATATGACATAGCAAATGAATGCCAGAGCTATTCTTTGCCTGACTGGGTGGACTTTGGGGGAAAAAACTCATTGAGAAAACTCTTTATTCATGAAACACAAGCAGAATAATGTCATTTACGTCTTTTAGTTTGTCAAGAGATTTAAAGGTCCCGTTCTTCGTGATCCCATTGTTCAAACTTTAGTTAGTGTGTAATGTTGCTGTTAGAGCATAAATAATACCAGTAAAATTATAAAGCTCAAAGTTCAATGCCATGCGCGATATTTTATTTAACAGAAGTTTCTTTCAAAGCCTACAGCGAATGGCCGGCTTGGACTACATCCTGGTACTTCCTTCATAAATGACGTCAGTAGAACAGACTAACCTCCGCCCACAAGAATACGTGAAAAAAGGGGGCGTGGTCTTGTTGCTGTCCCACGTGGAGAAGAGGACGTGTCGCGTGGAGAAAAGGAAGTGTTGCGTTTGAGTGTGTTTGTCGCCATGTCGTCGAGACGCTGTTATTTTCATCCCGGAGTCAAATCACCTTTGTTTGGCTTTCCCAGGGACGCTGTAGAGATCATTGAGCGCATACATCTCCCGTTAAGAGGCGTGACCTTTCCACGTGCGCTAAGCTGCTGTCGAATCACAACACAGGAACCGTGCCACGTTCGCTAAGCTGCTGTCCAATCACAACACGGGAACCGCTGGCACAATCAGAACTCGTTACGTATTTCTGAAGGAGGGACTTCATAGAACAAGGAACTCATCAGCCGTTTTTAGGACAGTGAAAACAGCGGTATACAGATGAGTAAATTGTGTGAAAAATACTGTGTTTTTTTACACGCGAAACATGAACACATGTTATATTGCACACTGTAAACACAATCAAAGCTTAAAAAATACACGAAGAACGGGACCTTTAAGGCACTGTTTTAAAGAGTGTGCATGTGCGGACGTGCTCTTGTACGCAAGGACCAAGCAGCAACCTCCCCCAGTTTCTCTTGAAGCCAATACGGAAGTGACTTAAACTGCAATTCATCGACTGGCCTCTAGGGACAGGCTCCAGAGGGAGCAGAATCTCATTGAGCTCCATGTTAAAATGCCCAACTTTACAAAAGAATAAAACATGTTTACAGCCTGGTACAAATTGTAGTTTTGGTCTATACGGCTAATTTTGCCCTTCATGACAACTGTGAGGGGGGTGAATTTGTTTTATAACTCATTCGTTTACATTATATAAAGCCTTAAAGCTCTGCATAATTAAGGGAGTGGCCACTTTGAGTGACAGGTGGATAGCCGTTTGTCTGCTGTCTGTTAGTCATCACGTCACTTCAGCTCCGCCCACGTCCCGCCTCTTTGCCCATTTTCTATTAACCGGGAGTGACGAGCGATGACGCTCTGCCAAGATGGCAACGGCCAGCTCGACCCTACTTTACGCTTCAAAACTGCTCTTCAGAATCCTATGGGTGACGTCACGGACACTACATCCATATTTTTTTAGTCTATGGCAAGGACGAGCCAATGATTGAATCTGGAAATAAAGCAAAATAACTGAGAAAAACTTGAATTAGTCCTCAGATGCCATGTTCATAATTTATAGCAAAAAAATCTAACATTAATTCAACCTTAAATTAATGTATTAAAGGAAGTTATTACTCCACCACCTGCATGACATCATTAACCAACGTGGAACGAAAAATTTGCGAACAATACGTTTTCGGGAAACGGTCACGACTAGTTGATTTCTTCAACGATGCAACGTACTATGGTAGTTAAGCAGTGAGTAACGTCGTTGTACGGGAAACGCACCCCAGGAAAGGTAAGACTGAATAATGTAAATTTAACAGTTGGCTCCATTAAATCTGAGACTGTGAAAATCTGGAAAAATTATCATGTAAAATGTAGAAGCAATTCTGCACCCATTTCAGGTCACTAATCAAATAAGCTCATTTGTTTTTTCTTTTGTTTTGTTTTTTACTGTTTGTACAAAAGGTCAGATATCGTAGAAGATGCCCTTTGAGACATCCTCAAATCATGCTGGGATAATGGATTATTATTAAGACCCTGTTGAAAAATCAACATATGCTGGTTAGGTATGTTTAGCAGCTGGTTTGAGCTGGTTTAAGATGGTCCTTAGCTGGTTTTAAGCTGGTCAAGTGCTGGTCCTAAGAAACTAGCTCCAGCTCACGACCAGCTTAAACCAGCTCAAACCAGCTGCCATACCGGGGGTTTAGCACAAATGTGTGGAGTCCATGCCAGTTTTAGTACTGCTCTCATAAAAGCACAAGGGGTACACACTAAATCAAATGCAAAATAGAAGCATTTTCACTAGTGGTTTCAGACTTTTGAACTTTGTGTTGTTTATACATAAACAGCCCTGCGCTAAATTGCACAGTAACCTGATCACATATTAGTAATTGTAAGCTGGATAAGACGTTGTTTCCAAGTGCTTAACTGCATTAATGAGTTCATGCAGTTCCTAGATCAACAAAACACACAACAGCTTCTTAATAGCAGTGGTCATAGCAGGAATATGGTAATTATAATGGAAAGGCTAATGAACTGCCATGAATAAAAGATTAAAACTGCAGGAACATTTCCTTCTAAATGTGGTCTTTTATTTGAAGCATCACAATTTGTACGTATGTGACATTAGATAGCTTGTCTATTTTCTTTTATTGTAGACATCTATGTGTGTGTCATGTCAACCCCCTTCTACTGCCCGCAGTCACATGGTTGCGAGTTGGGATTGAGGGACTGTTGCCACGGCAATAAGCCAAGCAGTAATATCACTAAGCGCTACAGGGATTATTGTGTGGACAGATGGGTGAGAGAGCGTCACTTCCTAAGAGACGAGCAGAGATCACGGCAGGCTCCGCCCACACGCTATATGTCATAATCGTTAGCATCACCTGCAGCCGCCCGCATGCATCATCTGATCTCCCACAGTGAAAGTAAATGTCACTATAATCACCTTTGATCAACGTAATCATATATTTAAAATACAGCAAAAGCAGACTCGTCCTGGTAACATATTCATGCGCCACTAGAGATTCAGATTATAATAGCCAGCATTAGCACTGATTTGCTATTTAATGCATGCTCCGCTCTTTCGTTAATAGCATGACACAGCTATCAATAAATTGTGCATGTGGAGCAGTGAAATGAATGAAATTAAATTCAGTAATGTACATGCACTCCGCCTTCAGATACTAATGACCTCTCTTTGACAAACCCGCGAGCAGGGGAAATGGCTTCAATCCACTCTTCACATGCAGCTCTCATGTTGGGGTCGAGGTGGACGGCTCTGCCTGACTGCTCCTGTCTTCAGGACTAACAGATGAAGAGGAGAGGGGTTTGCACCCTACTGAAAGAGACGAGAATGAGAAGAGAAAAATGAGTGCTAAACCGCTTAGTGCAATTGCATTGTGTATTTTGTTTAATGTAAAAGTACTTTCTCTTACTTATCCCAGTTTAATATGCAGAGTCAAATCGACCCTTATGAAATATGCAAATCAAATTTATTTTTTTAAACGGAACAGTTTTTTTTTTTACTTTAGACAAAATATATATTTTTACATGTTTACATATGGTTTTTTGTATTATATTTGATACATCAGGCTCATAGTATGATATATGATAATATGGAGCTGAAAAATGGAGGGGGAAATATGCAATTTGGTGCAGTTACTGGTATTTATATGGCCAAGAATATAAATCAGTGAGATCTTTACAACAGTCTAACAGATTATTTACATCAAATGTATACAAATATCCATTTTCACTTGATCCCAAGCAAGCAATAGCCGTCATTTCCCCACCTCTATAGACCCAATATAGTCTGGCTATGTATCACCTACTTCAAGTCAAAATAACCTTGAGTTTGGTTACATGTCGGTTTTGCCTAAATAACTTGCGAGATGTATGATATTCCACCATGTAAGCAAAGTCAACAGTGATTACAATGTGTTTGGTTTCATTTCTTTGACATGTTCATGTTCTAGATGACTAGTCTATTCTTGGGCTTTGGTTCTTTATGTCTATTACATTTTCTCTGACAGCCCAAATGTTGCCTTGTTTTAGCCTAGACATCGGGGCTGTGTTTGGATGGCTATTAGATGTCTTTTAAATGCAAAATTTCTTGCCATCTCAATAATGGGTAACACTTTATAATAACTCAAGCTATGAAGCACTAGTTAAGCATTAGTACATAGTTAAATCATCATTTATAAAGCATTAATAGACATTAATAAGCAGTTTACAAATACAGCTATACGTCAAATCAAATCAAATCACTTTATTGTCACACAGCCATATGCACAAGTGCAACAGTAGGTGAAATTCTTAGGTGCAGTTCCGAGCAAACATAGTAGTCATGACATGACATGTACAACATTTAAGCAACAACATATTACACATCTGATGCGCACACAATTACTCACAGCACAGTATACACTACAATAAACAATAAATAATTTACACAATGTGAGTGTAGTTCTCACAGCTTTAAACAATATACACATACTTACAATATACATATACTTTAAACAATATACACTAAACATACATTAAACAATAACAGTATACATTAAGCTATAGTAATAATATACAATGTACAGTATACAATGTTCACAAATAGAAATCCGATGTACAATAGATGCTGTATGATAAATAAATGTGTATATAATGTGTGTGTATCTACAGTGGGTTGTGCTGAGTGATATTCTGTCCAGTGTGTGTTATGATACTGATGGATCAAGAGTTAAGTAGTCTGATTGCTTGTGGGAAGAAGCTGTTCTGGAGTCGGCTGGTGCGTGTTCTGATGCTGCGGTACCGCCTGCCTAATGGCAGCAGTGAGAGCAGCCAATGGTTCGGGTGGCTAGAGTCTCTGATGATCCTCTGAGCTCTCTTCGCACACCGCCTGACGTGCTTTATTCTTGATTTATAAGAATATCTATAATGTGTTTAATAATTGTATTTTCATACTTTATTAATGATACATTTATCATTTCTACATTTACATTTACATTTATGCATTTAGCAGACGCTTTTATCCAATGCGACTTACAACTTGGGGGTACATGAAGCGATTGGTCATGAAGAGTCGAGAAGCACAATAAGAGCCTGAAATCCTGAGACCGTGTACATTGCTCAGTGTAGCACAGGCTAGAGTAGGGAGGGAAGAAGGAAGAGAAAGAGGAAAGGAAAGTTTTTAAGTTTTTAAGAGGTTAAGTGCTCACGGAAGAGCTGAGTTTTAAGTTGACTTTTGAATGATTCTGCGTTTCAATGATTCTGCGTTTCGGATGGCGTTGGGAAGATCGTTCCACCAGCTGGGAACATTGAATGAAAATGTTCTGGAAATCGCTGGGCGCTTCGGCGTTCTCTGCGAGGCTTTCCTCTCACAAAAAGAGCTTGCACGTGACGCGTCCTTTTCAGTCCTTTCCGTGTACTTCTGGGTGTGGCCGGTTGCTTTCCTCTTTCGATGGGCACAAACACTGCTTGGTATGTTTGGGCTTACAGCATGCTCAAGCAGCGTTTGTGGATAAGTCATGTTCCCACTGCGGGAACATGACCATCGCGGTGTTGCGGTCAAGACTCCATGACCTTCGTAATGAAGTGAGAGTCCCCTCTTCCACAGTCCCAGAGGCCCAGTACTTTGGCTGGTGGTCAGGGTGACCTGATGGTTACGGTGTGGAACAAAGCCCCGACGCTCATGCCTCGGGCCACACCCCCGTCTTGCACACCGCAACCCGTGAGTGCTCAGACGCAGATCGCGGGGCCTGCTCCGGCCCCCCCGCGCATCTCGTTTGGCGCTCCGGAGGAGGATGCGATGTCGGTCACCGCATCACAAGGTGGGCTCGAGTCGTGGATGATGGATGATGGATGATGACTCGGCTGTGCTGCCGCCCTCGGGCGTTCCAGCATTACCCGAGTCGGACCCAGAGCTGACAGCCATGTTGTCTCGGGCAGCCGCGAGCCTAGGGATAGAGTGGAACCCTCCGCCCTGTCCCGAACGCTCCAGGCTCGATGATTGGTTTTTGGGAGCGCACGCTGACAACCGTCAGTCCCCGCCCCCAATACCTTTCTTTCCTGAGCTGCATGAGGAACTCACGCGGCCCTGGAAGTCCCCGTTGTCTTCCCGTGACCGTTCGACGACTTCCTCCGCCTTCTCCGCCCTCGATGGGGCGGTGGCCAACGGGTACACTGGGGTCCCCCCAGTTGAACGTTCTGTTGCGATGCAACTGTGTCCACAGAGTGCTTCAACTTTGCACGGCGATCCTAAGCACCCCTCCAAAGCCTGTCGATTCACATCAACCTTGGTGGCGAAATCGCACAGAGCCGCGGGGCAGGCTGCCGCCTCTTTGCATGCCATGGCGATCCTCCAGGTCTACCAGGCCAGGATCCTCAAGGACATGCACGAGGGCAGAGTTGATCCGGGGCTCTTAAATGAGCTGCGTGCCGCCACCGACCTCGCTCTCCGGGCGACGAAGGTGACCGCACGCTCCCTGGGTCAAGTGATGTCCACAAACATGGTCCAGGAGAGACACCTGTGGCTGAACCTGGCAGATATGCGGGACACCGAGCGAACCCGGTTCCTCGATGCCCCCATATTCGGCGGGGCGGTCGAAGACTTCGCCCAACAGTTTTCAATCGCCCAGAAGCAGACTGAGGCTATTAAACACGTACTGCCCCGGCGGCCAGCTGCTGGCCTAAGGCAGCAGCCTTCACCCGGGCCGGGTGGCAGAGGTCGCCGTAGGAAGGTGTCACAATCCGCTCAGCCCGCCCCGCGCCTCAGGTTCCTCCCTGCTTCCGGGGAGTCCGTTCCACTATGATCGGGGCCAATGCCCCCGTCATGCGAGCGGAGATTTCCACCCTACTGGCGAAGGGTGCGATCGAACCTGTCCCTCCAGCCGAGATGAACTACGGGTTCTACAGCCCGTACTGAAACTATTTCAGAGGCTCCTGGGGCATATGGCATCTGCAGCCGTGGTAACGCCGCTCGGATTGCTACATATGAGACCGCTTCAGCACTGGCTACGCGATCGAGTCCCGAGATGGGCATGGCGGTCTGGCACGCTCCGGGTACAAGTGACTCGGGCCTGCTTACAGACTCTCACCCCGTGGTCGAACCTCGAGTTTCTACGGACCGGAGTGTCCTTAGAATGAGTTTCCCAGCATACTGTTGTATCAACAGATGCGTCATCCACGGGCTGGGGTGCCATGTGCAATGGACAAGCAGCTGCGGACTCCTGGACAAGACCCCAGCGCCTTCTGCATGTCAATTGCCTCGAGTTACTGGCAGTACGGTTCACCCTGCACCGCTTCCGAGCATTGCTGAGGGGTCAACATGTACTAGTCAGGACAGACAACACGGCCGTAGTAGCGTACATCAACCACCAGGGCGGTCTACGCTCCCGCCGTATGTCTCAACTCGCCCGCCATCTCATTCTATGGAGTCAGAAGCACCTGAGGTCCCTTCGTGCTGTCCACATCCCTGGAGACCTGAACCGTGCAGCCGACGAGCTCTCACGGATTCAGCCTCTCCCCGGAGAGTGGAGACTCCATCCCCAGACGGTTCAGCTGGCCGTCGGGGCTACGCAAGCACGGGTTCTGTGCAAGATCAGGGAGGACAAGGAGCAGGTCATGTTGGTCGCCCCGTATTGGCACGGCCAGACCTGGTTCTCAGAACTACTACTCCTTGCGACAGCCCCTCCCTGGCCTATCCCTCTGAGACCGGACCTTCTCTCTCAGAGACGGGGCACCCTTTGGCACCCGCGTCCGGCGTTCTGGAAGCTCCACGTGTGGCTTCTGGACGGGACGCGGCAGGTTTGAGTAGCCTTCCACCTGCGGTGGTCGCTACCATAACTTCCGCTAGAGCAGAGTCTACACGAAACCTCTATGCGTTGAAGTGGAACCTCTTCGTCACATGGTGCTCTTCCCGCCAAGAAGACCCCTTGAAATGCCCGATCGGGTCCATGCTATCGTTTCTCCAGGAGGGGGTGGAAAGAAGGCTGTCTCCTTCCACCCTTAAAGTGTATGTGGCCGCAATATCTGCCTACCACGATCTCCTGGGAGACAAAAAGGTAAGTCAGCACGACCTGATCATCAGGTTCCTGAGGGGGGCGAGGAGACTGAATTCTCCTCGCTCTCCTCTCGTTCCCTCTTGGGACCTCTCAGTAGTCTTAAGTGCTCTGCAGAGGCCTCCCTTTGAGCCTTTGCGGTCGGTTGAGATTAAGTTCTTGTCTATGAAGACGGCTCTGCTGACCGCATTGGCCTCTCTTAAGAGGGTCGGGGACCTGCAGGCATTTTCGGTTGACGAAGCGTGCCTGGAGTTCGGGCCGGCTAACTCTCACGTGATCCTGAGACCCCGGCCCGGATATGTGCCCAAGGTTCCTACCACTCCGTTCCGAGACCAGGTGGTGAACCTGCAAGCGCTGCCTTTGGAGGAGGCAGACCCAGCCTTGGCATTGCTCTGTCCAGTACGCGCTCTCCACGCTTATGTAGACAGCATGCGGTGTTTCAGGACCTCAGACCAGCTCTTTGTTATGGTGTTATGGTGGAGAGCGGAAGGGAAGAGCTCTCTCAAAGCAGAGGTTGTCTCACTGGATAGTGGACACCATTGTTTTGGCTTACCAGCAGCAAGGTCGACCATGTTGGGGTCATGTTGGGGTCAGGGCACACTCCACCCGGCCTCCTCTTGGGCTTTTGCGCATGGCGCCTCGCTAACAGACATCTGCAGAGCTGCAGGCTGGGCGACACCTAACACATTCGCCAGATTCTACAATCTCCGAGTGGAGCCAGTGTCCGACTATGTACTCGCCCCTACGGGTGGCCGGTAATGGGCCAGGCTCAGGTGTCTTCGCTTGCTCGCCATTCCACTCCAAGGACTGGATACGTGCGATATTTTTCCTCAGGTGAGCTCCCTGAGAGCCCTGAGCTCCTCCAGCACTGCTTACGCCGACATCAGTTCAGTCTGCCCTTTCGAGCCCAGACCCTCATGTCCGGCCAGGTGCTCCGTGTGCATGGTTCCCCTCCGGCAACCCCCACACGAGTATTTCCACCGTAAGCCTCCTCAGTGAGCAGGTGTCTTTCCCTTGGCAAGTCCCTGCCACCCCTAGGGTTAAAAATCCACCTTCGGCTGGTACCCTAGAGATCTTCCATATGCAGCCCTTAGCGGGTCATATGTGTACTCTCTAAGTCCTCCCCACGGGTAGGCATCTTGGCATTCCCTCACTGGGATATGCTTCCCAGTGTACCTTGGTAATCCTGTGATAAGTGGGAGTCCTTCGTCCGTACTAGTCTTACGACAGGGTACTCACACTTACGCAGGGCACTGGATGACAGCTGAGTGGCGTTGTTGTATTGGAACCCCCATTCGTTAGTCACTAACGTACGTCGTAGTGACTGAACGAAAGGGAACGTCTCGGTTACGTATGTAACCCTCGTTCCCTGAGGAGGGAACGGAGACGTACGTTTCCTCTGCCACATCAGCTGTGCTGCCTGGAACGCGGAGTTCAGTCTTGGCTCCTGCAGCAGTAACATAATGCGATGTTGCCAGCGTACTTCCTTATATACCCACCAGGTGGGGCGGAGTTACGCATGCAAATTCCGCATGCCCATGGCTTTGGCACTGCCATTGGGCGCTGTTGAATTCTCGAAGGTAATTGGCTTCTAAGCGAAACCCCCATTCGTTAGTCACTAACGTACGTCTCCGTTCCCTCCTCAGGGAATGAGGGTTACATACGTAACCGAGACGATATTGTTGTTTGAATAAGTACAGCATTTTCTTTGCGCACACTGTCTATAAAGGCTCAAATTTTATGTAGGCTATTTGAGTTCTCAGACATGTGGGACTGGAGAGAGAGGGCTAGTATTTGCCATCTGGTCATAGCCTAACTTAAAGGTCCCGTTCTTCGTGATCCCACTGTTCAAACATTAGTTAGTGTGTAATGTTGCTGTTAGAGCATAAATAATACCTGTAAAATTATAAAGCTCAAAGTTCAATGCCAAGCGAGATATTTTATTTAACAGAAGTTCCCTTTCAAAGCCTACAGCGAACGGCTGGCTTGGACTACATCCTGGTACTTCCTTCATTAATTACGTCAGTAGAACAGTAGAACAGACTAACCTCCGCCCACAAGAATACGCAAAAAAAGGGGGTGTGGTCTTGTTGCTGTCCCACGTGGAGAAGAGGAAGTGTCGCGTGGAGAAAAGGAACTGTTGCGTTTGACTGTGTTTGTCGCCATGTCGTCGAGACGCTGTTATGTTCATCCCGGAGTCAAATCACCTTTGTTTGGCTTTCCCAGGGACGCTGTTGAGATCATTAAGCGCATACATCTCCCGTTAAGAGGCGTGACCTTTCCACGTGCGCTAAGCTGCTGTCGAATCACAACACAGGAACCGTGCCACGTTCGCTAAGCTGCGGTCAAATCACAACACGGGAACCGCTGGCACAATCAGAACTCGTTACGTATTTCTGAAGAAGGGACTTCATAAAACAAGGAACTCATCAGCCCGTTTTTAGAACAGTGAAAACAGCGGTACACAGATAAGTAAATTGTGTGAAAAATATTGTGTTTTTTTACTCGCGAAACATGAACACATGTTATATTGCACACAGTAAACACAATCAAAGCTTCAAAAAAACACGAAGAACGGGACCTTTAAAAGACAGCCTGTGCATACAGTAGCATTTCATCTTTTATAAAATGAGTATATAATATGATTTTGACCAAATATATTTGTCATCATACCCCGTTTCTTTTATTAGTGTCCTGTGACATTTAACCAGTATGAACAGCAATGAAGTTCATATAAATAACAGAAATCAGGCGCGAGCACATTTAACAAATTACTCACTCCCAACAGAGTTTTGCGCTGTATTTGGACTTAATAAAACAACGCTCGTTTTCAGTTAAAACATTTATGAGCCATAGAGTTTCCTAAGATGATACAGAACGAGGGGGCGCTGTTGGACGCCGAGCATGTAGGACGTGTCGCCCTTTTGCTCCGCGAGTTTGTGATTATTTTTACTTTTAAAACACAGTTTATTTTCACTAATTGCACAATTGTGACAAGTACTTGGTCAGTATCGGTGTGTTTTGGGGGAATTTCAACTGACTATGGCAGCTGCACGTGGAAACTCGGCTCGCACAGGCCGTGCTAAGGCCTCTCCCTCGACTGAGCCCGCATCTCCGCCGAAGGTGGTCACGGACCCCGAGTGTGCGCCCAATTTGGACAACCTCCGGGCTATGTTAGACCAGTTGAAAGGGGACATTTGTGGCAAAATAGACTCGCTATCTTGCGAGCTTCGAGCGGACATTTCTTTGGTAAGAGAGGAGCTTAGGCACGCAATTGAACCGATGCAACAAAAACTTAGCTCCCATGATCAAGTTATCTCGGAGTTGCAGCGCGCGTGCACTGACCAGAGTGATCTGCTAACTTCACTGGATTCAACAGTTTCCACGCTGAAAGCCGAGGTTAAACTGCTGACTGATAAATGTGAGGACCTGGAGGGAAGAGCGAGGAGGAACAACATACGGCTGGTAGGTGTGCCAGAGGGGGCCGAAGGTGTGCGTCCAACCAAATTTATTGCCCAGCTGCTGAGGGACTCCCTCGGTCTGGAAGAGTTGCCTCTGCTCGATCGTGCGCATCGCACTCTCCGATCCAAGCCCAGTGATGGTAAACCACCCCGACCCTTTGTGATTCGTGTGCACTTTTTTCACGTGAGGAATGACATTTTACTCCACCAAGGCAAATCCTCTTCTCCACCAAGGCAAAAGACTTTTTCTCTTTCCTGACTACACTTCGTCAGTCGCGAAGAAACGTGCTGCATTCACGGACGTTAAGCGTCTGCTACATTCGTGCCCAGGAGTGAAGTTTGGATTGAGGTTTCCCGCGACTTTAAAGATCACTCTTCCCGGTGGAGCTACACACACCTTTGAAGACCCAGCCACTGCAATGGACTTTGTCAAGGTGAACTTGAAGTCTGGTGTCTCTTATGGAGCTACAGTTTGAAGGCGGCTGGCAGTTTGTTTGGTAATCCGGGGGTTAATTTAACCCGTTTTCTGTTAAACTGTCCTGCTTTAAGTTTGTGTCACTTGAAACACTTTTCATGTTTTGCTACTGTGTTTGTTTATATATTTATTCTATGCTTTATTACAAACTCGCATGAGCAGTACTGGTTTGTGCTGTTAACGGAGCGTATTAGGATGTTTTTGGTCGTTTGTGGGTTTTGCTCGCGTCTTGTTTGGGAAGACGCTTCAGCTCATGGGGTGGTGGGTGGGGGTGTGAAGAGTTCTCCTTTTTTTCTTTCTTCTTTCTATGTGTTTTGTGTTTTGTTTAGTCAGGTCGCCCATGTTTTAATTTATTTCTGTGACTGTTATACATTCCATGCTGCAGTGTACACTAATACTTGACTAGCATGCAACAGTCTAAGGTGCTACGACAATCAGGGACAGGACTCAAATTTGTTAGCTGGAACTGTAATGGTTTAAATCAGCCTATTAAACGTAGCAAAGTACTTCACCATCTTCAACAATTAGGTGCCCATATTGTTTTCCTTCAAGAGACTCACTTAAAATGTTCCAGCCATATTAGATTAAAGGGGAGGTGGGTTAGTCAAGTATTTCATTCTAGTTTTAATGTTAAATCTAGGGGTGTTGCAATTTTGATTCACAAATCGGTTCCTTTTGTGTGCTCTAATGTAATAGCTGATCCCAATGGAAGGTTTGTATTTGTAACGGGACAGCTATATAGTAATTCTGTGATTCTGGCTAATGTGTATGGTCCAAACTGGGATGACGACAATTTTTTCCATCAATTGTTCGCCAAATTACCTGACATGTCCACACATCTACTTATTATGGGGGGTGACTTTAACTGTTGGCTTAATCCTGTATTAGATCGTTCTTCTACTAGACCAGGTGTACCCTCAAAGTCTTCCAAGACCATTTTATCCTTTATGAAGGAGTTCTCGGTCTCTGATCCATGGCGCTTTCTTAATCCGTCTGGTAAAATGTATTCTTTTTTCTCTCATGTACATCACTCCTTTTCTCGTATTGATTATTTTCTCTTAGATTATTTTCACAACCGTTTTCTCCACTCTGTCCAATCTTGCTCTTATGATACTATTCTAATATCAGATCATGCTCCGACCATACTGGAGTTAGTCATACAGGAGCGCGAACGTACTTGCTTCCCCTGGCGTCTTAATACGCGCTTACTATCTAATGAGGATTTTGTTAAGTTTGTTTCTAATCAAATTGACTTTTTCCTTATTACCAACAGAACTCCAGGGATCTCAGCCTCCCTTTTGTGGGAGACTTTGAAAGCATACATTAGAGGTGAAATTATCTCATATAGCAGCTATGAGAACAAACAAAGGGAAAAAAAATTAAAAGAATTAAAGTTACGAATTTCCCAGCTTGATAATATCTACGCTTCCTCCCCATCCCCTAACTTATATAAAGATCGTCTCTCTCTTCAGGCTGAGTTTGATGTTCTTTCTACTAAAGAGGTTGAGGAGCTCTTATTTAAGGCTAAATATTGTTATTATGAATCTGGGGATAAGGCGTCCAAACTTTTGGCTCATCAGCTTCGAAAGGCCTCCTCCTCTCAGCAGATTCCACAAATTCAAACTCCTTCCGGCGTCACAACCGATCCTAAAAAAATTAATGATCAGTTTAAACGGTTTTACTCCTCTTTATATACTTCTGAGGTTGGGTCTGATCTGTCTGCCCTGGATAGTTTTTTTGACTCTCTGGAGTTGGTTAAGGTAGATGCTGATATTGCTGAGCAGTTAGAGGTCCCAATCACCATAGATGAACTTAAACGTGCAACATTTTCTATGCAATCTGGAAAATGTCCAGGCCCAGACGGTTTTTCGACCGAGTTTTACAAGACCTTTTTTGACAAATTAGCACCAGTTTTGATAGAAATGTTCAATGAATCTCTCACTCTTTCTAAATTACCTCAGACTCTAAATCAGGCCTCCATATCTTTACTCTTAAAAAAAAATAAGGACCCTCTGTCCTGCTCAAGTTATCGTCCAATTAGTCTATTATCTGTAGATCTAAAACTTCTGTCCAAATTATTAGCTCTGCGATTGGAATCAGTTTTGCCCTTGATAATTTCTCCTGATCAGACAGGTTTTGTCCAGAACAGACATGGATTCTTTAATCTCAGACGACTTCTCAATGTTGTTTATAATCCTTCTACGTCAAAGGGGCCGGAAGCCGTAATCTCATTAGACGCGGAGAAAGCTTTTGACAGAGTGGAATGGAGCTACCTTTTTTACGCTTTGGAGAATTTTGTTTTTGGCCAGGAGTTCATTTCTTGAGTCAAGTTGCTATATTCATCCCCTGTGGCTTCAGTCAGATCTAATGACACCCATTCAAATTATTTCCCTTTGCACCGCTCCACTCGTCAGGGCTGTCCTCTGAGTCCTCTCTTATTTGCTATTGCTATTGAACCTCTGGCTATTGCGCTTCGTTCAGAGCCACACATCACTGGAATAACAAGATATGGTCTTGAACAGAAGGTCTCCCTCTATGCTGATGACTTATTACTATATGTGTCCAATCTCTCTGTCTCAGTTCCAGCTGCTCTTGACATCCTTAGTTCATTTGGTCAGATCTCAGGTTATAAACTAAATTTGGACAAGAGCGAGCTGTTTCCTTTAAATCAAGGTGCTCAAAATGCTGCTCAGGGTTTCCCATTCAAAATTGTTCCATTTGGCTTGAAATACCTTGGTATCCAGATTAGAGACCAACTTGAAGATTTGTTTGATTATAATTTTTCCCCTTTGTTAGATCAGATACGGATGGACTTTCAACGATGGTCACTGTTGCCTCTTTCCCTTGTAGCCAGGGTCAATTCTGTTAAGATGAATATCCTACCCAAATTGTCCTATCTCTTCCAATGCATACCTATCTTTCTCCCTCATTCCTTTTTCCCTCAGAGTTTATATGGAACAAAAAGGTCCCTCGTATGCGAAAGGAGCTGTTGCAGAGACCTAAGACCCTTGGGGGCTTGGCCCTTCCTAACTTGAGGTTTTATTACTGGGCTTCCATCCTTAGAGTAATTCAGCTTTGGATTTCTCTGGAGGGGGCACCAGTTCCTCCCACATGGTTGAGTATGGAGATGTCTTCTGCTAAACCTGCTTCGTTGACTGCTCTCATCCATGCTCCTTTTAGTTTCTCTCCCTCCCTTTTTTGCAATAACATCTTAGTTAAATCCACTTTTAAAATTTGGAAGCAATTTAGACGTTATTTTGGTCTACAGACCTTCTCTTTCTTAGCACCCTTATCCGCTAACCCTGTTTTTCATCCTTCCTTAATTGACGGTGCTTTTTTTTTGTGGTCTGACTACGGCATCAAGGCATTTAGGGACTTGTATATTGCTGGTACATTTGCATCCTTCCAGCAACTCTCAGATAAATTCCATTTGCCTAGACAGCATTTTTTTAGATACCTTCAAGTTCGTAGTTTCGTTCGCAATCTTAGCCCCAATTTTCCAAATCTCCCAGAGGCTTCTCTAATTGACTCCTTTTTAACCCCATTGCCGACAATTAAGGGTGCCATTTCAAGTTTTTACAATCTTATTTATTCTTTGCAGCTTACCCCGCAGCATAAAATTAAAACCCAATGGGAGGAGGACCTAGGGGAGGGGATCTCGGAGGAGCTGTGGGATGCCATTTTGCGTCGGGTCCACTCCTCATCTATTTGTGCTAGACATGGTCTGACCCAGTGCAAAATTCTACATCGTACCCATCTCACTCGAGTTAGGCTTTCCAAAATCTATAATGATGTCGACCCCTGTTTTTCGTCTTGGATGTTGTCTGCCTTACTACGTACGACAGACAGACACTTTTGGACATTGGTTCGGCAATCGCACACCGAAAACCGGACTTTAAATTCTTCAGTGACGACACGCTGCTTACAAACACAGCAGCGGATCCCTTTGTCTGGACGGCCCGACCACGCAAACGCGGCCGGAGAAGAGGGAAGAGAGCCGGCGTACTTATCAGAGTAAGACGCCGCGCAAACCGACCCCCGCTTCCCAGTATTTTACTGGCTAATGTTCAGTCTCTGGACAATAAACTCTGCGAGCTGAGAGCGCTGATCTCTTTCCAACGAGAGACGAGGGACTGCTGCATTATCTGCCTTACAGAAACCTGGATGTCCGCTGAGATTCCAGATTCGGCCATCGAAACCGCGGGGTTCTCCGTGCACCGTATGGACAGAGAAAAAGATCTCTCAGGGAAAAGCAAAGGCGGGGGTGTATGTTTTATGATCAACCGATCCTGGTGCGATCAGAGGAACGTACATTCTATCAAGTCTTTCTGTTCTCCTGATCTGGAATTTCTCACGGTTCTGTGCCGACCATTCTGGCTACCGAGGGAATTCACCGCGGTCATCATCACAGCTGTGTATATTCCCCCGCAAGCCGACACAGACCGGGCACTAAAGGAACTGTATAGGACAGTGAGTGAGCAGGAAACCGTGCATCCTGAGGCTGCGTTTATTGTGACCGGAGACTTTAACAAAGCCAACTTCAAGCGCATCGCACCCAAATACCACCAACATGTTAACTTCAACACGCGAGGGAACCGTGTTTTAGATCACTGCTACTCCCCCTTCAAGGATGGATACAAATCACCATTCGGCAAATCAGATCACGCGTCCATCCTCCTTTTGCCCGCATACAGGCAGAGACTGAAACAGGAAGCACCCGCCCTCAGAACCATCCAGTGCTGGTTGGACCAATCAGACTCTATGCTACAAGACTGTTTTGATCACGCGGACTGGGAGATGTTCCGGTCGGCCTCTGATGACGACATCGAGGTCTACGCTGATAGCGTAACGTGTTTCATCAGGAAGTGCGTAGATGACGTTGTTCCGACCAAAACAATTCGGCTGTACCCTAACCAGAAGCCGTGGCTAAACGGGGATGTTCACGCGGCACTCAATGCGCGGACCTTCACTTTTAACTCCGGTAATGCGGAGGAGCATAAACAAGCAAGTTATGCCCTCCGGAAAACCATCAGAGCAGCAAAACGGCAGTACAGGGACAAGATTGAAGGACAGTTCAACACCACCGACTCCAGAAGCATGTGGAGGGGAATTAACACCATCACGGACTATAAAGGGAACACAAACTCCACCGTGAACACCGCTGCCTCTCTCCCGGACGAGCTCAACACCTTTTATGCTCGCTTTGAGGGAACTAACACCGCCCTCGCGGAGAGAGAGCTCGCGGCTGAAGATACAGAGGTTAGTGCACTCTCCATATCTTTAGCGGATGTAACCCGATCCTTCCGGCGGGTGAACGTCCGTAAAGCTGCGGGTCCAGACGGCATTCCCGGCCGTGTGATCAGAGCGTGCGCGCACCAACTGGCTGGAGTTTTCACGGACATTTTTAACCTGTCCCTCTCCCTATCTGTGGTCCCCACATGCTTCAAAACGTCCATCATTGTGCCTGTACCTAAGCAGTCAAAAACCACCTGCTTAAACGACTGGCGTCCTGTTGCTCTGACCCCCATCATCAGCAAATGCTTTGAGAGACTAGTCAGAAACCACATCTGCTCTGTTCTCCCCCCCTCACTGGACCCACTGCAGTTTGCATACCGCACAAACCGCTCCACTGATGATGCCATTTCATCCACCATACACACTGCTCTCTCCCACCTGGAAAAGAGGAACACGTATGTGAGAATGCTGTTTGTGGACTACAGCTCAGCATTCAACACCATTGTGCCCTCCATACTTGACATTAAACTCCGGGCTCTAGGCTTAAACAGCCTGTTATGCAGCTGGATCCTGGACTTCCTGTCAAACAGACGCCAGGTGGTCAGAATGGGCAGTAACATCTCCTCATCACTGACTCTCAACACTGGAGCCCCTCAGGGTTGTGTTCTCAGCCCACTCCTGTACTCCCTGTACACACAAGACTGTGTGGCTACCAGTGTTGGGAGTAACGGCGTTCAAGTATAACGGCGTTACTAACGGCGTTAATTTTTCAGTAACGGAGTAATCTAATTAATTACTTTTCCCAATGTTGCAACGCCGTTAGCGTAACTGAGAGAAAAAAATGCGGCGTTACTATAATTGAGCTCACTGAAGCGGTTTTCATCCGAACAGGCTCTCTGTCAGTCGGACCTGCAACGTGCGTGTGTGTGTGTGTGTGTGTGTGTGTGTGTGTGTGTGTGTGTGTGTGTGCGCGCGCGCGTGGTACACATAACTGATGATGATTGGTGGGTGGGAGACAAGGTTGAGGTTGATAGGTTGAGTCCACACACACACACACACACACACACCTATGACGCACAGTCGCACACGCATATGCACAGTCAGCGATGGCAAGTTCAACAACTTCAAAGGTAGCTTTCGCAAACTGGAAGTATAAGCGCTACTCTTCCCTCGTTGAGGTGAAAGGTAAGAATGTTTATGTGACGTGCAACTTATGCCCAGGAAGAAAGAGTCTCTCCACGTCGGTGGCCAGTAATTCTAATCTAATGAAGCTCCTCACATCATCACAGCCACAACATGAGCGGCTAAAAACCCAGGCGATAACGTGAGCTCCACTACCAGAGGAGTAGTAAAGTACTGATAATATTTACACTATAGTAGGTCTACTGATAATATTTACAATATATTGAATTTGATAGGTGTCTCTCACATTGTCCCACAGCAACATTACAATAGTGTACATTAATGTACAATGTTTAGTGTCTAATTCATTCATTTAACATATTTAAATTGGGGGCATCCAAGTTATTTGACATATTTGAACTTTTGACAAAAATAAAAGTAACGCAGTAATTACTTTCCCTGGTAATTAGTTACTTTTATAATGATGTAACTCAGTTACTAACTCAGTTACTATTTGTAAGAAGTAACTAGTAACTATAACTAATTACTTTTTTAAAGTAACGTGCCCAACACTGGTGGCTACCCACAGCTCCAACACCATCATCAAGTTTGCTGACGATACGACGGTGGTAGGTCTCATCACTGACAATGATGAAACGGCCTACAGAGAGGAGGTGCACACTCTGACACGGTGGTGTCAGGAGCACAACCTCTCCCTCAACGTCAGCAAGACCAAGGAGCTGGTGGTCGACTTCAGGAGGAATGAGAGAGAACACCGCCCCATCACCATCGATGGAGCACCGGTGGAGAGAGTCAGCAGCTTCAAGTTCCTCTGTGTCCACATCACAGAGGAACTCTCATGGTCCGTCCACTCCGAGGCCGTTGTGAAGAAGGCTCATCAACGCCTTTTCTTCCTGCGACGGCTGAGGAGGTTTGGAATGAACCGCCACATCCTCACACGCTTCTACACCTGCACCATCGAGAGCCTGCTGACTGGCTGCATCACCACCTGGTACGGCAACAGTACCGCCCGCAGCCGCAAAGCCCTGCAAAGGGTAGTGCGCACGGCCAGCTGCATCATCGGAGGTGAGCTTCCCTCCCTCCAGGACATTTACGCCAGGCGGTGTGTGAAGAGAGCTCAGAGGATCATCAGAGACTCTAGCCACCCGAACCATGGGCTGCTCTCACTGCTCCCATCAGGCAGACGGTACCGCAGCATCAGAACACGCACCAGCCGACTCCAGAACAGCTTCTTCCCACAAGCAATCAGACTACTTAACTCCTGATCCATCAGGATCATAACACACACTGGACAGAATATCACTCCGCACAACCCACTGTAGATACACGCACACATTATATACACATTTATGTATCATTTATTATTTATCATTTATCACATAGCACCTATTGTACATAATTGGATCTCTACTGTGAATAATAATGTATACTGTACATTGTATATTATTATTATTATAGCTTAATGTATACTGTTATTGTTTAATGTATGTTTAGTGTATATTGTTTAAAGTATATGTATATTGTAAGTATGTGTATATTGTTTAAAGCTGTGAGAACTACACTCACATTGTGTAAATTATTTATTGTTTATTGTAGTGTATACTGTGCTGTGAGTAATTGTGTGCGCATCAGATGTGTAATCTGATGCTGCTTTAAATGTTGTACATGTCATGTCATGACTGCTATGTTGCTCGGAACTGCACCAAGAATTTCACCTACTGTTGCACTTGTGCATATAGCTGTGTGACAATAAAGTGATTTGATTTGATTTGATTTGATTTGATGTGCATTAGATGTCATCAGGCTCCAGCTACCCATGTCCATATGTTTTGGTCTTGCCCTTCGCTATTTCATTTTTGGACACAGATATTTAATTCTATTTCTGTTTGTTCAGGGGTTCAATTTGATCCAACAGCATGTACCGCTTTGTTTTGGGGTGTTACCTCCTACTTTGCAGCTTCCAAAATATAAAGCTGACTTTGTAGCCTTTGTCTCCTTATTGGCTAGACGTTTGATTTTACTGAGGTGGAAGTCTCCTGCGCCGCCTTCTCACTCGTCTTGGATCAGAGACATCCTTCAGTTTGTGAAGCTAGAGAAAGTTAGGTGCTCGATACATGGTTCTCTTGCAAAGTTTAATAAAACTTGGGGTCCATTTTTTGCACATGTTGAGGGATTGAGTTGTTTTAATTGTTTGTTTTTTTGTTTGTTTGTTTTTTCTTCTGTGAATTTGTAGCATGGATGTTTTTTATTTAATTTTTATTTTATCTTTGTGTGATTCAACATACTGGGCTTTTATTTAGCAGTGGGTGACCATTCTGTGTTTTTGTGTTGTTGTTTTTTGTTTGTTTGTTTTTCTTTCTTTTTTTTTGTACTCATTTTCTTTTTTTTTCTTTTTTTTTACTATTCAAACTATTACTATTATTTTTTATCTGATTTCAATTATTTTATTATTATCATCTTTCCTTTTTGTCAGTGGTTTTGGACACTGTTTTGACTTGAGCTTTGATGATACAGAACATACAAGACTAGTGAAGCTGCTTTTCCATCGGGCCAAACTGTTCTCTTTGTTTATTAACCGTTCCATTCCGTGCTGATCCGAGCCGGCCGGTACGGATATGGTTTTGTTTTCTACTGTGGTGCTGCGATAATGTTCATACGTTATACGTCAAGTCAGTCGTTGCCTTGGTAACACAATAGTTTACAGACGATACGTGATGAAGTTATGAAGGATGACCAGATCAGTTTTTTAACTATTATTAATATGTGTTCACGTCATTCAAATAGTGTGTTTAGCAAGCTAAGGAGAAACTGGCAGCCAGGCGACACACAAGTGATCGATTCCGAGTGGCAACATACACACATTCTAGCAGCACAGTAGCAGGTGGAGGGAAATTCCTCATACCCCTTGGTTCGAAGTGTGGTCCTGAAAAATCTTTGTTTGAAGGGTCCTTCTGGTCCTGATCTGGTCCTTCCCCTTACCCCTACCACTCCAGCCAAAAGAGAATCGAGACACCCCTACCCCTTCACGTGAACACGCAAAACGAGGAGTAGAAATGGGATTGGGCCTTAATGTCTTAATTTAATTGTAAAAAAAAACTAGTAATCTGTACTATTCACATACTATGCTTTGTTTACTCAAAAAACCCAAGTTAAGATTAATTGATTGGTTTGAGTGTCATTTTGTAAAGCTAAAAAACAAAGAAAACAAAAAAAACCTCACCACTATGGTGATCTGTGTTCCCTTTGGTTGGGCACTTGAAACATTCATATTATTCTAACTCTCTTTCTATTGATGCAGCGATGCAACAAGAAATCAGTTATTTGGTTTCAAAGGAAGATAAGTAATAAATAGGTTGCTTTTTAAAATTTACCTAGCTTCTGACTGAATAATTAACTAAAGTTATTGATTTTGTCAGAAATTAAGTCACCTTTTAAAAGCAACCTATGTAATTCTTCCCTTCATGTCATATAATGACCGTTTACAATTGTATTGCTAATTCTTACCTCACAAACACCTTTAATAATACACTTTTAATTGGGTTGATATAGCCTAATCCCTCTATATTTGTAACAATATCTTGCAGTTGACCATGCTTGAGTCACACACAGACTTCAACATTCAGCATCAAAAGTCAGTAACGATGGCGTTTATTTTTCCAAATCAATCTGAGCGCGAGTCCGATGATGAAACATTGAAAGAACTAATTATTCACCCCGAACCTCCATCGCAAGGATGACTTGAGCAGGATTTTGCTCAGTGATAAGCTACTCATTTTGAGGTACATAATTTTTATGGCAGTGCACTAACATGAATGACTGATGTAACATGAAAGTTTGCAAAACAAATCTTGCTCCATCCTTTATCTTTACTCAAAGTAGTAAGAATGACAGACAATCTGCATTAATAGACACAGTTTTAGGTAATAGTGGCCCACAGCTGATTAGCAGTAAGACAGTACTTCAGTAAGTCAGTAATAACATGAGTTAAGCCGGAAACTTCCACAATATAAAACACAAAACAAGGTATTTTGAACACCCGGTAGAAAATATATGTATGAATAATTATTCATACCTACAGGTTGTAATTCTGAGGAGAAAGATGGTCCAAATAATCTTGGTAATGACCCATCTTTCAAGAGCAAGCGTTTTGCGAATCCTGTGTTGAGCTCCGAGATTTGAGAAGCAGTCGTCAGTAAAATGACGTTTGACGGCTGGTCAAGTTTTTCGTGGGCAGACAACATACAACATAGATGGGCATTATAAACAGGGATGTAAACAATAAGATTCTAAAACATTAAGAAAGACGCTGAGAGAGAAATGAATTTAAAAGGATAGAACTTCATTAAGCTTAAAAGAGATACAGAAAAATTGCAACAACAGCTGCAGTTTCAAACTTCATTGGAATGGCTCTCTTCTAAAACTAGTGAGCTGCCACTACAATATTCTTTGAACCTTTTACATTTTGGAACAGCTTTCCTGTTAAGATTATGGCTGTAATACCTTCAAATTCTAAGTGAAATGAGTGAAAAAAGCACTAGTAAACTGGTACCACACAAGCCAATCAAACACCAGTGTATCGGGCCACTCGTGCCTTATACACACACACAAACGCGCCCCCGACTCTGGCAGCTTGGCAGCAACACTGTCACACGACACTGCGCTGTGGCCATGTTTGGCCTGCAACCCTGCCCACACATGCAGAGCGGAACCACAGTGTGCAGTGGGCACGCCAAGACCCGGGTCACATCCACGTCACCATCTACAAAGCAAAGCCCTGAGCCCTCAATATAGTCACAGTGACAGCCGTAGCAGAGAGGACACACAGGCTCTCCTGAAAAGTGTATCCCTCCCAGTCTAACACACACACACACACACACAGTTATGTAATCCTGCCACATGCAGCCTGCACTTTTTAAGCCGGTCTTGAATTCTGGCTTGGTTCAGTATTCTGTGTTCTTCTGACAGTATTTACTTACATTGTCTAACAACGAATAGTTTATCCCGGAAAGACAGAGAATTACGCAGACAATAGAACAATATGCAACATAAAGCAAAGATTAGTAAACTGTTAATATGAACACATGATAAGTGTATTAGTAGTAGTATTATTAAAAATGTTAGACAGATAGCAGTAAAGATATGTTTTTCAATGGCCGGTGTTTTATGTGATATCGAGAGCTGATGGCTAGTATATGCAGATATATAACACATGTCTACAGATATACATATAGGGTAGACCGAGTACAGTTGGAACAACAAATCAGTCAATTCAAACGTATTGTTTTTTCATGTGAAAGTTATTTTATTTGTCTAAAGAATTTATGATCAATAATACATATAAATATTTCAAATTTTCCAGTTAGTTCCCAAAGACAAGAAGTACATTTAAACACTTTAATGTTCTAATGATCTAAACTCATTTAATATGTTAAAATGCCTTAAAAGATACCATTCTACAAAAAAAAAAAAAATCATTTTATTTGGTAACACTTTATTTCGATGGTCCACTTCTACTATATAGTAACTTTAAGTATAACTTTGCAACTACATGTCAACTAGCAGTCAATAGAGTATTAGTACACTGTCTGCTTAATATCTGCAAACACTTTATTTTGGTGGTCCTCTAACAAATATTCTAGTGACTATAAGTAACTTTATAATTTATGTTATCGATCACAAGTTTAGTATGGAGAACCACAAAGCTCAGTACTAGGACCGTTGCTTTTTACCCTGTACATGCTACCCTTCAAGTCAAGTCAAGTCAACTTTATTTATATAGCGCTTTTAACAATGTAGATTGTTTCAAAGCAGCTTTACAGTGTTAAACAGGAAAATAATGCAGGGAGATATCATATGCAGGGAGATATACCCTTGGGAGATATCATTAGGAAGCATGGCTTTAGCTTTTACTGTTATGCTGATAATACTCGCCCTGACTAAACTCACCAAGTCACAGAATTAATGGAATGCATTGTTGATATAAAAAATTCTGAAAAAACAGAGATTCTAATTATTGGACCAAAAACCTCTGCACATAGTAACCTAGAATACGGTCTAACACTTGATGGCTGCTCTGTCAAGTCCTCGTCGTCAGTGAGGAACCTGGGTGTGCTCTTTGATACCAATCTTTCATTTGAAAGCCACATTTTAGTATCCATAAAACCAAATTTTTCCATCTTAAATTACGACATATGTTCTCAATGACAAATGCAGAAAAATTAGTTCATGCATACATGACCTCATGGCTAAAAAATGATCTTGCCATTATAAAAAAATATTCTTTATGTAAGAGATGATGCATGGCCTTGACTGTATTTAACGCAGAGAGTGACCACCATATGTTGACCGTCAGCTGTAATCCTTTCCCATTGAAGTCATTCTCTCAGGAGAACTGACAACAGTTGAGACAAGGGCAACATGTCCTATGTGAACATAGCCCAGGAGCTTTTCTGTTCACCTGTCACATCCTTCATACTTGGAAATCTAACCAATGAACACTGACACAAAGCTAAATTGAACAGGACTTTTTTGTTTAACCTCTTAAAATCTGCAGACCCTGTACAGGGTCGGGAATAACATAATCAAGTATATACTTTAAATTTGAAATGTCTGTGGAGGAGCCAATGTTTGGGGGTATGGGAAGCTTTTCAATTTGGGTAGGCTAAATCCAGGCGGAAATCCCCCAAAATGGTCCCAGATCATAAGGTTAAACAGCTATTTTGTACTGTTGTATAGTGTCAAAGACACTGCTATTTCCCCAAGCTTTTGGACATGGACATTTTTACCTGGAGTAAAATAAAAATCTTAATGAAAGAGGAAGCCATAATTAGGTACAGGAATATCACCTAGAAATGCAAGACATCCTTAGTATCCACCCAAACCATAGCAATGGGCTGGCAACCACCATCAACACACTAGCATTGTAGCAGTGAGATTTGTACATGAAAGCACTACTCAGATTTTTTTCACAATATGTAAATCTAGTTTGACTGTAGATTTACATTTTGTTCACATCTTAATGGTGTGTGCTCTGCATACTGCATTCAACAGGAAAATCAATTGTTAAAGCTCGACTATAGATTTTATTACTAAACATAGAAATATTGAGACCAAAAACGTGTAATTTAACATTACCTATATTGGACAGAAATAATAATTACATGACACACAACATGCACACAAAGCATTCATCCTTAAAGCCAAACTTGTGGTTTTAAACTTCAACTGTTGTTATGATTATCATCTTATTGCACCGCTGAAAAATTCCAGAGTTATCTATGTACAGATTTATTGTTGAACTAATGTGGTGACAAGCCTTTAGAGAAAGTGCATGAAAACTTTCCATGACGACAGACATCAGACTCTGACATTTATTGCTGTTCGTTTAAAGTTTGCAGCAATGTATCCTGACTACACTCATAATCAGGTCGCAAAAGAGAAATGCATCTTTTGTACACTTAAGCTGTCTCTTTTCATTCTCAATGTTTAGAGTAGACTCATCATTTGGATCACATAGAAGGTAAGGAGTGAAATTTTTATGATAGAAAAGTTTCTTCTATCCCAGTTTAAGTAAACTATTTATAGGCTGACCTCCTGAAGAGCATAAACACATTGGCTCTGTGGTTCTTTCCAAGCATTGCTCTGTTTGTTTGAACGGTCTGACATGTCAACTTCTGGCGCATTGAGACGTTGCTAACTTGAATTCATCTTTCAATAATGTGAAAGTAGTTCAGTTGTCTTCAAAATAGGATCTTTTTTTCCAGTGGCAGGCAACTTTTCCCAACAATTAGTGATATAGTGTGACTGTCACATTGTATGAAAAGCTTTAGATCTGAAGCAAAAAGACCATAATTTGCCATTTTATTCAGAAGTTTCATCATAATACCTAATGATGGTAAATCCAAGGAATGAGCCATGCAGGTTGATTTTAGCACTTAATGCGTTGGAAAATTCGCACAGTTACTGAATTACTCCTTTAGTGGGTGCCAAAAATTACAGATGATGTGTGTGTTACAGCGTTGGTTGCAGCAGGGATGAAAAAAGGCAGGTTCTCGGTGTGGCAAGCAAGGTGGGGCTGAGAGCTGTGGGAACGGAGCGAGTGCAAATGAGCAGGCGGAACCAGGAGGACGACTGACTGAGAGCTGATGGCAGTGTGGACCCAGGTGGAGCCGACAAGACTGGGCAACGCAGAAGATCCAGGAGACCAAGACGGAGCCAAGGGGACAAGCAGCCAAGGTGTTGGAGGACTGAGGCAGAGTCGGTAAAGCTGAGGACAAAGGTGGAGCTGGAGGGAAGCCAAAGGGGTGGGGGAACAAGTCACAGATGAAGACCCATAAATTCATGGCAATTAATGGTAGCTTTACATCCATTGGGGTGTTGGCTGCAGATGGCGCAGAGTGTGTGGTGTGGATGGTAGCACTGTGATCCTATTCCATCTTTCTGATGTTAAAGGGGGATCCGTTGAGAAAAAGGACACAGTCCACAAGCTCCTGGAAGCTCCCTCGAGGCCTGTCTCTGGGCAGGCAGAAAAACACACAGAGACTTTCATTGTAGTGTATGCGATGAGTAGGGTCTAAATATCCTTTGTGTGTCTCTTGAGGGAGTGATCCCCCTTGGAGAGGTGGAGGATCCTATCTGCCCCTAGATGCAGCAGTTTTTAATTGTAACTAAACCAAAAATAACAAAAACTCACAGGCTACTCAGCAATTTTAGGAAACACGAAATTCAAATGAAAAGAACAAAAATAAATAAATAAATAAACAAAATATACAATAAACCTTGGAGGTACAATATGGTTGATACAATTACAATGCAAGAGGGAAAAGCGGCAATTACACCCAGAAGCAGTTTAACGAGCGGAGTAGATTGTGTAACGTGCGATTAAATCTCTCGCACTGCCCGTTACCCTCGGGATGATATGGTGTCGTTCTACTCTTAGCGATGTTGTACAACTGGCACCACTGTTTCATAAGGTCTCCCTCAAAACTTCTGCCCTGGTCGCTATGAAGCCGCTTAGGTACCCCATAACGATAAAACCAACCCTCTGTAAGTAGTTTAGCTACTGTGCTAGCCTTCTGATCCCGAGCTGGGTATGCCTGCGTGAACTTTGAGAACACGTCTGTCACTATCAGTACACGTTCGCGGCCATCTGTAGCTTTTTCCAAGGTGGTGAAATCTATGGCTACAACTTCCAGAGGTTTGGACGCAGTCAGGTTCCCCGGAAAGGTTCTCACCTGTGGACGGACAGCTTTTGCCACGACACAACGGCCACACTCTTGACAGTAATTCTCGATCTCTCGAGACATACCAGGCCAAAAACATCTTTCTCTAATAAGGCGGGTTGTGCGTTCTATACCTTGATGTCCATGGTCATCATGCAGACCTCTCAAGACTTCCTGTTTTAGGCAAAATAAGCTGAAACGTCTCTCTACTGTACCCTGGCAGCCGAATGCTGCGGTAAAACACCCCATCCGACACCGAATCCTTGGCCAATGCTTAAGCAGTTTCTGAGCCTCCGGAGGCAGTAGCATCTGTTCCGATTTTGTTGGGACTGCTCCTTGTTTCCAGAAATGGATAACTGGCCCAATAGCTGGATCCTCCATCTGTAGGACTTGCAAGTCAGCCTTCTGTCGAATTGGTAAGGTACTGACCTCTTGGCACAGGGTTTGTGTCCTACTGGCATCCACACTCAAGAGGACTTGGGGGACCTCTAAACCCGGGGCCACAGTAGCGATGGAAATCAGAACCGGCAGCCTGGAAAGTGCATCCACATTTCTGTTCGCAGAGCCTGGGCGGTATCTGATTTCAATGTCAAACATTGCTAGCTCTGAGGCCCAGCGATGTTCTACGGCCCCTAACCTAGCCGTCTGCAAATAACTTAATGGGTTATTGTCGGTAAAGACCACAAACTTTGCACCTAAAAGATACTCCCTAAACTTGCTGGTTATGGCCCATTTAAGGGCTAGGAGCTCTAGCTTACGGGAGCTATAATTGGACATGTTTCTCTCAGTTGGGCGCAAACCTCTACTGGCAAAAGCGATAGGCCTCCTACGTCCATCTTGTTCTTGGGCTAGGACGGCGCCGAGCCCGGCAAGGCTTGCATCAACTTCCAAGACAAACGTTTTTTTGAAATCCGCATAAGCTAAAACGGGGGCGCTGATCAGGCGGCTTTTTAGAGTCTGAAAACTCTGCTGGCACTCTGGGGTCCAGCCGTCTCCCAGTGCATTGGCCCGGGACTTGGACCTATTAGAGCCTGTCTCCACCTGAGCAACCAATCTATGCAGCGGGGTGGCAATCTTTGCAAAGCCCTCCACAAAGTGACGATAGTACGATGCAAACCCCAGAAAAGATCTCAGTTCCTTTGTAGTGGCCGGCTGTTTCCATTCTGCTACTGCTTTGACTTTATTCGAATCAGTGGCTACCCCTGAGGCCGAAACAACATGTCCCAGATATTTTACCTCTCTTTGAAAAAAGCGGCATTTAGATGGTTTTAACTTGAGATGGTTACTGTGCAGACGGTCAAAGACGAGTTCCAAGTGCTTCAAGTGTTCGTCGAAAGAGGTCAAAAAAATGATAATGTCGTCCAAGTACAGAAGTAGTGATTGAAAACTTTGATCTCCAAAAATCCTCTCCATCAACCCCTGGAAGGTGCTCGGCGAGTTACAAAGGCCAAACGGCATACGATTAAACTAAAAGAGTCCAAAAGGTGTACAAAATGCTGTCTTGGCCTTATCCGCTTCTGCAACTGGCACTTGGTTGTAACCACTGGCAAGATCTAAAGTTGAGAACCACTTCGCCCCCGTCAATGCATCCAAGGACTCATCTATACGAGGAAGTGGATAAGCGTCCTTCCTAGTCTTTGCATTCAAGAGCCGGTAGTCAACACAGAGTCTAAGGTCTCCCCCTTTCTTTTGCACGATAACTATAGGCGACGAATAGGGACTAGAACTAGGTTTCACAATTCCTGTCTCCAACAATTGCTGGATATGGGCTTTGACTTGTTCGTACTGGGAAGGAGGCAGTCAACGATATCTCTGCCTAATAGGGACATCATCAGTGAGGTGGATCTGATGTTCTACCAAAGTAGCACACCCTATATTCCCCTCCCCCTGACTAAAAACCCTGCTGTGCTTCTGCAATAGTGCCTTTACTCGGTGTTCCTGAGCTACAGATAGGGTTGACCAAGACATATTAGAACAATCGATTAAGGGAGTGGCTTTCATCTTAGCTGACTGAACTACGGGAACCTGTTCCCCACTACCCCCTTCCACAATTTTCACTGAACACTCTGAAGACATAACCTGAACAATATGGAGTGCACCCAAAAGGGTGTGCGGTTGCAGCCATACATCTTGTAAGCTCACATTCGTGACTGGTATTTCTACCAGTTCTTCACTGATAGTAATGCTTTAGATATTAAAATACCCACTGGTAACTGGGTTTCCTCTGTGACCGGCTCTAATAGCACAGAGTAGAGGGAAAGATTAGCAGCGCTAGGACAAACTATGGAGATGAGTTTCAGAGACCCAGCAGGAATACGTACTGCAGAACTCTGAACTCTAGCCTTGCCTAAACACCCTTTACTATGGAGGTTCTCGATGGACTGGCATATGGTAAAAGCCTTTCACCATACCCTGCTGTCTTTATCCACCAGAGAAACCTGGGCTGAGGTTGATGGTATCTCGGCGAGCAATTCTTTATAAAAACTCTGGATGATGTTCATACCTAATAGACCGGGGACTGCACGCTTCTGTTGTTGAGTAAAAAGATCAGTTGGGTCCCGCACTACCAAAATGCCCATGCTAGGGGAGGTTTTACCCAACACTGTTACATCCAGTTCAAGGTAACCTAAGTATGGGATTTCGTACCCATTAGCTGCTCGTAATTGGAGCCAACTGCAGGGTTTAAGGGACTCCTCACATGCTTGCAAATTTTCCCCAAAAAATGTTTCTGTTATTGTGGAAACCATAGAGCCCGTATCCAACAAACATGCAACTACTTTTCCCCCCATTCCGAAATGAACCACTGGACACTGACCTATGAGATGGGGCATGTTGTCAAAGGCAGAATAACAAGAGCCTACTTGAGCCCCCCTTGGTGTTTGGCTCTGCACACCCCATCAAGATGATCATACAGAAAAAACACTTGTTCAGCATTCGGCATAGGCCTAGCCTCGAAGCATCTTCGGACCTCTGTGACCCATTGATCTAGGGTGACTAGGTCCAAAGACAATTTGCCAGTAAATTTAGAACATTTACGCTCTCGTGGGACATAAACATAACGCGCATGCATCGAAGTAGACCCAGATGCAGTACTAGATGTAGGCTGTCCAGGATCAGTGGTGGCAGATGTTATATGAAACTCACTGTTAGAAGTAGAAGCATCAGTATCCCTGTTTCTGTCCTGTCCCTGTGCCTTCAATTGTTCATTTTCAGCCTTAAGCTGTCAAATTTGGTCCATTAGTTCCTGTATTTCCATCACGCCTTGTGGAGAAGACAATGTTTTGTTGTTTACAGTTCCCTTCAGCAGGTGTCTTAGAGGGTTTCAATAAGGAAAGGGAAGAAGACTGGTATACAAAAATTAATCTCAGTTTATTATCACTACTGGTATGATTAAAATATTGAAGGTTGGCAAACAATACTGTTCAGAGGCACACAAATGGCCAACGGCAAGGCCTCACTATCATACAAACACACGGTGCATTAAATACCTCAATCTCAATTAGCACAGCACCCCCAAAAGAAACATACTATACACAGCAAACTCAAAACCCGTGTGACACCACACTAAATTTAGGCTGAAGACTGGCAGTGGGCCAGTGCTGCACAATGTTATAATAATGTTTGTCAGACCATTCAAATGAAAATAACAAAAAAATAAAAATAAAAATAAACAAAATATACAATAAACCTTGGAGGTACAATATGGTTGATACAATTACAATACAAGAGGGAAAAGCGGCAATTACACCCAGAAGCAGTTTCTGCAACAAATCACAAACATACCATAAGTACACATAGCATAAAACCAACTGCACCAGTTTCTTCTTATTTGTGTTGTCCTTATCTGGGTTACAAAATAGTGTTTCATACAAAATAATATCACCATTGCACCTACCACACAAAATTAAATCTATAAAATAAATTTTTTACCCACAGCAATCCTTCAACGCGTTTAAACAAGAACCCCACAAATCAATCGCACAGTGTGTCCCACATTTATGAACTACATCAATATATAATTACATCAATGCATAGTTACCTTGCACTATGGATGCCCGCTCTTAATTGCATTACCTACTGGTACTCTGCTCGGCTACTAACTCTCCCGTTCGAGACCATTTAGGCTGAGAATGAGGAGAATAGCTCTGTTAAGATGCGTCCTCGGTTGCCGAGCTTCCTAGGTAGCATGCACGGTCAAAATCAGATACTTACTGTTACTGCTTACAGCTACCAACAGCAATATGTCACCGGTGTAGTAGAAAAGCTCTCGTTGTTCCAGCTCACAGCTGAGGACACGGAGAGAAACATTTAACATGTAACTTAACTACATCGGTTCCAGACATCATGCTTTGTGTATCAAATGCTGTCAATAATAGGCGCTTACCGTCCCTGCTTTCCGCTGAGAACAACGGCGGTGCGCCAGCCAGTGTAATTTAATTACTCCCGTCCAACTTTTACCATGGAATATGAGGAACATGAGAGTTCTGATTCCAGCGTGACTAACTTTTACCCGCTCGTGTTTGACGCACGCTAACCGGGCCCACCAAAAAAAACCGACTCCTCCACTCTACACGCCGCTTTTATCTACTTCCTAGATCTAACCACAACCTTTAGTACCCAAGTAGGAAACTACGCAAAAGCGGTCAGCCTCCAACAGACTCCCTCTGTAGGAAGGGAGTAGGTATAGCTAGCCTACATAGGTGTCTAGCTCTCAGCACAACCACTTCATCCGGTCACATATATATATATATACAGTATATTTAAAAAGAAAATGTTTTAATGACCGATGGTTTCGCTAGATAAGACCCTATTCCTTGTCTGGGATTGTGCAGAGCCTCTGAAGCCCTTTGCAACTGCATTGATTTGGACCTTCAACCCGTTGGTTGCCACAGAAGTCCATTATGTTGAGAAAAATCCTGGAATGTTTTCCTAAAAAAAAAAAACCACATAATTTCGACTGAAGAAAGAAAGACATCTTGGATGAGATGGGGGTGAGTAAATTATTTTTTGAAGTGAACTAATCCTTTAAGACTGGTCTCAAGACCAAGACCAGTCTCGAGTACTACAACATACACAAACTAATGACAGGTAAAACAGGACAGGTGTGACTTAATCAATGAACTAATGAGAATGACCATGGTAACACGAACAACGAACAAATACAAAGGAATCTGAACTAGAAACATTGAAATCCAACTCAAGCAAACACAAACACAGAGCAAATTAGAAATAAACCTGACAGATGTGCAAATAAATAGGACTATCAATGGGAACGATTCATTCTTAATTCCCCTCTTTTAAATGTGGCCTCTGACTTCCTCACAGTTTATGGAATGCAAAAATAAAAATAAACTAGTTCGCAAAAGTAGGTTTTGGACAAAATTCGACATAGCAGAAAATGTTCCCTGCCTAAATCAAAATCTGAGATAGCCATTTTGTCCGCCTTGAGCCAAGGATTCGAACGATATAAGACACTTGATCCTGGGACAAACAGTCTAAGAGTTATGAGCAATTTTGAACTTTTGGTTGCTGTAGCGCCACCTATGGGCCATTCGGGGTCATACTCTGATAGGTTGTCCCCAAACCGAGGCCTACCATCTGGCCAGGTTTCATGTCTCTAGGCCTTACGGTTTGGCCTGCACGATGCGTTTTACGAAACCTTACAATTACAATAGGGTTTCAGCATTTCATGCTTGAACCCCTAAAAATCCTCATTCATTACTATGCGACATATAGAGGCCAAAAACAATTGCATTGTTTATATATTTTTAAGTACAGTGTAAAAAATGTATGTATGTACACAATAAGTGCATTGCATCAAATTATTAATTTAAATGTTAGTAACATAAAATGGATCCAACACAGTAACCAGAAACTTAATAAACTAGTTGTACTATAATAAATAAATAAAGTAATTAATTCCTGGAATATTATATCTAAAAGTCTGCATGCACATTCAAATGTGTGCATGAATTAATAATGATCCTGAGTAATCATATGTAGATTTAATATAAATACTGCATTGTTGGGTGGATTTCATTAAAGCCAAAAGCATTTATTGTAAATTAATTTTTAATTAAACTGAATACATTATGCATAGATATACTGCAGGAAAAGGTAGTTGTTTGTTCTCTGAAAGCAATATAAAAATACCATTACATATGACAAAAAAAACTATACTGGTTTATAATATTTATAATAAAGTTTATAATACTCCCTCAACAAATTTCCAGGGAGCAGTAAATTCATTAAAACCTGAATGTCGCAGTTTTGGTAACACTTTCGAATAATGGTCCATCATTAATAAGTAACTATGCAGGAAGTAATGTAGGACTAATGAGTAGTCCGGGAAAGACTAGAAAGGAATACAACTACGGGCACTGGGCATGCACACATCAATAGTGTGCCATTTAATTACTGTATTTGCATTATTGTAAGGGTAGGTTTAGAGTTGGAGTAGGTGTAGGCGTTAATAAAACAATCTGGTAAATCTGGCAATCTGGCAAATGTATTTATTGTTATTTTATTGTGAGATTTTGCCTCACTTCCTACCATTGCTGTACCCCTTCTAGACACAATTCTTCTTCTCTGTTTTTAGTGTATTTCTGGGGCAGAATTACAGCACCACATACTGGCCTGGCATGTATACTACATCGTTTTGAGTCGGTTTCAGCGCTCTCGTGTGTACGCGGATATTTCTTGAAACGAGGGGAAAAAAAAGATTGGATAGGGAAAGCTCTGGCTTCGTGTGGAGGGGGCCCATCTGACAAATTATAAAAATACTTGGTGGTCATAGCCTTGATTTTGTCAGAATTGGTTGCCACCCCAGGAATAGTCACTATTTTTGAGCTACTGTCAGTCCATATACACTCAACCTGCAAAATATCTGATATTCCTCTTCAGTTCCTTTGGAGCTACCACTAACAGTTTGGTGACCAAATATATTCATCCAAAGCCTATATGGCTATATTTAATCGACTATGGATGCTGGTTGAATTTGTATAGACCTAGGGGTGTTGTAAATGCAGTAGACTTTATATCCTACTCACACAAAGGGATGTTATAAAATAAATATAAAGTCCATTGAACTAAATCCAGTATCGCCCCCAATATCGAGTTTGGTACTGAGGACCCACGTGCTAAACTGCAGAACAGAAACTTACTTCAGAAAACAAAGACAAATTAAGGGAAATAGCCGACTGGTCTCATAATCCCAGGACTAACTCCATCAGCAAGGCAAAGACATAAGTAATATATAGGCAGAGTTCAGAGCCAGATTGTTAGACAAGGGAAACAGACAGACTGGGGGGCAAACACAAGGGCAAAGTCAGAGCCAAGCAGGGGGAGGGTCAGAGCCAGATGGTCAGATCAAGGAAGCAGACAGTTGGGAGGTCAACCACAAAGGAAAGTCAGAGCCAGGCAGAAGGTCAGAAACCAGGAGTCAGTTTGGGCCAGCACCCAGGATCAAGGAGCTTAAGAGACTAGAAGGCAAAGGCCAACAGAAGGTTAGAGCACCAGGCTGAAGGTGGGCTGCACCAGCATGCAGGAAAAACCTCAGGCAGGACAAGGCAAAGAATTGAAGCTGACAAAGAACAAAAACATCACAAGACAGGACAAGGCACTACAATGAGAATTAAAGCAACTGGCAGATGCACAAAAAAACTCTGGGAAATTACAAACTAACACAATACTACTGCATAAAAGAATCGGCACATAATAACCTAGAATACTATCTAACACTTGATGGCTGCTCTGTCAAGTTTTCGTTGTCAGTTAGGAAACTGGGTGTGCTCTTCGATACCAATCTTTCATTTGAAAGCCACATTTCTAGCATTTTTAAAACTGTATTTTTCCATCTTAAAAGTATATCTAAATTACAACATCTAAATGTCAAAAGCAGAAAATTAGTTCATGCATTCATGACCTCAAGGCTAGATTATTGTAATGCTCTACTGGGTGGTTGCCCTGCTCGCTTAATAAATAAACTCCAGCTGGTCCAAAACGCAGAACCAGGAAGTATGACCATAGCCCGGTTCAGTCAAAACTGCACTGGCTCCCTAATACAATAAAAACTATCGCGTACATTTTAAATTTTTGTTTAGCTCCTCAGTACTTGAGTGAGCTCCTATTGCATTATAGTCCTTCATGTTTAGTGCGCTCTCAATTCTGGCCAGTTGATAATACCTAGAATATCAAAATCAACTGCAGGCGGTCAATCCTTGTCCTATTTAGCACCTAAACCTAAACTCTGGACCTTGAGCCTGGTTTCTCACAAGTTTTTTTTCCCTCTGCATTTCTGTCACCGGATGGAGTTTGGGTTCCTTTCCACTGTTGCTTAGTTGGGGACACTTAATATTCGGCAACATTATTGATCTGACTTTACTGACACTATTGGATGAGAACTGAACTGAGCTGGGCTGCGTTTCCCAAAACCATCGTAAGCCTAAGTTGATCGTAGAGACCATTGGTGGCAATTGTTCTAAGATCAGCTTAAGCTTACGATGGTTTTGGGAAACGCAGCCCTGGACGATGACATCACTGTTGTCTGTAGAGATGTTTTATAGACAAATTGAACTAATTTAATAATTAATGACTTGACATGTACAGACAGAAATTAAAGCTCTAGCCAGGAAGTTCTGCCAGGAAGATTCAATGTAACGTCACCTATTACATTCAGACCTAACCAATCGTATACTAACCTAATACTCAGAGTATAAAATATCAGTACTTACACATCTGAGTTTGCAGATTCTGAGTCCAACATTTACCTCCATCCTCCCCACCACCACCAGGATGGTCCCTGCTTATACCTCCCAGGGGGTCGGCTGCGCCTCTGCCTTCATCTTCAGGCAGGAAATGCAGTCTGTTATCCTCTAGATGTGAGCTACGGACTTTCTGGTAGAAATGCATATAGAGAACATCTAAGGGTTGTATAGGGGAACACAAGGTTGTGATGAGTGAACATCTTGGGTACTTGCTGAAAACAGAATTTAGCTATAAGTCATAAAAGTTGTTTTCTCTGTGTGCAGCATTTCTCTTGACCCCACAAATGATTGAGGAACAGGGCCTGTGTTTTGACACTGCACCTGCTGGACAACCTGCTCCATCTTCTGGCAAATATATATTGTCACACATCCACCAGCAACAACGCAGTGAGTTTATACTGTGTGATAAGTTTACGTTTCCAATGATGGCATCTGTGTGTATACTGTTAAACTATTAGCTACTATTGGTCATCAATATTGTGAAAACTATAATAAAGAATAAACGCTATAATAGATAATTCTTTAGTTTTGTATGATAGTTTGAAAATGCTCAGAAATGTGTTTGTATGTTTGAGGAGGAAGGTGACTGGACTAATAAAGAGTGTGTCCAACAGCTTCCCCGTACAGAAATCAGGTACATATGCTGAAAACACACACATGTGCAGACCTGAGGGGTTAGCAAACAGCTGTTAATAAAATGCAGGCACAGATCACATACTGTACACCCCCAAATGCGGACACATAAAATCCTGATTATATAGGTTTCTTACTGTATAATTCATTTATTGCAAAATGCTTGTCGATCTTAAAGTTAATATTCATATTTGAAGATGCTGGGGCTGATGAGGGTCCAATGAAGATAACAGGGCTGGTGAGCATCATTAGAACACGCTAGAGCTGGTGATGGTCACAAGAAAGCAGTGGGACTGGTGAGGGCCACCTGAAGACACTAGGGCTGGTGAGAGTCACCAGAAAAAACTGGGACTGGTGAGAGTCACCAGATGTCAATGAGAGGGGGTCATCGGAAGGCATTTGGTTTTGTGTGGGTCACTAGAGAGCACTGGGGCTTGTGAGGCTCAATGGAAAGCAACAGGGCTGGTGAGGGTTACCGGAAGACACTGGAGCTAGCGATGGTCACTAGAGAGCACTGGTGCTGGTGAGGGTAAATTAAAGATAATGGAGTTGGTGAGTCACCAGAAAACATGTTTGAAATGAAGACCCAGACAAGATGCTGAAATTGACATAGTATATGATAGTTTGTCATCTTCAGCTGCTTTCTTCTTTCATGATGAAATCTATACATGTTCTTTAGTTTGTGGTTGTCCAGACAAGTTTAATTGTAAAGCAACCTTGGGCTATGGAAAGGCACTATATAAATACAAATTGTTATAATAATTATTATTATTATTAAGGTTCTTTGTTGGCATTGATGGTTCCATGAAGAATCTTACCTAACATTGTGTGTTTGGATTTAGGCAGCTAAATCTGTCATCAAAAGGAGTAATTCATTTTTTATCAGTCACATTAACCAATTTTCTTAAAAAAAATAAAAAATTAAATATTTTACAAATATTATAGATATAATTTTTTTTACCCTATATCTGTAATGATGTCAGCGGCCATTATTGTCTCTATTGTACTAACATTACACAACAATTTCACTAAACCATTTTACAGTTGTAAAATAACAAAGTATTTTTGTCAATGGATTTCTCATGTCATGACCTCTATTACAATATCTTTACCATCATATAATTATTGGCACAGTAGTTATAAGCCCTAGCAAATATATTTTCATATAACTGTAGTTGATGTGAGAGTGTTTGCTGCAGTGGTCCAAAAACAAACCTTTTGGAGGTGTGTGAGCTCTTTGTTTTCATCCACTTGGGCTACTTGCCTTCAGTAGGAAATATCAAATTTGGGATTTCCAGATCTCCAGAAGTCTTGCAACAGATTTTATGACCCACACAGAGATCTGATCTCAACATCATCAAGTCAGTCTGGGATAACATGAAGAGACTAACCACAAGCAGTGGTAGGAGAAACAGAAACCTCAAAATACCACACGGAGGCAACATCTGCTGGTCAAAACATGTTATTGCAACGAAAACGCAAACTGTACACACACACACACACACACACACACACACACACACACACACACACACACACACACACACACACACACACACACACACACACACACACACACACACACACACACACACACACACACACACACACACACACACACCTTTTATAAACAAACTGCGAATGTTTTTTTTTTTGAAAGTGTAATCTAATAAATGCAATCTACAAATCATCAATACCATTAAACGTGCCAGTATAATGTGTTATCAGCTTTTCGCTAGCCACTAACAGACAATTAACTATAGCCTACCATATTAGTTTTAATTATACAAATTTGCTAATAAAATATCTACATTCTTATAAAACTAATCTGAGATCAGTTACAGTTTTTTACAATCGCTATGACAAATTTTTCAATACTTTTAACACATTTCCTAAACTCTTAACACAGCTCAACATCTATCTGTGTAGGCTATACAATTAACACATTTATTGTTGCTTTTACTCAAAATGCATATAGTTAACACAAATGTAAAATGCTTGAACTTCTCAAGCTCAACCAAGACCAAAACAATGGATTTTTACTGCCAAATTTACCAACGTAGTAGGCTATGTCAGAACAGATAACACTTTGTTCTAAACCCCAACCTTAGGTTAAGTCAATGTAAACAGCTGTTTATATTGAAACGCAAATATATCCCTTGTATTTTATTCCATTGGTACTGATAAACAGCAAATTTAAGTTATGCAAATATATAAATCACAACTGATTCCCATCTAGGAATTGTTCAGGTGCTGATGTTCTTTCAATCACATGCCCAGTTGTTATACAGTAAAAGAGGGCCTATTTGGAACAATAAAGGAACAATATAGAGCAACACAAAGAAAGTCAGAAAAAGGCCGGCATGAGGGAGAGGAAGATGAGTACCAGGACAAGGGAGAGGAGTGGGACAAGGGCAAGGGAGAGGAATGCCTGGACAAGGACAAGGTATGGATTGAGGAGTTAGAATGCATGGTGGTGTTTAAAGAAGGGCCAGAATTAGGGTAACTGATGAAATACAGTTTTTCTCAATTGTTTACAAGGTAGGCCTACTTGAGACGCAATGACCACAACATGTAACTCATGCACCAACCCCCTGAACCAATTCTGCTAAACTACAAGCACAATTCCTGCTTTACACTCAAATTGCCGTTCTAAAACACACTTTTTTCAAAACACTACACACAATTCTGTGTGTACACTACACACAATTCACACAATTTGGCACAGTTTTCATGCAGAAAATCTCTTGTTTTCACAAGGAACACACTGCCATTCAAATACCGGTATACACACTGACTCTTCACATGGGCAAACACCTGTCACACAGTTTTACAATTAGCAAACAGAGCTTTAGCATAAAAGGGCAAAAGGTGAGAAACCGAAGAGAGGATGCAGCATAGTTTAATTTTTTTATTTTTTTTTACTGTAACTGTATACAGTAAATTCTTCTGTTGTTTTGTATGTGGACCACTGTATGTGCAACTTTGTGTTGGTTGGGATGTACACTGTGTACATACAATAAAATATATTTGTTACCGTGTATTTGTGTGTAATGAGTATGAAAACAATATTCTCAAATATTTTACAACACACTTATCTGTATGTAGCCTTCTGTCTGTAAGTGTAACACTAAACCAAAAAAAAAGTCTTTATGATGAATGGAGAAGAAGTGTTTTCCATTCATCATAGTGTTTTACATTGAGCACATCAGTGTATATAAATGTCTATTCATATGATGGTTTGTGTGTCATTTGAAAACAAAATACCATTTTGAGAAGAAATAAAAAAAAATTGAATGTAAAGTTTCATTTTGTAGTTGAATTGAGGGGTTTTGCCCATTGCGTGTGTGTGTGTGTGTGTGTGTGTTTATTTGTGTGTTCAGTTCTGAGAGTATATGAGGCATGCTTTCAGAAAATGTGTGTTAACAATCGAGAAAAACTGTAAAAGAAACTGATGGACAAGATAATATAGTGTGAAGGGAATTTAGTACTACAGTAGGTGGCAGTAATGCAAGAAATTGGATGCAAGCTGCCGTAAAACCCTAAAGAGAAGAGGAAGAAACATGGCAACCTCCTTGCTGGTGAGTTCAACTGTCCTGCGTGCATTTCATTTATTGACGCAATTGTCGTTGTTGTTTTCTCCCCACGACACACGCTACAGTTTTACATCACTGGTTCGTTTTATAATCGAGTCGCACATGTGCATATACTAGCAACAAACAAGCACCATGTTACCATATAGGCTGGTATCGTACAGTTTTCTTGTTTTGCACCCATGGTACCATGGTATTATGAAGTAGCTTCATAGAGTGTAATGCCAAAAAATTAAGGAATTAATTCTTTATTTGAGTCGATTCCTGAATTTGAATCAAGACAGCAAACAGGATTCAGAATTACAATTTGAATTTGTGAACGTAGAATTAAAATGTAAATTTAAGAAAAAATGTTATATTTAATAGTGTCATTTTCAGTATCAATTACCCATAAACATATTATCCAGCACCACATATTGGGTACTTTTTCAGAAATTTTCGATAAATTTATCGAAAATTTCTGAAAAAGTACCCAATATGTGGTGGTATCAATAATATTTTCAACCCTGCTGAAAAATCCAGCTAAAACCAGCCTAAGCTGGTTGGCTGGTCTTAGCTGGTTTAAGATGGAAGTAGCTGGTTTTAGCAGCCTGGCTAAACTGGTCTCCCAGCCTGATTTAGCTGGTCAAGCTGGTTTTAGATGGTCTCCCAGCCTGATTTAGCTGGTTTTAGATGGTCTCCCAGCCTGATTTAGCTGGTCAAGCTGGTTTTAGATGGTCGCCCAGCCTGATTTAGCTGGTCAAGCTGGTTTTAGATGGTCGCCCAGCCTGATTTAGCTGGTTTTAGATGGTCTCCCAGCCTGATTTAGCTGGTCAAGCTGGTTTTAGATGGTCGCCCAGCCTGATTTAGCTGGTTTTAGATGGTCTCCCAGCCTGATTTAGCTGGTCAAGCTGGTTTTAGATGGTCTCCCAGCCTGACTTAGCTGGTCAAGCTGGTTTTAGATGGTCTCCCAGCCTGACTTAGCTGGTTAAGTTGGTCTTCCAGTCTGGACAAGTTGGTGGCCAGCTGCTTTTAGCTGGTCTCCCACCCTGGTTTTAACTGGTCAAGCTGGTCTTCCAGCCTGGTTTAGCTGGTTTTAGCTGGTCTCCCAGCCTAATTTAGCTGATGAACATTTTACCTAATTACACATTAATCAGATTACATGGTCCATATACAGATATAAATGATTTGTCTAAACACCCAGTGGCAGAAAAAATAGGGACAGTCAGCCAGCCTGACCAGCTAAAACCATCAAAGACCAACAATTACCAGCTAAGACGAGCCTGACCAGCTAAGACCAACAATATCCAGCTAAGACCAGTTTGACCAGCATAGACCAGCCTGACCAGCTAAAAAAAAATTCAAAACCCCTCTAAAACCAGTCTGATAAACCAGCTATGACCAGGCTGGGAGACCAGCCAAAACCAGCCTGACCACCTTAGGCTGGTTTAAGCTGGATTTTTCAGCAGGGTATAAATGCCACCTATAGAATTGAATTAATTTGATGTTCCATCCAGGTCATGATTGAAAGAAGGCTGTTCAGAATTATAAATGTTATCCCTTATAAATGTCATGGAACATGAATTATAGGAATCATCACTTACCATATCACCATACCATGATAATGCCATCTGATCTGTCATCCATGTGCCATCATAAAACTACAGTAGGGGCTGTGGGAGAAATGCATGCTGCAGTTTTACATACCATTCATCATGTTGTAAATTATCTTTATGGCTCTCTTTCGAAAGTCTCATGCCTTGAGGAGATGTTCAGCACACACCTGTGCTGTTGTTGCTGTCAGGAGGTGTTTGAGTTCAGCTGCTGCTCCTCCATCTGTCTTCACCAGGCTCTTATTAAAACTCAATCACTACTTCTATGATGTGGAGAACATTGTAGTTTGGAATGACTGGGCAAGGACAAAATTGGTCAGGCGCAAGAATAAGTAAGTGCCACTATGTGTGCTCCGACGTGTCGCCCCATATACTGTAGAATAATGCACTGTAAAAGAAGACCCTAGTGGCTGTGAGAAGTGCCTGCATGATTTAGTATCCTCTGTATAGTGTTTCTGTAAACACCATTTTTAAAAATGTATTTATTTGTTTTTTTAATCTTCTTTATTTCCACTGAAATGTTGACTTTAGGGTCTTTTTTTGTAGGTTTTTTGGCTATGCACAGGAGAAGTTTGGTGATAATATAGGAGCAGCCTATTATATTCTGACTCTCAGAGGGAGCTTCAGGTAAGAGTCAGTTATGAATATCCTATTCTTTTATGTCTGCAAATTAAAAAGTACATTCAAATGAAATTCAAACATTAATTAATAGAATACAGAACCTTTTTTTCTGAATTAAAGTTAATTGAGGACATAAAGGGCATAAATGTCAGTGTGATACAAAATGTCCAAATGAGGTCATTGCGAAGAAAACATTAAAAGAATGGGTAACATTACAGTAAGGTTTCATTTGTTAATGTTAGCTAACCATTAGTCTACATGATCTACTGTAACAATAAACAATACTTCTGCAGCATTTATTAATCTTACTTAAGTCTAATCGCAACATTTACTAATACATTTATGGTGCTCCTCGTGTGGTGCTCGAAATTTTTTTATTTCAATTAAATGAATGTATGATATTTTAGTTTGGTAATGTTTTTTATTTAATATTTTGTATTTTTAGGGGATTTTTATGGTACTAAATTATATTTATGCAGTAAATATAATACATTTATTAACTTTTGAGCATAGACCTGAAGTGAATAAAAATAAAATACAATTCTAGAAGCGCATTTGTGAGGTCAGGCACTGACGTTGGACGAGAAGGCCTTGCTTGCAGTCTCCGCTCTAATTCATCCCAAAGGTGTTCTATCGGGTTGAGGTCAGGACTCTGCTGGCCAATCAAGTTCAACATCAGTGCCTGACCTCACAAATGCGCTTCTAGAAGAATGGTCAAACATTCCCATAAACACACTCCTAAACCTTGTGGAAAGCCTTCCCAGAAGAGTTGAAGCTGTTATAGCTGCAAAGGGTGGGACAACTCCATATTAAACCCTACGGATTAAGAATGGGATGTTATTAAAGTTCATGTGCATGTAAAGTTGTCCCAAAACTTTTGGCAATATAGTGTATGTGAGAATGAGCTTTCAGTAAGATTTAGTTTGGGCGCAGTACCGAATGTTTCCACTAGATGAAATTCTCTTCCCATTAGTTTCCAATGTGGTAATTTTTGACCGCGAGGAGTGTGACTAATTTTCAGGACCATTTAACCTTTTTGAATCGTGTGTGTGTTTACATAGCAATGTTAGTTCATGTTCGTTTAATAACTGATGTTAACAAATGAGGCCTTTTTATAAAGTGTTACCCTTGAAAATAAATCCTTAAGTAGTTTGGCTTAATGTTTCATAATTATTTCAATCAAAACTGCTTAATTATAATTTTTCTCCCAAATCAAAATCATGTGGTGCAACCAACATTCAGGGGAAAAAGCAGGAAATCATAGATAACACCTACAGAATGTGTGTCTTTAAAATAACAATGGTACTACTGACATTAATGGTATAAAAGAAACTAACATGAATACAAATAGTACATTTATAAGAACTGGGCTTTTTTTTACTTTATTTTTGGACACTTTTATATGGCATTGATCGTCAAAATGTTTATGAACCCATCCAGCTTTAAATGAACCCTTCCATAAATGGCGCCCATTGCACATCCCTTGTGTCTCTCTAGATTTGCAGGCCAGTCTGAATGGTTTCGTCCAGACTCAAGGGGAAGGTTCAGCTATGACTTCATCAGCACGCCTGACGCACACATTGAGGAAGTGGATTTGAGTGGCACCCTAATAAACCATAATGGACTTGACAACCTCAGTAATCAACTTTTGTTTTATATCAATATAAACTTGTTCCTGATGTCTGAGCTTTTGACTAGTCAAGTATGAAGTCCCCCAAATTATGTTCATATCTCCATCTTGTCTGTGTCACAACTCGTTTAGTGACAAATCAAACCCATTCAAAATCATGTTTTTCTGTACCACTTCTTAGTTCTAAGACACGTAAACACATTATTCTGATTTATTGCTTATAAGCTGATTTGTTATGAAAGAATCTCATAAATACATAGTTCAGTCATGAAAGTCTTCCGAACAGCTGACCGGTTCTCTTAAAGCTGACCGCTTTTGCCAATTGATTGGTTTGTTATATATACACGTCCATCCTGAACCTGCTGAATTCAGTGCCGCTATTTTCCTTGCAGCTGCTCGCTTTCTTTTCACTGTATTAATGTGCATGTTTCATCAGTAGCCTTCACTCACAAAGGCCCGTTCGCACCAAAGACGTTAACCATAACAATAAACACATCCATCTACATATAAAAGAATAGAACACCACAACTATTATGATAACAGCACAGAGAAATGATATCGTTGGAATCACTTTCAGAATAGTTTTTTCTAGCTGATGAACGATAAAAACATTGATGGCCAACCAGAATCCATTTAGCTTTAAAAAAAACCCTGTAGTCAATAATTGTATCCCTTAAAACTCATGTTTGATCATTTGATCAAATGTTTTTTTTTGCTTAGAAAGTTTTTTTATTTGTGTCTTAAAATAGCTTGAATTTAACTCTACACCCTTACCTCATTTAGTATACTCAGTTCTATGAATATGCAAATTAGCCCCGCCTCCACTCACTTGCACCAGCTCAGAGATCCACTCGTTGATGATCACGCGTTGACGTGATTGGTTACGAGGTAGTTTGTGAAGTCAGAAACACCAGTGATTTCAAACATTGAAATCATTCTTTGGTTCGCTGCAGTTTTAAGGAAGAAATACTCAGAATGTGTTGTGTCTTAAAGCATATTAAAAACACCACATGACATATAAACATTAACATTAAACATTACATTAAACATAACATTAAAAACTTGATTTTCACCACAGGGGGATTTTTAAGAGCTTGTGTGTTTAAAGCGGCAAATGACAAAACAGAAGCTAATATATTTATCATTCTTGTTCTGAATGGTTCTTAAAGTGTTAATTCACCCTTAAAAATAAAAATTATGTCATTAATCTCTCACCCTCATGTCGTTCCAAACCCCGTAAGATTTCGTTCATCTTTGGAACACAAATTAAGATATTTTTGATGAAATCCCAGAGCTTTCTTAACCAGCCATAGGCAGCAACGTCATTGCAACTATCAAGGCCCAGTCCATGTGACTCCAGTGGCTCAACCTTAATGTTATGAAGCAACGAGAATACTTTTTGAGTGCAAAAAAACAAACAAAACAAAAATAACAACTTTATTCAACAATCTCTTCTCTTCAACGCCATTCTCCTACGCTATTGACGTAGTAAAGACAGTGCAGCGCTTCCAGGTTCTATGTCAGAACACCAGCTCATTATTATAAAGTCTTTTTTTTTTGCGCACAAAAAGTATTCTCGTCGCTTCATAACATTTAAGGTTGAAGTTGTCTTTACTAGGGCTGGGTATCGATTCAGATGTTCCAGATCGATTCGATTTCGATTCACAAGCTCTCAAATCGATTCGATTTCGATTCTCGATTCGATTTTCTTTATTCGATTCAACTCAATGAATTTAGATTTAATACATATACTATATTTATAAAAAAGAACAGTTAGCATAAGTTTAAAAGTGGGTAATTAATAAAAAGAAATTAAGCCACAAACCTGTATATTAAACTCTTTTATTTTAGGTACACTTCGGTACATTAAAACAGAAACCAGCTTTAATTTTCAAATTCATACAATTATGCTAAATAAAAACAATACAATTTTGATGCAAGATGAAAAATGTATGCTGAAAAAAGTCAGAACAGTCGCATTCCTTGATCAAACAGGATCAGGTTATTTCATTTTTAAGATAAAATAATCATAAAATCTTACAAAATTAGCTGTAACATGGATGCTGCAAGCCTATGAACAATGTAGGACAGCTAATACTGGCTTATTGGTGATAGTTCACCCAAAAATTTAAAAAAATATGTCATCATTTATGCATGAACAAAAAAAAAAAAATTGTTTGTTTGCGGAAATAAATATGGGGAAAAAAATCGATTCGTGGTCTTTGAGAATCGATTTTGAATCGACCACGTTATAAAAAACGATTAATCGAAAAATCGATTTTTTTTTGCCCAGCCCTAGTCTTTACTACCTTTCTGGGCCTTAAAAGTTGCAATGAAGTTGCTGCCTATGGATGGTTCAGAAACCTCTCAGATTTCATCAAAAATATCTTGAAAGACAAACGATGGTTTGGAACAACATGAGGGTAATTAATTACAGAATGTTCATTTTGGGTGAACTAACCATTTAAGCTCATTCCATTCTTACCAATATTAAAATCTATTCTGGGAGTTGTCATGATTGAATTTAATTTCATTGTATTATTGATGAACAGTAGGCAACAGAAAAGCCCTCCCTGAATCTAACGGGGACAAAACAATAAAACATGATCCATATGAAGAATAAGTGATCAGCTGCCCCTAAAACATATTGTTGTGGTGTGTATTTTGTTCTCTGGCTCACACAAAAAAATTGTCTCTTCTCAGTAAAGCAGAATAAACTTCAGAGTCTCTCTCTGCGAGGGTGTCCTGAAGTGGACGACTGGTTTCTTGCACGTCTTCATGTCTTTGGAGAAAGTCTGGTGGCGTTAGACGTGTCAAACTGCCCTTGTGTCACTGTAGGAGGTCTCGCTGCATTACAAAACCTCAGGTGATATAAACAGTCTTCAGTTGTGACTTAAATGCACATGCCCAGCCTGAAAATACTGTTTTTATTATATTTTGCTTCGTTTTTTCCCCCCTGCCTTTATCCCCAGAAAGCTACAGCGTCTGGACATTTCTGGACTTCCACAGCTACAGAGTCCAGGCCTGATCCGGATTCTGTTGGAGGAAATGCTGCCGCACTGTCGGGTCACTGGAGTTGAATACGAGCAGGGTCTGATGCAGCCAGACAGCCAAGAGCTAACAGAGGATGATAATGAAGCTGCCGCGAACACTGGAGTCAGACATATATAAACTACATGGCTGCTGACAATGGAGGCTTCTAGTGTATTATGTTGTACGTTACCCATGTATGTGCTGTGTACATATAACTGTTGTAAAATGCATTGTACTTGCTCATAGTTTTGAGAGAGACACAATAAAGTTGTATGTGTAAATGTTGAGAACTTCCATATACATCCATCAGGCATAACATTATGATCTAATATTGTGTTGGTTCCCCTTTTGCTGCCAAAACAGCCCTGACCCGTTGAGGCATGGACTCCACTAGACCCCTGAAGGTGTGCTGTGGTATCTGGCACCAAGATGTTAGCAGCATATCCTTTAAGTCCTGTAAGTTGGGAGGTGGGGGCTCCATTGATCGGACTTGTTTGTTCAGCACATGATGCTCGATTGGATTGAGATCTGGGGAATTTGGAGGCTAAGTCAACACCTCAAACTCGTTGTGCTCCTTGATGATTCCTGAATCATTTGTGCTTTGTGGCAGGACACATTATCCTGCTGAAAGAGCCACAGCCACCAGGGAATACCGTTTCCATGAAAGGGTGTACATTGTCTGCAACAATGTCTGCTCAGGTTTCCCAGCAGAACATTACCCAAAGCATCACTGCCTCTGCCGGCTTGCCTTCTTCCCATAGTGCATCCTGGTGCCATGTGTTCCCCAGGTAAGCGATGCACATGCACCCGGGCATCAACGTGATGTAAAAGATAACGTGATTCATCAGACCAAGCCACCTTCTTCCATTGCTATGTGGTCCAGTTCTGATGCTCACGTGCCCACTGTTGGCGCTTTCAGCTGTGGACAGGGGTCAGCATGGGCACCCTGACTGGTCTGCGGCTATGCAGCCCCATATGCAACAAACTGAGATGCACTGACACCTTTCTTTCAGAACCAGCATTAACTGCTTGAGCAATTTGAGCTACAGTAGCTTCGTCTGTTTGATCGGACCACACGGGCCTTCGCTCCCCACGTGCATCAATGAGCCTTGGCCGCCCATGACCCTGTCGCTGGTTCACCACTGTTCCTTCCTTGGAGCACTTTTGATAGAGACTGACCACTGTAGACCGGGAACACCCCACAAGAGCTGCAGTTTTGGAGATGCTCTGACCCAGTCGTCTAGCCATCACAATTTGGCCCTTGTCAAACTCACTCAAATTCTTACACTTGCCCATTTTTCCTGCTTCTAACACATCAACTTTGAGGACAAAATGTTCACTTGCTGCCTAATATATCCCACACTAACAGGTGCTGTGATGAAGAGATAATCAGTGTTAATCACTTTACCTGTCCACTGCACCATGTCCCAGCAAACATGCTCCTTTGGGGCCCGTATGGGGCCCTTGCGGGCAGCTCACTGTGGGCCCAGATACCGGCGTGAAATGCGGGGCACGTGTGGGCCCCACACTATGGGACCCAGGTGGGTCTTGTGCCTGATCGGTGTAAATCTTTGATTTCTTGGTTGCGCTTTATTTTACAGTGTGTGCTCTTTCAAGCTACTTACACGCATCGAGGAAAGTAGTAGGCCTACTGCGTAATGTAAGGTAACTACATGGGTTATGGTTAGGTTTAGGGGTGGTGTAGTTATCACCCAGTAGTGTAGTCCAATAGAACTACAATAAGTTCATAGTATGTACTTGCGAAACAGTAAAGTGCTACCACTTTCCCTTATGAAATAGTACTGTGGTGGTACATGGTAATACTCTGGTACCATCAAAAAAAAAGAAAAAGGTGTCAAGTCTAATTAGTCAAGTGGAGTAAATCCTGTAATCCTTTTTATGGAGGTGTGAGGATTTTAGATCTAAGTGTTAGAAAGATTGAGGCACATGCAATGGGAAGGTGGAGGAAGACATCTCGCTATAGGTAATGTTTTTCTTTAATGTAGGCTAAATGTTTAAATAATTATTTACTTTCAAAATAGAAAAGAGATAAGCTTAAAATTTTACTTCACGGTTTCTAACAAGTAGGTCTAATGTTTTGAACAAATATAATACAAGAACAAATAGTATCCACCCGGAAGATCTGTTCAACAAATTGCATAGAAATATCACGTAGAAATAATATAGAATTGTAAATAATGGTAATTTTCACACATAGTTGAACTGGGGGTGCAGTAGAGGCCTGGGGGTGTCTCTAACTGGTCAGATACGACAAAGTTTAATTAAACCGGGTCAGATACGATAAATACAAATACATAAATAGCTATTGCATTTCCAAAGACTGCATTGTCATGCGATACTTGTTACTTTCCCCTACACTTTCAGGAAGGACCAATCACAGTCGTTTGTGGTTACTGGGTACGTGTTTTTGATAGACATTGTATGGGATGATTTTCATTTGTATGTCAGGGTATCAATCCTTAACATTAATTAATTTAAATAATTATACTTTTAGCGTATATGTTTCTCTAAAAAAAATGAAATCCAGCCTGAGTTTTAAATGCAATTCAAAGGAGGATTGGGCAATCTGAGCCTTCATGCGCCCCCTTGAGGAATAATCTTATGTGCCACAAACATTTACGACCTGTAAACATTAGCCAAGCCACCCAAAGACATATTAGCGACGCACACAAGCAATTGTCCCTTTAATAAAATAAAAAACAGTGCTGTCATCTCTTTAACTTTGTGTTTTGGAATTGTATAGTACTGTTTTCAGCGGATAGATGTCTGAAGGTAATATAATGACTATGCATTTGTATGGGTGTTGTCAGAGCCAGTTAGCCTTTAGCAAAAGAAGAAGCTAAGTGTGTATTGGAAGTTTTTAACTGTTTATGTGATTGATATTAGTTATTATAACAGCCACATTAGTGTGATACGATTTATTGTGTCCTGTAGAGGTTTCTAGGGCAGAAGAGGAGGCTGAGACACCAGCTCTCGAGGTAAATAAAGATACATTCGTGAGTTGTTTTTATAATACAGATGCATGACATTTACCATAGTAATTTGGAGCTTTAAATGCTAACCCTGCTGAAAAATCCATCTTAAACCAGCCTAAGGTGGTCAGGCTGGTTTTGGCTGGTCTCCCAGCCTGGTCATAGCTGGTTTATCAGACTGGTTTTTAGAGGGGTTTTGAATTTTTTTTTTAGCTGGTCAGGCTGGTCTTAGCTGGTCAAACTGGTCTTAGCTGGATATTGTTGGTCTTAGCTGGCCCAGGCTGGTCTTAGCGGGTAATTGCTGGTTTTAGCTGGTCAGGCTGGTCTTAGCTGGATATTGTTGGTCTTAGCTGGTCAAACTGGTCTTAGCTGGATATTGTTGGTCTTAGCTGGCCCAGGCTGGTCTTAGCGGGTAATTGCTGGTTTTAGCTGGTCAGGCTGGTCTTAGCTGGATATTGTTGGTCTTAGCTGGTCAAACTGGTCTTAGCTGGATATTGTTGGTCTTAGCTGGTTTTAGCTGGTCAGGCTGGTCTTAGCGGGTAATTGCTGGTTTTAGCTGGTCAGGCTGGTCTTAGCTGGTAATTGTTGGTTTTTGATGGTTTTAGCTGGTCTTCGCTGATTTTAGCTGGTCAGGCTGGTCTTAGCTGGTCAGGCTGGCTGACTGTCCCTATTTTTTCTGCCACTGGGTGTTTAGACAAATAATGTATATCTGTATATGGACCATGTAATCTGATTAATTTGTAATTAGGTAAAATGTTCATCAGCTAAGTTAGGCTGGGAGACCAGCTAAAACCAGCTAAACCAGGCTGGAAGACCAGCTTGACCAGATAAGCCAGGGTGGGAGACCAGCTAAAAGCAGCTGGCCACCAACTTGTCCAGACTGGAAGACCAACTTAACCAGCTAAGTCAGGCTGGGAGACCATCTAAAACCAGCTTGACCAGCTAAATCAGGCTGGGAGACCATCTAAAACCAGCTTGACCAGCTAAATCAGGCTGGGAGACCATCTAAAACCAGCTTGACCAGCTAAATCAGGCTGGGAGACCAGTTTAGCCAGGCTGCTAAAACCAGCTACTTCCATCTTAAACCAGCTAAGACCAGCCAACCATCTTAGGCTGGTTTTAGCTGGATTTTTCAGCAGGGAAACCCCCCCTTTTTGGACCTTGGAAGTTAATACAATTTAAATATAAATATTAACATCATTATTAGTGGCCTATATTTTTCAGTGGTTAAAAGTTAAGTAAAATTTGAATAATAAAAATGTATAATAATTGATTTAGCTAAAAAAAATGCTTGCTTGACACAGTATGTGCTAAACAATATTAAAAATAGAAATGTAAAAGCTACCAATAGAATTTGAAACTGACATGAATCAAATTACTTATGTAAATCATAGTTATCAACCAAAGCCAATTATTAAAAATGGTTAAATTTCAGCTGATATATCCGCCTTTTTCTAGATTTATTTTTCTCACAAAATGTATGTATGTATGTATGTGTATATATATATATATATATATATATATATATATATATATATATATATATATATATATATATATATATATATATAGGAGATGAATATGTGAGACAAGTGTACTTAGTAAACATCCACCATGTACAGTCCATGCTTTATATCTTTGCTGCTAATATATTATAAATAATATTTTTAGGAGTGAGTGTTGTTTTCTGTTATCGGGGTGGGTCGGTCATCTGTAATGTTTTTACTCTTTTCTGCAGGGTCAGTCTGACAGCAGCGACGAGGGAGAAGCTTCAGGAGACACTGAGAGTATGTGACAAGCAATTTCTCCTTTAAGTACATCTAAAGAGCTCATGTGATCTTCGCTAAAGTTAGGTGTTTTTTTCAGTGGATTTCCTGCGCAGTCTCTTCTCACGGACTCTTGGCCTGAGTCCTGGAGAGAAAGTCTTGGATGAGCTGACCCTGGATGCGGTCGCCCGCTACATCCTGGGTGGCAAATGTGAGTTGACTTTTCAGATGAGGGTAGTAGGTCTGAAGTGTGTTATTTTTCAATACTTTATTATATTCCATTCAATATGTACAGTCAACTATAAGTAGGCCATTTGTTGGCTGGCTCCCTGAACTGTGTAAACATGCTGTGAAAAGATGGCTCTGTTTGACTTTGAGAAGGTTATTTCGAGTTGGTTGTTCAGTAAGTTAGTGTGTCTGTTTGTGTCAACAGGCAAGAACATTATCTGTATGGTTGGAGCTGGAATATCAACATGTAAGTAAATATCTTATCATAAATGCAATTTTCTTAAATTAAGCGTAGTAATTTTTTAATAGATCATATTTTTTAAAGAGCTTTTATAATGACAGAGCCACTTTAAGCATAACCTTTGGCCAAGGTTTCTTGCATAAAATCAATCAGTCATAATTTAGTATTTTAGTCCATTTCCTCTCTCTAAACAGGCTATAGTAAAAAAAAAAAAAACTATATATACTATAGAATACCAAAGGAGAACTGGCCCCTGGACTGAGCCTGATTTCTCCCAAGGTTTTTTTTCTCCATTCTGTCACCTGAGTTTGGGTTACTTACCACTGTCTCCTTTGGCTTTTGGCTTGCTTAGTTGGGGACACTTAAAGGGTTAGTTCGCCCAAAATATGAAGCGACACAAATACTTTTTGTGTGCAAAAAAACAAAAAAAATAACGACTTTATTCAACAATCTCTTTTCTCTTGTGACCTTCCATGTTCTTCTTGATAACATTCCAGAGGTTTTCAATGGGGTTCAGGTCTGAAAATTGGGCTGGCCATGACAGGGGCTTGATCGTTCTGCAAATAAATGCTATAAATCATATTATTGATATTTGGAAGAAATAGTTTATAGAATAAAACAAAAATGTTAAAAGGGTTAGTTCACCCAAAACTGTTGTTCCAAACCCGTAAGACCTTCGTTCATCTTCGTAACACAAATTAAGATATTTTTGATGAAATCCGAGAGCTCTCTGACCCCTCCATAGACAGCAATTTAATTAACACTTTCAAGGCCCAGAAAGGTAGGAAAGACATAGTTAAAAAGCATCGGCCAATGGTGAGCCGGCATTCTGCCGTAGCGCTTTGAAAGTACTGTACTGTATTTACTACGTCAACAGCGTAGGAGATTGGCACAGACAAGAAGAGTTTGTTGAATAAAGTTGTTATTTGTGTAGTCACATGGACTATTTTGACGTGCACCAGTGGGAATCACTGTGTTTAGGTTTCTAAGTGTATAGCACATATACAGTGGGGAGAACAAGTATTTGATACACTGCTGATTTTGCAGGTTTTCCTACTTACAAAGCATGTAGAGGTCTGTAAATTTTATCATAGGTACACTTCAACCGTGAGAGACGGAATCTAAAACAAAAATCCAGAAAATCACATTGTATGATTTTTAAATTATTTATTTGCATTTTATTGCATGACATAAGTATTTGATCACCTACCAACCAGTAAGAATTCCAGCTCTCACAGACTTGTTAGTTTTTCTTTAACATTTACATTTACATTTAGTCATTTAGCAGATGCTTTTATCCAAAGCGACTTACAAATGAGAGCAATAGAAGCAACTAGAACAGACAAGGGCAACAGTATGCAAGTGCTGTAACAAGTCTCAGTTAATCTAGCACAGAACACACAGGACAGAATTATTTTATTTATTTATTTATTTATTTATTTATTTTTTAAATAAATTAGACAGACAGAAAATGAATAGAATGTTAAGTGCTATTCTTGATTGGTCAGGTGCTGCTGGAAGAGACGTGTCTTTAGCTGTTTTTTGAAAATGGCTACAGACTTGGCTGCTCGAATTGAGATAGGCAGGTCATTCCACCAGGTGGTCCAGGAAAAGGTCAGTGAGAGTGATTTCATGCCTCTTTGGAAGCCTCTTTGGTGATTTCATGCCTCTTTCACCTTTAAGAAGCCCTCTTGTTCTCCACTCATTACCTGTATAAAAGACACCTATTCACACACTCAATCAAACCGACTCCAACCTCTCCACAATGGCCAAGACCAGAGAGCCGTGTAAGGATATCAGGGATAAAATTGTAGACCTGCACAAGGCTGGGATGGGCTACAGGACAATAGGCAAGCAGCTTGGTGAGAAGGCAACAACTGTTTGCGCAATTATTAGAAAATGGAAGAAGTTCAAGATGACGGTCAATCTCCCTCGGTCTGGGGAACCATGCAAGATCTCACCTCGTGGGGCAATAATGATCATGAGGAAGGTGAGGGATCTGCCCAGAACTACATGACAGGACCTGGTCAATGACCTGAAGAGAGCTGGGACCACAGTCTCAAAGAAAACCATTAGTAACGCACTACGCCATCAATGGATTAAAATCCTGCAGCGCACGCAAGGTCCCCCTGCTCAAGCCAGCGCATGTCCAAGCCCGTCTGAAGTTTGCCCAGAGGAGGAATGGGAGAAGGTCATGTGGTCTGATGAGACAAAAATAGAGCTTTCTGGTCTAAACTCCACTCACCAATGTTTGGAGGAAGAAGAAGGATGAGTTGATTTCCCCAGGAACACCATCCCAACCATGAAGCATGGAGGTGGAAACATCATTCTTTGGGGATGCTTTTCTGCAAAGGTGACAGGACGACTGCACCGTATTGAGGGGAGGATGGATGAGGCCATGTGTCGCGAGGTCTTGGCCAACAATCTCCTTCCCTCAGGAAGAGCATTGAAGATGGGTTGTGGCTGGGTCTTCCAGCATGACAACGACCCGAAACACACAGCCAGGGCAACTAAGGAGTGGCTCCGTAAGAAGCATCTCAAGGTCCTGGTAATAGCCAGTCTCCAGACCTGAACCCAATAGAAAATCTTTGGAGGGAGCTGAATGTCCGTATTGCCCAGCGACAGCCCCGAAACCTGAAGGATCTGGAGAAGAACTGTATGGAGGAGTGGGCCAAAATCTAAATCTGCAGTGTGTGCAAACCTGGTCAAGAACTACAGGAAACATATGATCTCTGTAATTGCAAACAAAGGTTTCTGTACCAAAATTAAGTTCTGCTTTTCTGATGTATCAAATACTTATGTCATGCAATAAAATGCAAATTAATTACTTAAAAATTATACAATGTGATTTTCTGGATTTTTGTTTTAGATTCCATCACTCACAGTTTAAGAATACCTATGATAAAATGACAGACTTCTACATGTTTTGTAAGTGGGCAAACCTGCAAAATCAGCTGTGTATCAAATACTTGTTCTCCCTACTGTATTTTAAACATAAAGACAAGCCCAAAACAGACAAACAAGCAAAAAGAGTGAAGCGGCAGCCAAACACGCACACCGGAAGTCACATCCTCCATCCACATCCATTTAGCTGCTACATGTCAACCTTTCTCGCTCGCTGTAACAACTTACCTATGCCACTCCCACACCAAACATGTGTCAAAGTAGCCGGAGCAACTTCTCTCTATTTACAGATATGACAAGACACGCACTCTCGTACACAATTTCCCATGACAACCATCCCGTCAGGTTTAAAATATAAACAATTATAATAGGCTTACCCTAGTGAATCAGGGTAAGACGAAACATGTCAAAACAATGTTTGATGACGTATTGACTCATTATTTAAATTTGTTAATTTTGAGCAAAAAAAAGTTACTAGTGTACCTTTAATTAACCTATAGTCTCTTCATAATTTAGCTGCTGGAATCCCAGATTTCCGCTCTCCTGGCACTGGTCTATATGCCAATTTGCAGAAGTACAACCTGCCTTACCCGGAGGCCATCTTTCAGATCGAATATTTCAAGGTGATTGTGATTCTGTTAACATTCTGCAGTCTTACTCTTATCGTTTGTCATCTTAGAGGACATAAGTCACATTTAAAAGTCTTTTTCCATTCCCTCTTTCCAGAAACATCCAGAGCCCTTCTTTGCCCTGGCCAGAGAGCTCTACCCAGGACAGTTTAAGGTAGTTTATGAATCTTCTCTGATGTACATGGATCACCAATGAAATTCTGTCATAAATGCAATCAAATCTCCTGACTAGTATATAAAGGCTCAGGACTCCTGACTTATTTGGGGTGTCAAATAAATACAAAGCAGATGCATGTTGACTAAATTCAAGCATTAAAGAGAAAACAGTGTCTTCACTTTTATCTTTTTACACATTCATTTCCCACATATAATGAGTAGGGAACACATGAATGAGGAAAGGAAAAACAAAAGAAAACAGCAACAACAGACTAGCATGTTGACTACTTGGAGATCCATTTTGCTCTTCTTTCTTTCTGGCCAGCAAATTTCTCAATGACTCTCTGATTAAAGTCAGTCATCTCAGTAGTGTCATGACGTTTGCATTGTTCAGTTAGATATTTGAAGTCTCTTACCCCCGTTGTTGTCCACAAAACTTCAGTACCGGCACTTTGAAATAAAAGACAGGGAAAGCAATAAAGGGCATTGCTAACAACACATCCAGCCAGCCACCTAAGTTACGTTTCTCATAACAAGCGCAAGTGTAGCTTCATCCTCTGTCACTGGCCTGCTGCTGGATTTGTAAATCGCGTTGGTCCAGTTCGGGATCCTTTATCCTTTTTTTTCTTCCAGCGAACGCCTTGTGAAATAATTTGGTTTAACTGCTGCCATCTCTGCGAAAGTGATCATCCTAACAAGGATTTAGCGGAGTCGGAGTGACGATGTTGCCCGCGCACTTTCGCTTTAGTGGCCAAGATCGGAAAGTTGAATGACAGGTGAGGAGAACCAATCAGATTGGATTAAATAACACACATCCAATTCTGATTCGCCAGGGATGCAGCGACCTGCGTCCGGAGGAGGATCTTTAAGAAACCAATTAGAGACCAGCTTCAGGTCACATGCTGCCCGTAGATTTTTGGACTCAGATAGACATCCATTTGTCCGGCGTCCCTCGCGCATGAAACCGCATGAAACATATTGAAGAACATATAAAATAGTTAACCCATCAAAGCCAGTTTTTATTAAATGCTGAGGCTCTTACTAACAGCCGGCACGTCGTATGAGTAAACTATTTTATTTTGTATAATTTTTGGAATTTTGATGGGTGCAGCGCCCAAGCGCCCCCTATTGACAAGCCGCCACTGCTTTTAAAGTGTTACCAAAAATCCATTGAACCTAGCACCTTTACATTTTAGACAGCAGTGTGGAACACTTGCAAGCATAGAATAAACAAAATATATAATGTGTATTTGAAAGAAATGTTGGTGTACACGGTCATTCCACATTTAATTAATATTTCATACGTTACATGATCTTCTTTGTCATGAGGTCATAAAGGTACCACAAACGATGACCCATTTAATACTGTGATGAATGTAGTTTTGACTGTTGCATGCGCTTTGGTTTCTCCAGCCCACAGTGTGTCACTATTTCATGAAGATGCTGAAGGACAAAGGCCTTCTGAGTCGCTGTTACTCTCAGGTAAGACAGTGTTTCGGCTGTGTCTGAAACCTTTCTGGAGTAGTTACTTATTTTGAATGAGTAACTTTGCTAAAAAGGTATGTTCTATATAGTATGAATGTGTGTAGTATGAACAGTGTTGGGCGTATTGTATTACAAATAACTCGAGTTACGTAATCAGATTTACTTTTTTCAAGTAACTAATAAAGTAGCATACAGAGTTAGTTTTTCAAATAAGTAACGGAAGAAACTTTCTTCTCCTGCATCATATTGTTCTGCAATCCTGCACAACTGAAAGGTTTGTTTGAGCTGTACCCTCTACTGTACACATGTGAATTTACATTTCCTTCAGCCTTATTGATGTCATTTAAGTGTGAAAGGGCCTTTAGATTTGGCCAAAAATAGACCTTTTTTTTTTTTTTTTTTTTAAGTAATAAACAAGCCCTCCCATTGAGCAGGTTGAGAAAAAGTAACGCAAAATTAATGTTTCTTAAAAAGTAACTAAGTAACGAAATTAGTTCGTTTTTAAGGGAGTACCGCAATATAGTAATGCATTACTTTTCGAAGTAATTTTCCCCAACACTGAGTATGAATGTTATCCGGGCGTACTACATTCGCCATGTTGTCACTGTCATGTAACCTATCAGTTGCCTCGTTTCACTGCCATTCATAAATCCTCTCCCGTGGCCTCATGGAATAGTAATGTGTCCATTGTATGCACAGTTCAATATCTTGCATGAAGTAGCAGGTCATCCGGGGAGTACTGTGAATTATTTTGTCACATACTGTTTTTTGCCTACTATATAGTAGGGGTGTACACGTATTCATACCGAACCGTTTCGGTACAGGGCTTTCGGTTCGGTGCGTGTGTAATCTTTAACAGTTAACAGACGGCTTGTTTTAAGTGCGGAACACACTTCAATCCTAGTTCCCACTCAAACATATTAAGTATTCAGTCCATTTTATCACGAAATTCAAACGATACATGCCGTTTTGACGCTATTTAATGTTGAGGATAACACTTACTGAAACGTATCATATGTCGTGTAATCGCTCAATCAGTGTTTCAATCGCGGAAAGACGTCACAGCTTGTAAACAATGTCACACAGCATCATTTACCTCAGAGTCAGAAGTCCTTCAGTGTCCACAGCTGTTAATTCACTAGAGAAATCAGCTCTTTCACTAAATATATGCACTATATTAGCCTATATATATTAATTCTCCTTAGCATTATAATCAAGACATCACTAACAGGTTATGTTTAGATAAATCACTAAGTCACTAAGATTACATTTCAACAACGAATTGGAGAAAAAACATAATTTTATCATTAGATTTAGTAGTTAATGCAAAAACTAACTCCAGCCTTATGTGAAGTTTACATGTTTGCACACAATGTGTTATTTGAGTTTTTATTATCCTATAACTAAATGAATATCAGCTGAATATAGGCTCATAGTTTGGGCTCTGTTGTCAACCTTTAATATTATAGTAATAATGTGCAAGTAAGGGCTCCCTATATAGTTTACAGTATTTAAGAAACCTTTAGTTATAATTTAATTAATTTAAGGACAGACACAATTTTTTCAGTAAACCACTGTTTAATAAAAAGCTATTTTTTTTAAAACTGCTGTACTGAACCCGTACCGAACCGTGACTTCAAAACCAGTCAGTTTTGTGTACCGTTACACCCCTACTATATAGTAGGGAAATAAGCGATTTCGGACATAGCCTTTATGATATTGTTTTTTATGTAACTTTTTGCTATTATCAAAAAATAATAATGCTGCCAAAACAGCCCTGACCCACGAGGCATTGACTCCACTGGACTCCCATACTCAACAATCTGTGATGCACTGTGTCTTCTGACACCTTTCTATCAGAACCAGCATTAACTTCTTGAGCAATTTGAGCTTCAGTAGCTCGTCTGTTTGATCGGACCACATGGGCCAGCCTTCGCTCCCCACGTGCATCAATGAGCCTTGGCCGCCCATGACCCTGTCGCCGGTTCTCCACTGGTCCTTCCTTGGAGCACTTTTGATAGAGACTGACCACTGCAGACCGGGAACACCCCACAAGAGCTGCAGTTTTGGAGATGCTCTGACCCAGTCTTCCAGAGCCCTCACAATTTGGCCCTTGTCAAACTCACTCAAATCCTTACGCTTGCCCATTTTTCCTGCTTCTTACACATCAACTTTGAGGACAAAATGTTCACTTGCTGTATATATATATATAGCTCTGGAAAAAAAATTATCTTAAGTTTTTCCAGAGCAGTTTATTTTCTATAAATATTTTTATATTATATAATTCTTTTTTTTTAGAATATCGATACTCTGGAAAGAGTTGCCGGTCTGGAAGGCGATGACCTGATTGAAGCTCATGGTACATTTCACACCTCTCACTGCGTGAGCTTCCTCTGTCGTAAGGAGTTTTCCATGGACTGGATGAAAAGTACAGTATTGAACACTGACATTTCTCTGTGGTTTCTGGTTTCAATTTTAAATGAGATGTGGGAATGTAGTTCACTATTCATATCCCATGTTTCTGACTCGCAGATAAAATTTTCTCTGAAGATATTCCTAAGTGTGATTCCTGTGGAAGCCTGGTAAAACCTGGTGAGAGCAATCATTTCTAAGAACAAGAATAATATCTAGAGCTTTTCTTTTTCTCATTAGCTATAGTTTTGAGATTTTGAGATTTGAGCTGTGTGATTTTCATTCTTCCACAAAAGATATATTGCAGAATCCCTTTAGCATACAATTAAATTGAATAGGGAATGACACAATTTTTATGGCATAGTTCTGAAACCCTAGAAGATTAGTGTGAGGAACAGTCCAGTGTTGATTCCCAAATTGCTTTCATTGGTGGCTAACCTCTCCTTATATTCTGATGGTTTTATCATTTTTGTTGATATATTTCTCGTCCTGTTTTTAGATATTGTGTTTTTTGGGGAGAATCTACCTGCCCGATTCTTCACTTCCATGAAAATGGTTAGAATTCAGCTTATCTTTAAGATCAAAGCCAGTCGTTCCACATTCTCAGTTAGACTCTTACTGTCACCCAACTGTGTACCGCAGGACTTTCCTCGATGTGATCTTCTCATCATAATGGGCACATCCCTTCAGGTTCAGCCGTTCGCATCACTAGTCAGTAGGTAAGCGCGTCTCCATGTATCCGTTGGCCCCCATATATTCTATTGATAATTGTATGTTGATTGTGGAAGAAATTCTGTGGAATGGATTTAAATATTGTACATTTTATATTAGATATTTTAAATCCACCTGCAAAAGTTGTAAATCCAACATCTGGATAATTTCACCCTTTTGGTGATATTTAAAGGTCCCATGATATGGATTATTTTATAATGTTTCCTGAGGTGTACTTATATTGTTAGTATGATTTCTACATCACAAAATGTCATAATTTAGAAATAAAAGGCATTTTTTAAATCCTAATTTTAGCCCTCTGGCTTGAATGCTCTGTTTGAAGGGGTGTGTGATACTTCAGTGTAAATGCCCACTGCTGTGATTGGCTGACATCTTTGCATTTGAAATGTGTATTACATGTGGAACCCCTCTCGAATACTTTTACTACGTTTTTTTTTTACTATTACAGCTGTCGAGATGAACGAATTGTGAAAGTGTTTTGAATAGCATTATTTTTAGATTTTTTCCCATCACATGAAAAGCTGCAGTGATGAGCATTGAGTACACAGACAGCCTGTTGATCGCGTGAATGCAGTGATCTCGTCATTGCAACGCTATTTCTCTCACAAAATGCTTTCACCACAACTAACAGCAAACACGACATCGATATGAGTACAGTAAGAGCTTTGTTGTGCTGCATAACAGCATCATTCATTATAACGGGAGTTTGGGCAAGTGTGCAGATACACTCGCGACGTGTGATTCACAGCTCCGAACATTATAAAGAGAGTGTTCTTTGATCGCTCTCTGTAGTTCAGTCAGAATTTAAATAACAGATTTGTTTCATGCTACTAAGAGAAACAATGTGAAGTTGATCGTTTAGTCACTGGCTTGATTCACTGATGCATGAACAGTATTAAACGATTTAGAAAGAAAGTCTGTGTGAACTTGAATAATTAGCTACACATCAGAAATCACTGATCACAGATCAGGCATTAATGAACACTGTTACTCACTGTTTGCGGCGGTGCTGTCGAATCCATATCGTTTGTAAAGCCTGTGCTGACATTGCGACTAAATTAAACTGAATCCATTTACTCCAAATTCTCTGGGCGGGAAAAGCAGAGAAACGGGAGGTAACCTTTCCCCGTATGACGACATATAGGGAAGATTCCAGATTGGCTCATCTGAGCTTTCATTTTCTCAAAGGCACAGCAGGACACCCAGGGCTTGGTTTACACCTATCGCCATTTCTAGCCACTGGGAGACCATAGACAGGCTAGGGGAACTCATATTAATGTTAAAAAACCTCATAAAGTGACATGTTCATGTCATGGGACCTTGAACACATATCACAATATGTGCGAATTTGCTCTAAAATGGCTAAAAAGCATTGTTTTTTTCAGAGGAACCCTTATTTTGATCAAACAGCCACTGTTTCCAAGTAGATTAAAAAAGAATACAGCATGTCAAATATTTCCCTAGTCGACTTGTAGTTGTTCATTTAAGCCATTAGTCAACTAATTGCACAGGTATGATATTCATTTAATTACTTAAATATATACTGGGGGAGGGAGGGGGCATCAGAAAATGGGTCAAGTCATGTCAACTTTATTTATATGGCGCTTTTAACAATGCAGATGGTCAAAGCAGCTTCACATTGTTAAACAGGAAAATAATGCAACAGAATTTTATTCAGCCGTATAGCCGCTCTGGAGAAAACGGTGATGTTATCAGCTTATTTCAATTATCATACAGTAACAATGTGGGCTTTAGATCAGTAATTTAGTTTATATGGTTAGTTTAGTTTAATAATTAGATTAATTTGGATATTTAGTTGAAAAATGTAGTGTCCCCAACTGAGCGAGCCAAGCCAGAGGCGTTTAAATATCATAGAATAAAGTATTTTAAAGTATTTAAACTATTGTAGAATAAAGGATATTATATAACATTGCTAGCATTGTTCTGCATTACAGAGAAATACTAAACAATAATAATGAGCTTTGAAAATATGAACTAAGCGTTCAAGCGCGTGTGTAAAGCACACAGCGACACTGGCAAAAGTAATCATTATGAATGTGCCAGACAAAATCAGCAAGGAAACTGAACATTTTAATAATTTGTAATAAACTAGTGTTATAACTATAACAATATAACTATACATCAGCATATAATGAGCATTTTGGACTGATTACACAAATTAATTGTTGAATCAGTGTTTTGAACTGATTTGCTCAAATGAATCACAACCTTCTTATCGATATTTTAAACAAGAGATTCTATTAAACTCTTCCCATATTAACATTCTCTATTTTCTAGTTTACAGCCGTGGCCAAAAGTATTGGCAGTGACATACATTTTGTGTTTCGTAAAGTTTGCTGCTTCAGTATTTGTAGATAATTTTTTCACGGCGTTCTATGGTATACTGATCAAAAATAAGCGTTTCTGAAATTTTATAGCCATTTATTGGCAAAAACATTCAAAATATGAGAAAAAAAAACAACGATATTTACAGTGTTGAGACACATTCATAACCTTTGCAATTCACTCTGGCATGCTGGATATCAGCTTCCTGGGCCAAATCCTGACTGATGGCGATCCATTCTTATCTTATTAGTGCTTGGAGTTGAGCACAATTTGTGGGCTTCTGCTTGTCCACTCGACCAGGTTCTCTAAAGGATTAAAATCCGGGGAGTTGCCTGGCCACAGATCCCAAATTTCAATGTAATGACATCTGAGCCACTTCATTATTACTCTTGCCTTGTGACACGGTGCTCCATCATGCTGGAAAATTCACGGATCATCACCAGATTGCTTCTGGGTCGTTGGGAGAAGTTGCTTTTACAGGACGTTTTGATACCATTCTTTATTCATGGCATGTTTTTGGGCAGAATCCCACTCCCTTGGATGAAAAGCAACCCCACACATGGATGGTTTCTGGATGTTTTACTGTTGGCACGACACATGACTCATAAAAAAATGAGACAATCGATTTTCGAGGTGTCCCAAATAGTCAGAAGGGGGCTTCATCAGAGAATATACCTCTTATATCCACCAGTCTTCTGCTGTCCAATCTGTGTACTTCCTGTAGAATTTCAGGCTGTCCTTGATGTTTCTCTTGGAGTGAAGTGGCATCTTTGCTGCCTTTCTTCACACCAGACTGCTGCCAATATTGATCAAGCTCTGCACTTGTGGTGACACGATTCCTGTCGCTTGCTGGACACTCTGGGACGTCCTGAAGCCTTCTTCACTACAGTTGAACCTCTCTTCTTGAAGTTCTTGATGAACCGGGTAAATGGTTCTTACAGGTGCAATATTTTTAATGCATTTAAAGGCCATTTTAATGCAAAGCGATGATGGATGCACTTTTCTTTTGGAGGGAACCATTGCTAACACACGGATACAATGATTGGAATTTGTTGGCCAATGAAGCTCTTTGCAATCATTTAAAATGCATCCGGTCACTCTCCACAATAATCTAAAAATGGTGTGAATCAACACCACATCAACTGAAGCAGCAAACTTTGCAAACACAAAATTGATGTCACTGCCAACACTTTTGGTCATGGCTGTAGGAGCATGGCCAAATTTTTGTGCATTAAATTCACAAAGTAAATTAAAATGAATAGTGTTGGTTCAGATTCATTTTCCAACTAATAATATTGAATAATGAATGTTCAAATTGTGTGCAAATCTGCAGAAAATCTGCAGTTGTTTAAATCTCTGACTCATGTATTGTGGTATCTGCAGAGTGTCAAACAGCTGTCCTAGACTGCTCATCAATATGGAGAAAACCGGACAGGTCTGTAGTTGCTAATTTAATTATAGTAAACATTTGAATGAAACCAATTTGTTTTATAATTACATTAATGCATTACGTGTCTTTCTCCAACAGACGGAATTTGGCATGGGGTTATTCGCTTTTGGAGGAGGAATGGACTTTGACTCAGATAAAGCCTACAGGTGAGGCCTCCAAGTATTATCATGGTAAACAGCGTGTCTTCTTGAGGCCTGTTCACACTAAGAGCATTGTGAATCGCTGGACAAATCAAGTACACAAACTATTCACACTACTCCTGACATATTGAATTTAAAGGCACACTATGCAAGTTTTTGCCGCTAGAGGTCGCTTATTCATAACAAAGGCGTAGCTCGATGGGATCATGGGAGTTGTCTTCAGCTGATGGTGTTTGGCTGTTTTGTCACAGAATAAAAATGCAGAACAAGAGAATCTTGTCTGTTGTCATTCGGATTTGGCAAAAGCTCTCTGATTATGCTTTGTTAGCCACTTGACAAAATAGTGTTGTCTCTGAGGCATGGCAAAAACATGGTACTCTTGGTAAATCACTTAAACAAGCAATTCATACAATAAAGGCTGATTTATACTTCTGCGTCGGACCTACACCATATCCTCTACGGCGCACGTTACGCGTTGGTTTTCATTTATACTTCTGCGATGTTGCCCGCGTCAATGTGCAATTCCACATGCAGACCGCTAGTTAGCAGTGTCCACAGGCATGTTGATGGTAACCCACAGTATCAAGGCAAACGCCGAAGAAGCAGTCGGAGTATCAGCAGCCGTCATGGCGGCAGATAGCGGCTTTTCTTGTGGCTTGAGTTGTTGTATGTAATACAACCCCAAATCAGAAAAAGTTGGGACAGTATGGAAAACGCAAATAAAAAACAAAAGAAGTGATTTCTAAATGTACTTTGACTTGTATTTCATTGCAGACAATATGAACACACAATATTTCATGTTTTGTCTGGTCAACTTCATGTCTTTTGTAAATATGCATCCTTTCCTGTCATTCAGACCTGCAACACATTTAAAAAAAAGTTGGGACAGGAGCAATTTAGGGCTAGTAATGAGGTAAAATGGTTAAATAATGATGTGATTTGAAACAGATGATGTCAACAGGTGATCGTAATTATGATTTGGTACAAAAGCAGCATCCAAGAAAGGTCTAATCCTTTAGGAGCAACGATGGGCCGAGGATCGCCAGTTTGCCAACAAATACGTGAGAAAATTATTGAAATGTTTAAAAACAATGTTCCTCAAAGAAAGATAGGAAGAGATTTGGGTATTTCACATTCAACAGTGCATAACATAATTAAAAGATTCAAGGAATCTGGAGGAATTTCAGTGCGTAAAGGACAAGGGCGCAAGCCTAAGCTGAACAACCGTGATCTCCGATCCCTCAGGCGGCACTGCATCAAGAATCGTCATTCATCTATAAGCGATATCACCACATGGGCTCAGGACTACTTTGGCAAACCTTTGTCAAGTACCACAATATGTAGTTACATCCACAAATGCCAGTTAAAACTGTACTGTGCCAAAAGGAAGCCCTATGTTAACAGTGTCCAGAAGCGCCATCGACTTCTCTGGGCTCGGAGGCATCTGGGATGGACCATCACACAGTGGAAACGTGTACTGTGGTCAGATGAATCAGTATTTGAGGTATTTTTTGGGAGGAATGGACGTTGTGTGCTCCGGACCAAAGAAGAAAAGGATCATCCAGACTGTTTCCAGCAACAAGTCCAAAAGCCAGGGTCTGTCATGGTATGGGGTTGTGTCAGTGCCCTTGGCAAACTTCTGTGAAGGCACCATTAATGCTGAAAAGTACATAGAGATTTTGGAGCATAATATGCTGCCTTCAAGAAGACATCTTTTCCAGGGACGTCCATGCATATTTTAACAAGACAATGCAAAACCACATTCTGCACACATTACAGAGTCCTGGCTGCGGAGGAAGAGGGTACGGGTACTTGACTGGCCTGCCTGCAGTCCCGACCTGTCTCCAATAGAGAATGTGTGACAACGAACACCCCGTACTGTTGCCCACCTTAAGACTTGTTTGCAGGAAGAATGGGACAAAATTACACCTGAAACACTTCATCACTTGGTGTCTTCAGTCCCTAAACGTCTTTTAAGTGTTGTGAAAAGGAATGGCAACATTACAAAGTTGTAAAAGCTTTACTGTCCCAACTTTTTTTTAAATGTGTTGCAGGTCTGAATGACAGGAAAGGATGCATATTTACAAATGACATGAAGTTGACCAGACAAAACATGAAATATTTTGTGTTCATATTGTCTGCAATGAAATACAAGTCAAAGTAAATTTAGAAATCACGTTTTCCATACTGTCCCAACTTTTTCTGATTTGGGGTTGTACAAATTAAGCATCTCTAGTTGATTAGTAGAGTTACACAAGAGGCGATCTGGCGCTGGAGTGCGTTTGTGAAATCATGCAGAGAGCTCGTGGCGCTGTTTTCAGTATCGGTGGCTCATGCACAGACGAGCGCTTCAATCGATTGCTGTTGAGGAGACTATTCATTCCGTTGAAATCACAAAACGAAATGCACCCATTGTGATGTGTCCCTGTTCTTGATATCAAAGTTATGTCACCTCCAGAAATTTTCAGATGACTCCGCTGTGGTTGGTTGCATTGAGGGTGGGCAAGAGACGGAATATAGAGCACTGATCAACAACTTTGTGAAGTGGTGTGGAGTGAACCATCTACAAATAAATGTAACTAAAACAAAAGAACTGGTAATCAATTTCAGAAGGAAGAAAGATCATCCCTCACCTATTTCCATTCACGGCAGCGACGTAGAGATAGTGGACTCCTATCGGTATTTAGGGATCCATATAGATGACAGACTTGACTGGACAAAAAACACAGAAGCGATCTACAAGAAGGGCCAGAGCAGACTCTATTTCTTGAGAAGACTCAGGTCCTTCAATGTGAGTAGCAAGATGCTTCACATGTTCTATCAGTCTGTCATTGCTGGTGCCCTGTTTTACGCTGTAGTGTGCTGGGGCACGGGGATTAAAGCTGGAGATGCCAAAAGGCTGAATAAGCTTATTAAGAAGGCAGGCTGTGTCATTGAATTAGATCTGGAATTGTTTGGGGTTGTTACAGAGAGGAGAATAATGGCCAAGCTGTTGACCATTACAAACAATACCTCACACCCCCTCCACGACATGCTTGCTGGAATGAGAAGTACATTCAGCAACCGACTGATCCAGCCACGGTGCAACAGAGAACGCTACAGGAGGTCATTTATGCCTACTGCTGTGAGACTTTACAATTCATCCCTGTGCAGAAGTACCATTAACTCTTTATTTTAGAAATTAGGTTACTATATCTATCTATTTATTATATGTGTATAGTAAGTTTTTATGTGTATTGTGAGTACTTTTTACTGTCTTCATGTATTGCTGCTAACGCACTTTAATTTCCCAACTGGGATCAATAAAGTACTACTACTACTACTACTACTACTACTATATACAATCACTGATTAACATCTTTTGTTTTAATGGGAAAATAAATAAACTACAGCGGATCTATGTTTTTATTCACTAACATAAAGAATCTCTGCACTACTAAATATTGTGTTATACAGTATAGCAGATATAAGGATGAAACTATCATCCCATTTCTGGACACACACACACACACACTTCTATCGCAGATTTTTTTATTTTTTTATTGACCTGAGGGAGGGGTTCTGGCAGACCAATCACAGCGCTTGCGGTCCGCATAGAATTGACGCATTGTTACATTTTTGGAGAGGTGCGCGTCAGGGTACGGGGTAGGGTACACTCGACGCAGAAGTATATATTGGCCTAATGGACTTAAGGGTGTATAATATAACTTGTATAATATATGGTTCATTCTCTTGAAACTGTGCCATTTGTGTGCTATGTGTGTCCCCATGATTTACTATTGATAAATAGGATATTGAACTTAGTTGTGTTATTTTATAAATGTAGCATAATAATTTTTTAACGATTTATTATTCATTTTAATTCAGGGAAAATCTGTAGAAAACTGTAAAACAGTTTTTATCTGTAGAATTAGTGACCATTGGAATTGTGCTTGATGTGAGGAAAACTTGGATTTCTTTAGTTCAGCAGTAACCTTTGGTATGACAAAAAAAGGAAATTTGTGAAATACAGGCACAAATGGCATGTGACAAATGACTCGTGTATATACAGTACACCATTATACACCACTATATTGTCTCAAGTATTTCCAAACTTTTAAAATGGCAGGTTGTGTGAATAAGCATTTAGACATGTACATGCATTAATTTATTGATCGTTCACAGAGATGTGGCTCACCTGAGCACCTGTGATGACGGATGCCTGGCTCTTGCCGAACTGCTGGGCTGGAAAGTAAATACTGATATATTTACATGGAGATCTGACATTCAATTTATATCAGTGACATTTTTTCCTTCTTAAACAGTTTGTTGCATGAGATGTCACACTTTTTGTTTTCAGGCAGAGCTGGAAGAGATGGTGAAGCGTGAACATGCTTTGATTGACAGCAAAGATGCCAAAAAGAAAGACAAGGAAGCCAGTCAGAGCTCCAGAATCACTGGGGCGGAGGCTGGGAAGACTGACAAGACAGAATAACCAATCAGAGCATGCACAGGGTTTACGTGACAGCCCTAATAGATCTATGTAATTCACTCCACTCTGGCCTGTCTGCATCTACTGTCAATCACGTTTTTCTGTTTCTCTGAGCTGTTGTGCCTGTAATAGCAATATAGTTGCTATAGAAATTGTACAGAAACCACAAAGAGCTTAGACAGGAACAGTAAGACAGATGGACAGCAAACACTCTAGCAGAAGTGTGCTGTTGTGCAAGCCAAGAGACTGCTCTGACAGTTTGTGCAACACAATTATAAAAAACATAATGCTTTAAATGTATTTTTTTTAAAGCTGATAAGCATTACACTTGACTTTATCGCATAAGATCTCGTTTAATCCTACAAAAACAAGTGTCTGAAACAAGCCGCCGGGCCGTGACATGTTGTGTCAAATGTGACTCACAGGCTAACATGGCTGGTTGATATCTTGAAAAGTTCTTTATGGGTGAAAATATGTTGGGGTCACATTTAACTCTCCTGAATTATTTTATTATTATTATTATTATTATTCTACATAAAGAAAACTAAGCATACTTTAAGGACCATGAAGATTTTTTTTGCACTGTGACATTTTCATTTAAGCAAATGAGCGTTACTTTTAACCCCTTTTAATATTGTTTTAAATTATTAAATACAATTTAACTTAAATTACATTGGCTTTATAGAATTCATAGACATGTACAAAAGGCTATAGCCTACAACAAATGATACCATGCTTTACCATTTAAATGCAATAGTTTTTATTTTGCACTACAATAATGAGAATTACATTTATTTGCATTGTGGTATTTCTAACAGGTTTCATGATATTCACCATAATGCTAATGATGGGGTACAATTTTCTGTCTGTGCAATCATTTGTAGATTTTAGTAGCCTGTAATCTTATGTTTTTAAAAGGATTAATTAAAGAATGTTTCTTTTAATGAATTATTAATATTATCTCATTATATTAACTATTCTAAAACACTTGTTTGGTTTGGATATCCACACCTATGCTTCAGTTGTGTAAGAGGAAGTTGGCCCAGTGGTGTTTTACAACATTATATGATATCTGATTGTGCCCTAAGCAACCTTATATGAGGAAACAAGAATACATTTGTATGTATGCATGTGGTGTAATGTTGTCAAAAGGCATTAAAAAATATTTATAAAATGGATAGTCATGGTCCTGGATTCACAGGTATTGCCAGGTAGGCCTGTGCCGAAATTCACTGCAACATGAGACCAAGAATGGCATGGAGTAGGCAGAGGAAGAAGAAGTCCAAAGGGAAATTGGAAGATTTTGATGAGTCACAGTCATAGCAATTCCTAACTTTGGTGGCAAAGGACTTCCACCAAAACCGCTTCTGAACTAGCCTGCTGGTAGCTTGGATGTCCAGAGCTGGTTGAAGTCAAGTCAACTTTATTTATATAGCGCTTTTAACAATGCAGATGGTTTCAAAGCAGCTTCACAGTGTTAAACAGCAAAATAATGCAACAGAATTTGATTCAGCTGTAGAGCCGCTCTGGAGAAAACGGTGATGTCATCAGTTCATTTCAATTATCATACAGTGACAGTGTGGGCTTTAGATCAGTCATTTAGTTCATATGGTTAATTTGGTTTAATAATTAGATTTATTTGGATATTTAGTTGAAAAAATTAAGAAAAATTTAGTGGCCCCAACTGAGCAAGCCAATGTAACGGAGGCCAGCTAGTAGTTGCTGTGCGAGTAAACCTCACTCCTCTAATCTCAAGAGACGCTCTAGCGACTGACGCTAGAGGTTGCAGCCTTTAGCCTCCTTGTTAGAGCGTCCGACTCTCATGCCGGCGGACCCGGGTACGAGTCCCGCTTGGAGCGGGCGATTCGCACAGGAGGGGTTACATTGGTGCCGTGACCCGGATGGGAGTGAGGTTTAGGGGGGTGAGTGTAACGGAGGCCAGCTAGTAGTTGTTGTGCGAGTAAACCTCACTCCTCTAATCTCAAGAGATGCTCTAGCGACTGACGCTAGAGGTTGCAGCCTTTAGCCTCCTTGTTAGAGCGTCCGACTCTCATGCCGGCGGACCCGGGTTCGAGCCCCGCTTGGAGTGGGCGGTTCGAACAGGAGGGGTTACACCAAGCTAGAGGCAACAGTGGCAAGGAAACCAAAACCCCATCAGGTGACCTGAACAGTGAACCCAATGGAGAATTCTCTGAGCTGGGTACCTCCGACAGCTTCCATGAGAAGATGGCACAGGGGTAACAATACCAACAATACACTAACAAGATAGCAGCAGTTGTAAAAGTGCCTCATGCATTATATGATCATGTGTGTGTGTGTGTGTGTGTGTGTGCACGCGCGTGTGTGTGTGTGCGCGTGCATGTGTATTATAAGGGTAGAAAGTTAGTACAATGCGAGTGCAGAGGGTGAGGAGAGTTCAACTTTCTGACAGCCTGGTGAATGAAACTATTCTTCAGTCTAGTGGTTCAGGCCTGGAGGTTCCGAAACCTCCTCCCAGATGGCAGAAGACTAAAAAAGCTGTCTGAGGGATGGGATCCCCCACTATATTGAGTGCTTTCCCGGTTAATCGGATATTGTAAAGGTCCTTGAGAGAAGGTATTGTGGCACCAATGATCTTTCCTACTGCGTTTACTATGCACTGCAAGGCTTTTTGGTTGTAGATGGTGCAGTTACCAAACCACACCGTAATGCAGCTGGTCAAGATACTTTCAATGGTGCCACGATAAAATGAACACATGATGGTTGCCGGGACTCTCAGTTTTCGGAGAAAATAGAGGAGCTGTTGGGCTTTCTTAGCCAGTGATGCCGTGTTGGTAGACTAGGAGAGTTCCTCAGTTATGCACACCCAGAAACTTGGTGCTGCTCACCCTCTCCACAGCAGCACTATTGATGATCAGAGGATGGTGCTGGGTGTATGCTCTCCGAAAGTCAACAATAATCTCCTTTGTTTTCTCTACATTCAGAGAGAGATTGTTGTCACTGCACCATCTGGCCAGTTGACTCACCTCATTTCTGTAGTTTGGTGGTGGTTTTAAGAAACATCCACACTTTCTACCAAGTCCCCCTTACCAATTGGGCAGGCAGCCAGTACGTAGTATTGGCTCTTATTTAGCATATGCTCAGCCAACAGAGGAATCCGACCAACCTGCATGGGTTCTGGATTGCAGGTGTCTGGGTTGCATGTTGTGAAGGCCTGCTGGTGTCTGAATAGTCGAGCATGTGGAATAATAAAGCTAAGTCAGCGGCTGAAATCTGTACTTTTTCATGCTCAGCAGAAGCTGCCCTGCATCTTTGCCCCCCTCAGAATGCCCAAATGCGGGAGATGAAAAGGGGGTAGGAGTGTCATAATTGACCGTTCGCAAAGACCCACCCCCTTTAGTTACTGTTGCTATGTCCGACAAGCCATGGCGCTCTCACACCACACACGTTCTCACATAGAGAAAATACATCGTGGAGCAAAGAGAACACTGACAACACATCGACAGACAGGACAGAGCAAGATATTTTTGATATGAAACAAAGTCTCAACTTTGAAATTGCAATTTTTTAAAGAAATTTAAACAATAAATACAGTTTTGTGGCTCTTTAATGTGTCGTGATCGCTGTAGCGCCTCAGTTAAAGCTGCTCGTGAACCGATTATCTCTTCCTTGTAGTTCATTGATAAGCACGAAAAAAACATGAATGAACACTAAAATAAATGTTGTTTCAACTGCGGAAAGACGTCAGTACACCCCATTTATCCAAGTTCAAGTCCACCAACGTTAATCTACGAACTCTCCTGACTGCTTTGTCGGACAAACTGGCAGATTCGGCGATGTGATTGGTCAGATTGGCTGTCAATCAAACTTGCAGCGAAGGGTGAATTCACTCTCATGATTCTAAATATCATGGCGATGGCCCAGTCTAGTGCTCTTCCTGACAACAGTGATGCCACAAAGATAACTTGAGACTCTTCAGTTGAGTAAAGAACTGGTTGTTGGATAAGGAAGATATCACATTGCACAAGAAAGCCTCAACACTTACCTGGCACGCTGTCGTGCTCGTGGTAAGTTCACCTGGAGATATGCTTATGCTGGATTGCTTCTACACAGATCTGACAAGTTCCTCCGTCAACGTGGTGAGCTTGCAGAGTTGCTGGTGGTGACATTCCAGCATTTCCACTTGTGTAGTAGCAATCTCGTTTAGCTGTTGAACCACTGCTGGATCCAATTGCGGTGACATCTTCTGTTGAGAAGAGACTGAGGTGGAGTCGTTAGGATCCATAGGCAGTTTAATGATAATAACGAAAACGTAGTACAGTAAACAGGCCGGGGTTCGGTACACAGTTCAGACCAACCAGGCAAACAAAGTACAATTTGTAAAACTGGGCAGGAGAGAAGTTGAAAACAACAGGCAAACTAAGTCCAAAACCTACAGGCACACATGGAAATCCAAATAAACAGGCACAAGTTAAACAAAACAGGAAAAATGTCTAAAACTTAAATGCTTAGAATTTCAGGGTCAGCTAACAAGACTTTGCAAAGAGTGAGAGAACATGAGGAGCTTAAATAGTCCAGGACTAATAGGAAACAGGTGCGAGGGAAATGAGTCCAGGCGGAGGTCTATGGGAAATGTAGTTAGTGAGAGTAAAGAACTAAACCGGGTAGAGGTCTTCATGGAGGACCTGAGGACCCAGTTCTGTTTAACATTGTGTGTAATATCCAAATCGATCGGAAACACTTCGGGAACAATTAGGATCACTTTTCTAATTAGAATTTCCAAAAATAGTTTCAACAAACTGCAAAAATTGCATGCATCTCTGGTTAAAACAACTGATCATTAGTATGCAAGATTTATTATAGACACCTATCTATAATATACACCGATCAGGCATAACATTATGACCACTGACAGGTGAAGTGAATAACACTGATTATATCTTCATCACGGCACCTGTTAGTGGGTGGGATATATTAGGCAGCAAGTGAACATTTGTCCTCAAAGTTGATGTGTTAGAAGCAGGAAAAATGGGCAAGCATAAGGATTTGAGCGAGTTTGACAAGGGCCAAATTGTGATCGCTAGACGATCTCCAAAACTGCAGCTCTTGTGGGGTGTTCCCAGTCTGCAGTGGTCAGTATCTATCAAAAGTGCTCCAAGGAAGGAACAGTGGAGAACCGGCGACAGGGTCATGGGCAGCCAAGGCTCATTGATGCACGTGGGGAGCGAAGGCTGGCCCGTGTGATCCAATCAAACAGACGAGCTACTGTAGCTCAAATTGATCAAAAAGTTAATGCTGGTTCTGAAAGAAAGATGTCAGAATACACAGTGCATCACAGATTGTTATGTATGAGAATGCACAGCCTCAGACCAGTCAGGGTGCCCATGCTGACCCCTGTCCACAGCTGAGAGCGACAACAGTGGGCATCAGAACTGGACCACGGAGCAATGGAAGAAGGTGGCCTGGTCTGATGAATCACGCTTTCTTTCACTTCACGTGGATGGCCGGGTGCGTGTGCGTCGTTTACCTGGGGAACACATGGCACCAGGATGCACTATGGGAAGAAGGCAAGCTGGTGGAGGTTGGGCAATGTTCTGCTGGGAAACCTTGGGTCCTGCCATCCATGTGGATGTTACTTTGACACGTACCACCTACCTATGCATTGTTGCAGACCATGTACATCCTTTCATGGAAACGGTATTCCCTGGTGGCTGTGGCTCTTTCAGCAGATAATGTGCACTGCCACAAAGCACAAATGATTCAGGAATGGTTTGAGGAGCACAACCAGTTTGAGGTGTTGACTTGGCCTCCAAATTCCCCAGATCTCAATCCAATCGAGCATCTGTGGGATGTGCTGAACACGAGTCCATGCCTCGACGGGTCGGGGGACCAACCCAATATTAGGTCATAATGTTATGCCTGATCAGTGTATTATGTCTTAATGGAGTTTTTGAGATGTTTGTCTGCTGTAGATATAGAGATGTAGATATGTAGATATGAATCTTAGGTTTTGGTGTTAATGTTGGCCATGAGTTTCACCTTATGTGGGTCAATATGGACTCATTGTAAGAGGAAATTCACTGAGGAACATGGGTAACTTTCTTCCCGTAAGCTCAGTTATTAGCAGAACTTATACTCTTCATCATAAAAGGAAGCATGTACTGGAACTGCTGGCTTAACTAAAATGGAACTGAACTGATGGTATTGTAACACTCGATCAGCTATAATCTTTCTGCTGTATCCTACTTTCACTTGACAGTCTTTCACTGTGAGGTTTACCACAATCATGAAAGTAGGTGGAGCTTATGGTGTGAGCGACATAAAGGGCATCATCAAGAGTTCTGTCACTCTTATCAAAGCTGATACTGATCTTTAGTCTGACTGAAATTGAATGTTTAATATCACATACCAAAAGTGAATCTCACTGAGAACAGGACATATTCGTAATGAGCAGTCTCAGTTACTTCACACGCAAACTTGCAGTGGGTGGAGGTGTTTGGAGCAGCTTTCAGAGATGTACAGTCTTTTCTTCATGTAGGAGGACATTTTGAAGACACCACATGTGAGTTTAGCAAATACTTTTGTTTGCAGTGTTACTTTAAATGCATATTACTTAACTTATTTGTGACAAGACAGGGTACTTAACTTCACACGGGACAAGACAGGGTACATAAGTGAAAAAAATCAAATTTATGTACTGTAGCCAAGGAATTAACTGTTGCTTACACTTTTGGGAGCAATCATGTGCTTCTTCCATTTTTATATAGAAATGTCACACTGCCATGAAAAATATTTATTTTAAATAATGACATTAAAACATGGATTAAGAATAAACTGAAAAGACAAGCTGTCTAGACTGTCAGTTGTAATTGATGACAGCTGAGTTGGCAGCTCAAAAGGCTGACAAAAAGTTATAGTTTGCGGTACATGAATTAAAAAAAAACGTTTTGTTTCTCAAAAACGTAATCGATGACTAAATGCTAAAAAATCTACATAGAAAAAGCAATCACACCACTAAATACTCGACATTCAAGATTTTAAATTTCTGGAAGAAATGTTTACTGCAAAATCTGTGTACAGCCTGCATGTATGTGTTAACGTGTTCGGGATCATTGTGCGAGTTTTTGAAGTTGAGTTTACAGCAGTGAAAAGTTATTTAACAGAAAGATTTTTTTTTTCACCCAATAATTCAAAATAATTTGTGCTCATTGTTTAATGTCACAGGAAACCCAGCAATGTGTCTCCCAGCTGTCAAACTAAAGCAAACGGAAGAAGGCCTACATGTGAGCGAAACACCTTTCATCATTCATCCAAAGTAAATACTATGCCAGTTTTGGTATAAAGACAAATTTAAGATGTAAGGTGTAAATAGTTCCCTTTCAGTCTGTCACGTTTGACGTTACAAAGGAATGACTAACGTAATGGGATCCCATTACATCATTCTTTCCGACGTAACGTTTCAATTCCCTCCTTCAGGGAACGAGGCTTACATATGAAACCGAGACAGTTGTTGTTGATCACTACATAATTCCCATATGTGTGTTGTTTTAATTGTAACACTTTATTTTACAGTTCTGTTTATTTTAGTAATTGCAGTAACTGGTTAATAACCCTAACCTATTAACCCTGAACCTACCCCTAAACCTAAACTTAACCCATGTAGTTACCCTATGTGTGAGTACACTGTAAGTACATGTACTGTAAAATAAAGTGCAATTGCTTTATTATTTAGACTTTACTATTATTCTAAAAAGTGATAAATAGCAATAATGAGTAACAATGAGCTGGTGTGTTCAAACTTTTGACTGCATATGAGCTGGTGTGCTTGCATTTTTTACTTCAACAAGCTGGAAGTGGCTCTTTTTTTACAGCACATGGCCTTCTGTTTTCAAAGTTGCACATCACAGATGGAACTAAATGTGCAAACTTTCAGACTTTAGATTTCACTGCCGATAAAACACATTCAACTGTTAACTAGGAACTATGACAAAGAGAAAGCATATGAAAAGACGTATGTGGGGTTTGAGAGAAACAATATTTCATCATTTTTCTTTTGTATTATTTCCAAATATCAAAAGGATTACAGCAACATAGTTAAAATGGAAGACCTTGTGCCAGAACAGATTTCCTGAGCAAGTCCAGGACTCTTTCTGTTGGACCAATGATGATGAAAGAGTCAAAAGATGAATTTGCAACCAGAAACAGGTGAGAAATAGCATTGATACAACCATTTTGTTCCATATGCATTAAAAAAAAAAATTATATAAATATATATATATATATATATATATATATATATATATATATATATATATATATATATATATATATATATATATATATATATATATATATATATATATATATATATATATATATATATATATATATATATATATATATATATATATATATATTCTAGTAAAGCGATTATTGTTTGTTTATTGTTTATTCAAAAGCCTTTTTTCTTTCTCATAGAGAAAATGCTGCCAGTACGGTACCCAACGGGGTCTCCAGGGATCAGACAAAAATCCTGAGTCTACTGCAAGGTTTACGCTTGTGTCAAGATGCCTGGGCTCCCAAGAGCCCCTGGGATAGACACGGGGCTCAGGCCGCTCTGTGGGGCAGACCTTCTGGGGTGGGTGCCTTTACTTCCTTTTCAGCAATGCTTGCTAATTCACTCATTCAGCTGTTTCAACAGAAGTCTTGTAAACCCTAAGGGCCAATTCAGACAGACACAGGTCAATGTAACAAGAAAAAGCGCAAGGTCTAGAGACGCATTTAAAAATAAAGTTTAACTTCTTTTAACTTGAGCATCGCATTTTTAGAAAGCCGTGTCATGCGGGAGACACTGCAAAAGACGCAAGATGCGAGAGCAACGGTTAAAGATGTCTGTCTAGCATGTGTTTACATTGAAAAATAATTAAAAAGTAGCGCACTGTCTGGAAAAACATGTTCTGTGTGAACGGTCCCTAATGTTGTCAATAAGTAGTTTTAGTGTGACTTGACTCATAATTTGCATTGCTTGAATTTTTTTGGTTTCAAATTCCATAAAAGTTAGAATTTAATTATTAAATGGTTAGTTCACCCAAAAATGAAATTTACCCTATGATCACTGATGTAGAAGCACCGAACCCTGGTTGTAAGACTAAACTTGACATAAACTGTTAACTTGTCCCTCAAATCTGGTGGATTTCAATGTTGTTCCAGGATCAACAAAGATGTACAGTACTTGGCGAAATCACCTATTAATATGTTTGTTTAATTAATCGCCTTAATAAAGCCATTTAGGTTTAGTCCTGTGAATGTATTGTGTTGCTGAGCACTGAGGCTGGGGGAAAGATGTAAGGCTTAGCATAACCTTAATGTGGAAACCGAACTAGAGCCTTTCGAATTATTTAGCTGTTAGTTTTATTGATGTTGTTTTGTAAATGGTTATTGTGGGAAGTCACTGTTGCCTTTGGTGGATGTGGACCCTGTTTATTAAAAGCCATTTCTTTGTCTTAGTGCATAGTGGGAGCATAGTTTTAATACACACTATTTAATTCAATGATTGACTTGTGGTTTTGGACCCACTTTATATTAGGTGGCCTTAACTACTATGATACAATGCACTTATTGTGTACATACATGTTTTTACATTGTACTTAATTTTTTTTTAATTAGCTGCATGTAATTACATCATTAATTAATTTCTGTAGTTTATAATTACACTGTTGACACTTCCCTTACACCTAACCCTACCCTTAAACTTACCCATACCCCCACACCTGTCCCTAACCCTACCCTTAAACTTACCCATACCCCCACACCTGTCCCTAACCCTACCCTTAAACTTACCCATACCCCCACACCTGTCCCTAACCCTACCCTTAAACTTACCCATACCCCCACACCTGTCCCTAACCCTACCCTTAAACTCACCCATACCCCCACACCTGTCCCTAACCCTACCCTTAAACTCACCCATACCCCCACACCTGTCCCTAACCCTACCCTTAAACTTACCCATACCCCCACACCTGTCCCTAACCCTACCCTTAAACTCACCCATACCCCCACACCTGTCCCTAACCCTACCCTTAAACTTACCCATACCCCCACACCTGTCCCTAACCCTACCCTTAAACTTACCCATACCCCCACACCTGTCCCTAACCCTACCCTTAAACTTACCCATACCCCCACACCTGTCCCTAACCCTACCCTTAAACTTACCCATACCCCCACACCTGTCCCTAACCCTACCCTTAAACTCACCCATACCCCCACACCTGTCCCTAACCCTACCATTAAACTTACCCATACCCCCACACCTGTCCCTAACCCTACCCTTAAACTCACCCATACCACCACACCTGTCCCTAACCCTACCCTTAAACTCACCCATACCCCCACACCTGTCCCTAACCCTACCCTTAAACTTACCCATACCCCCACACCTGTCCCTAACCCTACCCTTAAACTTACCCATACCCCACACCTGTCCCTAACCCTACCCTTAAACTCACCCATACCCCCACACCTGTCCCTAACCCTACCCTTAAACTTACCCATACCCCACACCTGTCCCTAACCCTACCCTTAAACTCACCCATACCCCCACACCTGTCCCTAACCCTACCCTTAAACTTACCCATACCCCACACCTGTCCCTAACCCTACCCTTAAACTCACCCATACCCCCACACCTGTCCCTACCCTTAAACTTACCCATACCCCCACACCTGTCCCTACCCTTAAACTTACCCATACCCCACACCTGTCCCTAACCCTACCCTTAAACTCACCCATACCCCCACACCTGTCCCTAACCCTACCCTTAAACTTACCCATACCACCACACCTGTCCCTAACCCTACCCGTATCCCACCTCAATATCAGCAAGTGTTTTTCAATACAATATGAACACAATAAGTACATTGTATTTATTTTTTGACGTAAGTACATAGTTAAGGCCAGGCCAGCTAATATAAAGTGGGGCCCGGTTGTTTATACCTGCGCCATAATACAATCATCTTGTTTAGGTTTACTAACCTAACCAGCGCTATGACCGTAAGTTCTTGTAATTAATAAACTGCCGTTATGTTGCAGACAATTGCAGAAGTAGAGTTAGATAAGAGTGCAGAAAGCATGATTGCATATGTACTTCAGGGAAGGCAGAGAGAGAGAGAGAGAGAGAGAGAGAGAGAGAGAGAGAGAGAGAGAGAGAGAGAGAGAGAGAGAGAGAGAGAGAGAGAGAGAGAGAGAGAGAGAGAGAGAGAGAGAGAGAGAGAGAGAGAGAGAGAGAGAGAGAGAGAGAGAGAGAGAGAGAGAGAGAGAGAGAGAGAGAGAGAGAGAGCTGAGCACTGGTGTCTTAAAGGACCACAATATAGTAAGGTAAGAGATAAAGGACTATAATATTGTAAGGTGAGATCTATTCTACAATTTGTGCAAGTGATTATTTACAGTATGTTGATTCAGAATGGTGGTATCGAGCATTATGCAGTTTTACTTTGTTCATTGCTTGTGCTGGTACCGAGCAAAGTTTTCAGACTTTATCTCAGCTTTATCCTGAATATATCCAAGGATCCAATGTTGTACTTTTTAGAAGTGTCGGTAAACTGAAAGTCTGTGAAAGATACTTCTATAGTCCCTCATACTCTAACTCTGTATAATTAGTGAGTGATGTCCAAATGATCAAAGATCTCATTTCACTTCCCCTATGGTCAACATATATTCATGAGTGGTTTCGGTAAACTAAATAAACTTGAATAACTTCAGTAGCTCTCATCTATTTTTGGATTTTTTGGCACCCAACTCTGTGTGTGCACTGACTTCCTCTTGAGAGAGTGCTTACCCACAAAGTGAGCGTTTCCTTGATGTCAATGCTGTTGTATCACTTATTGAGACTCATTCGTATGAGTTCTCATATGACAATGATATAATATTCTCCACAGTTTTTCAATCCCCATTGCCTTCAATATAACAGGTTAAAACTTGCATTACACAGAGTTTCCTGGTGGTCCAAGGGTCTTTGTCTCAAGAAAAGCTTCTGTGCGTGTCTGTTGGGGACAGCGGGGAGCCGGTCAAAGAATTCCCCATCATAACTACTGGAACAGGTACTGAAAAACTACTTCATCCTTGATTGATAATCAATCAAAAGTCAAATTTCAACATGAAATCAAACATTCGTCATTCGTCACTCTTCCATGGTCAATAGCTGAGCTATGCTGTCCACGTTTTATAGCCGTATACTATTACTGTTTATACTGTTGAATGCTTGAATCTGATTGGTTGACGAACTTTCTAAGGTGTGCAATTATCAGGGTAACACAGGGCAATTATCAGGGTTCCCTAAATTAGTTCCAGGCAGGTTTTGACCGCATTACAGTTCCATATCCCTTCACCAAATGATTTCAAATATTTCAAAGGTCTTTACATCGACAGCAGCAAAATTACCAAAACCCACAACGACACTGAGCAAGCAAATAAATATAGTAAACAATAGGATAAAAACGACCAATTTTTCCATGTTTTTTGTCACAAAATTTAATTTAACTATATAGCTACGGAAAACACATACTCTCTTTCTCCAGCTCTCTCAAACACAGTAATGCACACACATACAGTACTGACACACACTCGCACAGTAACGTGTTGCCAGCGCTACTCTGACTATTTTTATCAGCAAAATAGTTTAACAACTTAAAAGCCACATGAAATTTCTCACTAGAGAGGTAATACCGGTGCTGTTCTTGGAGCAGATAAACTTACAGTAGAGACGTTGCTGCCGAACACTGTCGAGAGACACACATAGACTGAGGTAATTCACATAGACTTAATATCTCTCTCTCTCTCTCTCTCTCTCTCTCTCTCTCTCTCTCTCTCTCTCTCTCTCTCTCTCTCTCTCTCTCTCTCTCTCTCTCTCACTGCATTAGTCTGCTATCAATGACTCAAGCCTCCACTAGCTCTAAAATGACGTTTTGGAATTAGCAACGGAAGCTTGGGATTAGATGCATAAGAAATTAGTCCTGCACACGAGCGTTTTAAGGACAAAGCCTGACAAATGTCTTGAAATAATTAATCTGAACAATGTTTTGAGGTGTGGTAACTGTAGTATAAGTGGAATAATTGACAAATAATGCACACCCGAGGTGTAACAGGCACTCCGCTTCGCGTTGTGACCGCATTATCACCTCAGATGTGCATTATTTTTTGAATAATTTAAAGGCCTGGAGTCAGTTATTCCTTACATATCATATAGAAACTTGTTTCTGCCACTGAATAACATTTTGCGACTTTTTCTTCTCTCAATTCTGACTTAATTGTGTTTACATCTTGCATTTCTGACAGAATTGTGCGATATGTGTTATAAAGTGAAAATTGTGAGATAGATAACTCGCAACTCTGAGAAAAATTTCTGTTTTTTTTTTTACTCAGAACTGGACTTGCGAGTTTATATCTCACAATTCTGAGAGAAAAAAAGTCAGAATTGCGAGATATGAATTCGTAATTGCTTTTTTTCTTTTTTTCTTTTTCCATGGCATTTTTTTAGTACATGGCAGTTTCCATAATATGAACTACTGTCCCATTTGTCCCCTTTTTATATATAATTTTATTGGAAACAACTATCAAAGCATAGCTAAGTTTCCTGAGATATGAAAGAGTTCATTTCCTGAGAAGGAAATGAACAAGCTGTCAGGCATGATACGGATGTAAAACATGCAAGTTTTCTACATTTCCTGTTACAAACAGACATGGGAAGTACTGAGGGAATCCATGTGAAAATAGTTTATGCAGTGTACATGAAAATGATGTGCAAAGTTCAATAAACTCTTCTGCATGGTAGTTCCTTCTCCATTTGTGCATGCATGCTGTTCTAATTAACATCATGAACACCGCAGCCTTCCTCTTTCCTCATTGCATCCGTGTTCTTTTGAAGTTCAAGACTTGTCTGTCCAGTTTCTCTGTATGACTCATAGTGCACGTCGGACTGAGTTCTCATGTCTTTTTTTCTTTCACAGCGCTTCAACTGACAACATCACATCTGGCTTTCCCTGATCTCTTTCAGCTGCTGCACTTCTACACACTGAGCAGGTGCAGATGAGTTATTTTAATCTAGTAGCGATTGATAAGGTAGCACGTCTGTTTAGGAAGTCTGTTTACCACAGGAAGTAAGACTGAACCACTGTGTTAGATAGTAAATTATACTATAATCTCCTATGGGGCAAACAGTTGCAGAGAAATAGAATGAATAATCTGCTTGTTTCTCTTACACCGAAGTTTAAAATGCGTGCTAAACCATACAAATAATGTGTTGTAACCTTATCTGGCATTCTCTCAGGGATGTTTTGCCTGCCTGTTTGTTGGTTCCCTCGTGGGTTTACACCTTTAACAATCTACCAGATCATCTTGTTCCTCTGCTTGGTCCAAGTCAGTGCTTACCCTTTCATTCACCATTCTCTGTACTACACTATAAATCGGCTGTTATGTCAATCAGACTCTCTCCGTTTCAAGGGTTTTGTGTGTTTGACTTTCAGAGGCCTGGCTGTGTCCCTCCTCAGATCTGCAGACTAACAGTATGACTTCAGAAACACAAGACACAGCAGAAATGCCAGAAACAGTCCTGTGCACTATACAGGTGATACAGAGCTTCTTTGTTTTTAGTTTTACAACATTTGTTCAGTGTTAAATGTGTGATATAAGCTTGTGCTCCATAAGAACTGAGAATGCTTTAATACAATTTAAATTCAGAAATTAGAATTTCAAAGCCACAATAAAGCCACTAGACGTTGCTTATTCAAAACAAAGGCATAACTCTATGACGCCTTGATTTTGCAGAGCTTTTATAATGCCGCAGACGAGTGCTTCCACTTCTTCCGCTCATGTGTATGTGGGGTTATACACAGCGCTGTTTTAACATATTATATACATTTAAGTGTGCAAGTTATTATAATGCTACTCTATGTGTTGGCTCGGCAGCTACTATGAGACACTTGTTCACACTGCAGTAGATTGATGGTACTCGCGGTAAATAAAGAAAACCAGATTTAAACAATAAGACTAACTGTGTTGAGCTGTATAACAATGATTAGTTTCCTGTCGACGGATGTATCCAAACAGTTGCTCACCTGTCTAATAAAACGCATAATATAATAAATCACTTCCATGGTTTCTACAAAATACAACCGGAGATCGAGGGTAACATTGTCATTGATAGGCGACACACGGACACGGTCCATGTCCTGGTTAAAATTGCTTATTTCTCTGGATTTAAACATTCTTGGAAACATTTGGGATAGTACACTAGTCAACAAAATATGTAACATTGTTCTAGTGGTTTTTGGATATTTTAATCCAAAAATCTTACATATTGTGCCTTTCATTTGAGGTAATCAATAACATGAATCAAACCTACAAAGTTATAGGTTGTTTTAAGTATTGAACTTATTTTAGAAAAACGTTTGTTACACATCTACTTTCTGTAGTAGTAGTAACACTAAATTATGCATAATTGCAAGCCACCCTTAAAGGAACTTTGCTGCCGTACCATGGGTGCAGCGGCACAATGATATTACGCACAGCGCCTGAAAACTGGCTAACTTCCGTCAACATTACCAACGTGACAACCTACTTGCATAGGAAGCGTGCTGGGGACTATTTTCAGGCGCCATGCGTTAAATCATTGCGCCGCTGCACCCATGGTACGGCTCAAAGTTCATTGATTACTGCAGGAATGAGAGTATAGTTCCTAGCCATATCAGTCTAAAATCGCAACTTTTCATTTTCCGTTGGTCTTAGTACATGATGTAACTATACACATCACAACATGTAAATAGGAAAATGTTGGCATTATTTTGTCACTTATTGAGCAGTAGGTTATCTGGAGCCGTTTACCTCCAGTCTTTGTGCTAAGCTAGGCTAGCGGTGGGTGCGTCAGACAGAGTTATGGCACGCACAGAGATGAGAATGGTATGTACATGGACTTATCTAACCCTAGGGGATATGGTGAATAAGCTAAAGTCCCAAAAAGTCGGTGTGTTCCTTTAAGTACATGCTATTAATTAATATTACTTAGTCCTTATTTCACAGCAAAAACTCCTGAGTTAAATTAACTCTCCTGGGAGTATATGTGAGACCACACTCAAGATTGTTAAAGTGTTAAAATAAGAGTGTTAAAGTTAATGAGATAATTAAGTGATTCATTGAGTGATGATTGCCCATTAGTGATGAACACCTGATGATAACAAGCAGAATCGCCAAAGGAGAACGCCACAATTCTTAAGTCACTCTTATGGTGATAAGTGTTTGATTTAGTTTGGATCTTGACCCTTGACATTTAACACATTAGAATTTGTTATAGTTGCTTTAACAGCCAGACAAGCAAAGAGTAAAAGTTGATCAGGTGGTATTGGTTATGTTTTGACATACTCATCAATTGAGCTGAATCATTGATTATAGCCTTATATCTGAGTTACGTTTATACCAGACTTGTGATTCCAAGAGATAAAATCAAGCATTTTCAACTTAATCCAAAAGTTGTCTTAAAAGTTGTTCTGATCAAAAAACAACCACAAAAAAAAACCCATTTTCACAGACATCAAGAATCAGCCTGAGAATCTCAACAGTGGTGACCATCAAAAAGCATGTTGCAGTGCATTCTGGGAGTCAAAATGCTTCCATGGCTCCCATCATTCATTGCTGCATGAATAAATTATGAGTTTTACGAGTTGTTTGTCACCATTGTTGAGATTCCTACACTGATTCTTGATTTGCGTGTGCCTAAACAAAAAAAAAATGTATACATTTTGGAAATTTGTATACATTTTTTTTTTTATCAGAACAGCTTTTAAGAAATCCTTAGAATTATATTGAAAATGCTGGATATTACGCTATAATCAATTAGATAAACCCATCGCAGAGATTAGGCTCTAAATGAGGTTAATGATGTCAAAACATAACCAACACCAAGCAATCAGCTTTTGTCATTGTTTGTCTGGCTGTTACAACTCAGTTACAGCACCAAACAAAATTTAATATATAAAAAAAAAAGTCAAGGGTCAAGTTCAAAAGTAAAGCAAACACTGTTCACCATAATGGTGACTGAAATTTTGGATTTTTCTCATTTGGTGATTCTGCTTGTTAACATCAGGTGTCTTCAGTAATGGCCAATCATCACTCAATTAATCACTTAATTATCTCATTAACTTTAACACTGCTTCAGTGTTACTTTAACACTCTTATTTTAACACTTTAACACTCTTGAGTGTGGTCTCACATATACTCCCAGGAGAGTTAATTTAACTCTGGAGTTTTTGCTGTGTTGTATTATTTCAAGGACACCTTAAAATGAAGTGTAACCAAAAGTGTAACCACATTTCTTAGACTGTTTGTCTTGTTCCCATGAAATGAAGAATAACACTGACAAAAAGTTATCATTCATCAAACCAAGACTTATTGAACTGTATATTTTGAGTGCAAAGTCCAAATATCAAATTATGAAAGCGGGTGCTTTAATGTAAGAAACCTGTGCTATGCACATTGCTGGGTAGTAACTGATTACATTACACTTCGTGTTGTTTATAACAAAGAATTGGAACATATTTTCTTTCTCTTTGTATTTTATATCAATATGGTACAAAATTATCCTATTCAAATCAATGTGATAAACGAATTGGGTCAAAAGTAATGTAAAAGTAATCTGATTACATTACCTTAAATGTTTAGTGTAATGTAATGGATTACATTACTAACAACAATTATGTATTGTTATTTGGAATCAGTAACTGATTAAAAAAAAAATCTACCTAGCACTGACTATGGACAAGGAAGTTGAAATTTATCACCACAACAAATGTGTCCATAGGGATCTATTTTTAATTTGGGATTTGTGTTCATTTTCTCCACTTCTCCAGTTGGACCACAATGATTGACACTTGAGGCTATATTCTATAGAGTCTCCAATGGGAGACGTGATCTTCAAATTATTTCTGTTTTTTTGGTAATGTAGGTTACAGCCGCCAATGGTGCCATGTGCTTCATCAATCCCTTGTACATTCAAGAGCACGGGGATGATTGGCTTACTCATTCTTCAGCCAGCCCAGTCAATCGGCCAATCGGCTTGAGGCGAGACAAGAGGTTAAGTACCACAAAATCATGGGAAGGGCGAGGACTGAAACAGAGGCAATCTACACTGGCTGAGGACAACTCTAGCAGTTTTGACCATGACAGAGGTAGCGGTGGACTTTCTTTTCTTTCTTTCTTTTTTGCCTCAGTTACGTCATTTCAACCAATTTTGCTATTTACAATTTAAAATGTAAAATGTATAGATATTTTATGAAATAAATAATTTACCTGTTGTTGAGAGCTGTTGACAGACTTTGTAATTGGATGGCTGAGCTCCAGAAAATCAGTAATGAAGTGGCTTTGACAATTACGGATTTGAAAAAGAAAAAGGCGGGGAAAAAAGAACCATTTCAGCATATAAAGGGTTCTTCAAGACAAAACGTTCTAACTAGAACTGTTACTACGTGTAAAGAACCTTCAAAGAACATTCTTTTTTAGAGTGTACTTTTATATTGTTTTGAATTAGCTTTTATTCTTATAGTTTTAGGTGTATATTTTATTTTTTATTTCATTTTAAAAAGTTTGCCATTTTTATTTGTTTGAAATATTTCTGAATTTTTACATTTCCGTTAAATATTAATATGTTTTTGAGTTCAGTTTAATTACAAATAACGAAAAAGTTTCGGTTTTATTCAACAATAATAGCACTGATTTCAAGGAACCAGCATACAATAGCAGATTTTCCACTGTCGGTCCAAACAGTTCTTGTTGCTTAACCGTTCCATTTCGTGCCCAGGGGGTATGGATATGGTTACACTTTCCACTGTGGGACGGTTTGTAATTGAGCTTACGGTTTGTAAGCTCAAGTGGAAATATAACGGGAATGTTCGGCCCAATGGTGGAAAAGCGGCTAATGTATATGTATTTCAACAGGATATGCTGATAAAAAGGAGCTTGTTAGAAAGTGTTACACAAGTTCACACTTTTTTTATTTTCAAAGGGTCATTTGAGAAGAGTCCAGTATCTCCATCTACCCCAGGCGGGGTTGTGCTTCGAAGGGCGAGTGGCACCAGCAAGGAAGACCCCCTAAAAAGAGCAAGCACAGACTCCATTCAGAGCCCTCTGCCTCTGTCGCCACACCGCGTGTCGTGGATAGAGGACAAGATATGGCTGAATTCACCACTTCCTTCCTCTCTGCTTCACCCGCCCTGCTTAGAGCTGGATTCGCTGTCCGTCAGCAGCATAGAGGAGGAGTCTGAACCAGCTTTAAGCCCCTCTCCATCTCTACCTTCGCCCCGCTTCCATTTGGCAGATAAGATGAAGAACCGCCTCTCTGCAGTGGGCCAGGCTCTAGGAGGACTTGTGTCGCCACACCGAAGACTGAGTAAACGTGTTCAGGAGATGTCTGAACGGAAGGGTGGGGCTTTTGCAGAGGCTGTCAGAGGATTTGTAGAGCAAACTCTTTCAAGTGAAGCCGCTCCTGGAGTGACCTGCACCGAGATGCTGCAGGAAGTGCGTTCGGCTCTCACTGCTCTGAGGGAAATGCTATTTGATTGTCCAGAGATCCAAAGCATCACAGACAGCTTTGGAGACACTTCGGATTTTGAGCTGGGTACGACCTGGAGATGTGTCTGGGATAATGAGTTATAGGCGTGTTATGTAATCAGAAGAAATGGATTAAGTCTTCTTTATTCTGTATCAACAAATACAGTTGAATGTAACACTTTCAATTTCATTGGTCCACTTTAGACATTCTACTAACCAGGGCTTGACTTTAACACTCGCCAACCCACCAAATGCGGGTGTATTTCAGCAGCGCCGTGTAACACAGTCGCTTCTACTAGCTGCTTTGGCGGGTTGAATTTTATATATATATAATACATCATTTTTTTCTGTAGTCATCTGAAATAATAACCTAAATGCAATGAAGTGCAATCAAAAATATTGATTTTTCAATACATATCAATACTGAAATATTTGAAACGCTTGCAATACTCATTTTCCGCCAAACAGATATACAATACCAGCACACAATGCACTCTCTCATCTCTTTCTGACAGCGAGTTACACACAAACCCGCCCCTCCTCACTCACTCATTTCATTGGCTCTGGATGAATATTGTTGGTGTTACAGGGCTTGAATTTCGGCATGGGGTTGTGCATATTGTGCATAATTTTAATCATTCCCGCAGATTTTGAGCTCACACCCAACGTGTGCACACATAAAGCCGCCTCTCCACTAAATTGAGTTATTTTTGTTCTCTGCTTATCGTTCTCAAAAAGTCATACACACACAAATACATGTCAAAATGCCAGTCTTGGCGAGTATTCACGTTAACACAGTTGCTTGATATGTTAAAAATATGTTTTAAGTGAGCGTAAACAGTTGAGAAAGAAAACGCATGTGTGACAGTATAATGGATCCGTGCATCAGTTCTTAAAGTGACAGCAGCCAAATTGCTGAGATAATATTAAAAAGATCTATATGGCAGTTTTCCCCATGGTATCAATGTCAAAATTGTGGCCAGTGAAATTGCTGAGTGGCTAGTAACTTTGGAAAACCACTAGCCACAGTGGCTGGTGAGCAAAGAAGTGAATGTCAAGCCCTGGTACTAACTTTGCAACTACATTTCACTTTATTTTGATGCTCCCCAACAGACATTCTACTATTAGTAACTTTACAACTTATACATCAATTTATTCAACTAACCCTGACAGTCCACTAATATTCTAAGGACTGCTATTTGACATGTAGTTACAAAGTTACTTATATTTAGTAGAATGTCTAAAGTGAACCATCGAAATAAAGTGTAACCCAATTGAATTTCTCCATTCTCCATAATAGGTATGCCTGCATAATGAATGAAAGCTCTCTATGGTCACAAAAGTTTTGCTAGTATATTGTTTTGATTCTTATTTTGAAGGAAAGTGCAGGAAAATATACAGCAACTCTCTTGCAAGAATTCTATATAGTAACAATTATATTATTCGCCTCACAAATCTGTTTTTCTCTCTGCCCTTAGATGCTTTGCTGGAGCTTGCCTTACATAAAGTAGCTTTGAAGCCAGTTTACACCCACCTTTACGTGTATCTAAAGACAGCCCGCAGGGATGACGGCACTCTGCAGTGTTTAGACGCCAACAAGAGCACACTGGAGAACCGGAGCCTGGAGGAGCTGGAGGGAGCAGCGGGGGCCGGGGTACCTGATTCCAGCATGATGGAAAAGATCCAGCAACGCTGGACCGCAATGCATGAGGCCTACTCACCTAGTAAAAAAGTTAACACCCTGCTCAAAGTCTGCAAGAATATCTACCATAGCATGAATGCTAATGCTAAGCCTGGTGAGTGAAGTAGACTAGGCCTGCTGTAGAGACGCAATAAAAAACTTTCTGGATTCTTATGATCGATGTCAGTCTGTGGGTCGTTCCACACTCCACTTCTTCTGAACTTGCTCTCTATTCACATACTCCCCAGTCCATACATAAAGACATGTGTCCAGTGCCGAATAACCAACAGTTTCATACACATTGCTGGGTAGCTTACTGATTTCAAATGACATGACAAAAAGTTATTAACGTAATCCATTACATTACACATTTAAGGTAATGTAACCTGACTACTTTTGGATTACTTTTAGATTACTTTTGACCTAATTCGTTTATCACATTGATTTGAATAGGATAATCTTGCACCATATTGATATAAAAATACAAAGAGAATGTAAATATATTAATATCGGTGTCATTAAGGTGTAGAAGATTTGAATATGTTGATTGTTTCTTGTCAGGAACGGTTTTCGGGGCAGATGACTTCCTGCCATGCCTGACATGGGTGTTGCTGCGTAGTGATGTAGCTATACTACAGGTCGACACTGACTACATGATGGAGCTGCTGGACCCCATGCAACTACAAGGAGAGGGTAGGGAATACGCACACATTCAGATTCATAAACAGTATTTACACCACTAGTTTAACGTGCAGTGACGTCTATAAGCAAGCAGGTGGGTGTACAGCATTCAGAGATTTACAAATACACCAAGAAAGGATTTGGAAAAACATGAGGATAATGAGCATGTAATTAATTTTTTGATGTATCTGTTGCTTGAAAAGGTTCATTTATTGCATTACAATACTCAATTGAATGACCATCAATGGAAATTTGGCCCTGGAAAGGTGTAGTAGTTCAAGAATTCACACCTTGCTGTGTATGACGTGCTACTCTTCCTCTGTCTTTCTCTTAGGTGGGTATTACCTTACGTCTCTCTACGCTGCCCTTTTTTACATTAGCAGCTTCCGGCCTCGTCTAGCGAAGCGGCAACTCAGTGCAGAAGCACACAGGTCTCTCAGCCAATGGCACCGCAGACGGACACTGCACGGCAACCAATCACGCTACAGCCAAAATCGCAGGACCATACGGAGGCATGGGCCGCCGCTTGGAAGCCGAACAACAATAGAGGATGGGAACTCTTTAAATGAGAGCATAGAGTCCAGCAGTTTGACTGACGTCATGCCAGCCACCCACAGCATGCAAGAACCACTCCAGGGTTTGGATGAAGAATTAGAGGCTTTAAAGGAAGAAGAGGAGGGAAGTTCAGGTCGAGAACAAATACAGTTACCAGAGACGTTGGACCTCACCAGTCCCGAGAGAGCTGATGGAGATTAAGCTGGAAATCACAGGATCCTAAATGAACAAGCACGTGGTATCAAAGGACTTAACATTGGACTTATTAGTGATTCTTCTGAAGCCAAAGCCAGTTACCCAAATGATACCTCAAATCAACTTAATGCGAAGAGTTCATGCTGTTGCTTTTCTAAGCTATCAGATTTATGATTTTCACTTGTTAGATTATAAAATGGGTTAGACATTCTCATAGACTTACTTTGAAGGAGGGACTGGAGCAATAGTCCTTGAATATCAGAGAGGAGGGGGGGTGGTCTATTTTAACATTTGCCAATGAAAAAACACTCAGAACACCCTAGCAACTGCATAGCAACACTTTAAAAATGACTGCAGGCAACGCCCACATGAGGAGCCATGCAACCATCCACAACAACATGGACAAGCATTTTCATCACAAAAAAAAACTATACTTTTTTAATAATACATTTCATTTTTCAGTATGAACATGTTTGACAAAAATTATAAATATATATATATACATTACTGTGCAAATGTCTTAGACACGTTAGTATTTTCACACACACACAAAATGGTTTAAAGGCAGTTATTTATATCTTTTGTTGATGTTTTGTAGATGTTTGAAAATGTAAACTGATATTTCCTAATGACACTAGTCAGTAGGGAATATCAGTTTACATTTGCAAACATTTGTTTTGCCATTCATTTGTAATAATCCAGTGAGATTGTTGTATGCACAAGGAGTCTGACAACAGGCGGTATGATCTGATCTCACTATCATCGAGTCTGTCTGTGATGACATGAAGAAACAGAAAAAACTGAAATCTAGAAGAACTGCGGCAACTTCTCCAAGATGCTTGAAGAACCCTTCCTGCAAAGTTATGCTGAGGTTTAGGCACCTTCTGTATTCAATTACGAAAAAAAGCGTGACTGGCGTAACTATGATGAGGTGTTACACTTTCTTTGTAGGTTGAATACTTTTTTGAGCTTCAAATTTTGGGCTGCCATTCACTGCCATTATAAAGCTTGGAGAGCCAAGACATTTTTTATTGTGTTTATCAGAAAGAAGAATGCCATTTACACCTAGGATAGCTTGAGGGTGAGTAAATCATGGGGTAATTATCATTTTAAAATGAACTATCCCTTTAAATCAATATTTGGTGTGACCACCCTTTGCAACAGCTTTGGTCAAGGTACACTTGCGCATAGTTTTTCAGGTAGCTTTGCAGGAAGGTTTCTTCAAGCGTCTTGGAGACATTGCCACAGTACTTCTGGATTTAGTCTGTCTCAGTTTTTTCTGTTTCTCACAGACGGACTTGATGATGGTGAGATCAGACCATACCGGCTGTTCAGACTCTGTGTGCATACAGAAATCTCACTGGATTGTTACAATTAATTACAATTAAGGAATAAGTTTGGATTTCCCAACGACAAACTACCATTTTTGTGTGTGTGTGTGTGTGTGTGCGTGCGTGCGTGCGTGCGTGCGTGTGTGCGTGTGTGTGTGTGTGTGACAAGGCCAAGTACTATATATACAGTATATACTTTATATATAACTTAAATTACTTAATAAATTACTTTCATTTTAATACCATGTGTAGTGTAATAATGTAATGTAATAACTGCACATAATGCAATAAGTATTGCATTATCATTATAATAAAATGTTCATAATGTAATAATTTTCTCAAAATGTAATACATCTTGAGCTCATAATGTAATAAAAAAATTACATTATGAGAAATTATTACATTATAAAGTCACCAAAAACATATTGTCATTATTGTAATAGCTTTTAAAACATAAAAATATTAGTATTCCCTTACAGTATATTTTAAAAAATCTAAAGCCAGTATTAAACTACCTGTGAAATGCAATAGACTTAAATAATTAATTAAATATGCATGCTATTATTATTATTATAATTATTATTATTATTAATAATAATAAACAAAGCATTGGTATTCCTTTACAGTACATTTTTTCCATTCTAAATCCAGTCTTAACCTGCATACAAAATCCACCAGATTACTGATACTTCTAGTAGAAGTGTAAATGTACTGTAAGGAATACCAATGCTTTATGTTTAATAAACATATAATAATACTACTAATAATTGCATGAATATTTAAGATTTTTAAAAATGTACTGTAAGGGAATACTAATATTTGTACATTTTAAACGCTATTACAATAACGACATTATGACCTGTTTTTGGTGAGTTTATAATGTAATAATTGTTACATTTTGAGAAAGGTATTCCATCATAAACATATTTTCTTATGATAATATTCTTACATTATGTGCAGTTATTACATTGAGTTGCTACAGCATGTAAGAAGATGTCCAGTGTCCTTGTTTTAAATATTTTAATTTATGTCAAAGTCTTCAAAATGGAGCCAAACAACATGAATCAGGTTTACAAGAGGAAAATATTAACCAGCACACCTTATGTTATCTGCTACGTTAGGCTGTTGTGTGACTGTGTTTAATTCCTTTGAATTCAGACATTTCCTCTTCCTGTCATCCAATCGACCCTCAGAATTAGGGCCCGTCCCAATACCCACACTTGTGGTCTGTGCACTTGACTACTTGTCTACTAGCATGACGTATTTTCTGTATTTGGCCCAAGTGCTCAAGTGGGTGCAAAGGTGTGTGTCTAACTTTTAAATTATGGGACACAGTTACAACATAGTGCTGTTAAAATGCAAGAGCTTTATTTATACAAGATGATTTTCTATACTCCTTTAAACAAACTTTAATATGTCTGTTCAGTTTCTATGTAACAAACACAATTTATAAAGGTTTTACAACACATACTAATCTCTGCACCAATACAATTTATAACACTTTACATGTTAATACCAAGTTATATGTAATATCCAATTAATTTAACATGCACTGGAAAGTGTTCCTGAAGATGTCATGAAATCCTGGGGCGTCCAGTTGTGGTCAGAATTATTGGCACCCCTGGTAAATATGATCAAAGATGGCTGTGAAAATAAATCTGCAATGTATATCCTTTTGATCTTTTATTTAAAAATGTGCAAAAAATCTTACCTTTCATTAAAGTAAAATGATTGAAAGTGGGGGGTAAATCACATTATGATGCTTTTCACCAAAACGCGTTGGCCACAATTACTGGCACCCTTTTATTAAATACTTTTGCAACATCCTTTTCCCAAGATAACAGCTCTGAGTAATTCCTGATGAGTTTGGAGAACACCTGACAAGAGATCAGAGAGCGTTCCTCCATACAGAACCGCCCCAGATCCTTCGGATTCCCAGCTCTTCTCTTCAGTTCACCCCACTCATTTTCTATAGGGTTCAGGTCAGGAGACTGGGATGGTCATGGCAGAAGCTTCATTTTGTGCTCAGTGACACATTTGTGTGTGTTGATTTTGATGTTTGTTTTGGATCATTGTCCTGATGAAAGATTCAACCACGGCCCATTATAAGAGTTCTAGCAGTGACTTCTTTGGCTTTTTAGTTTTTAGGCCTACTACGTTGTCACCACTAGAGGGAACTATTGTTCATGTTATTCCAGTCATTTGTTCCAAAAACATCAAAGATTTTGAATGCTTATTGTGTTGTTCAAACATTGCTTTGGGAAATGTAGGTATTTGTAATTTAAATGCAGTTTTGGGGTTTTGCGGACTGCAGTATTTTTTGATTTCTTGTATCAATTCTCATGTTTCAGGAAACAAACAACACATAATCAGTGTAGATCATTATACCATACAATTTGACAAGAGCAAAAACAAGACTCTGTAATAATTCACATTCCCCTATACCCCTGTGGTGCACACAAACACATAACTCTTACATTCTTAAAATTGCTTGTTTAGGCTATAGAATAATGCATATATAAACAGCCAACAGGAACCAGATTACAAGCTCCAATATATATTCAGACATGTGGCATTAAGACTAAATTTAAATGTTATAATATACTGTATTTAACCTGTTTCCCATCTGCAGCAAAATCCAGAACTTTTAAGTCATAAATTAAACAGGTTTTAACTGAAAAAAGTTGTAGATGTAAAGAGTATGTCAAATATGGTTGGATTTAGTATGAAAGTTAAAAGTTGGCTATTAGATGGGTTGTTTTTATGCTGAATTTGTATTAGTGTTTTTAGGTGGATATTTAATTGTGATGTAAATTTTGGAAGTGTGTGTTGGTAATGTGGTGTAATTTTGATAGTGTGCAATGCCTTTATAACCTGTCACCAGGAGTCAAGTCAAGTCAAGTTTATTTATATAGCGCTTTTAACAATGTAGATTGTTTCAAAGCAGCTTTACAGAGTTAAACAGGAAAATAATGCAGCATAATTTTATTCAGCTGTATAGCCATTTGATGTCATCAGTTCATTTCAATTTCCATACGGTAACAGTGTGGGCTTTAGATCAATAATTAGATCAGTAATTTAGTTTATATGGTTAAATTAGTTTATTAATTAGATTTATTTCGATGTTTAGTTGAAAAATATAGTGTCCCCAACTGAGCACGCCCAGCCAGAGGCAACAGTGGCAAGGAAACCAAAACAACCAGGCTCAGTCGGGGTGCCAGTTCTCCTCTGGCCAATTAACAAACAGCGTATTATTATTATTATTATTATTATTATTATTATTCTGCCAGCTTTACAGGTCAGAGGTCATAATAGATCGGAATATTCAAAGGACCGGAGGCAACACACTGGAGACGGGTTTATTGAGGATGATGTTGATTAAATAATTATTAAAGTGCAATATTCGAATGATCGGGGGCAACACGCTGGAGACGGGTTTATTGCGGATGACATATCGATTTAAGTATTATTTAATGGTAATATTCGAACAATCGGAGTCATCACACTGGTGACGGGTTTATTTAGATGCCGTGTCGATGAGGCAGTTGCAGGGGGAGGATAATTGACACGGTCTCTGCAGACACTTCGGGGTCCTGTGTTGGTCTTCTCTGGGCGCAGGTCCACCATCTGATTTGGATACGGCCCGGATCCGGCTGACTGCAGTTGTGGTCTGGCTGGAGTGAAGTTGTGCTTTACAGCAAGGACCACAATGGAAATAAGTTTTGTTTAAACTTTATTGTGCTATCCTTGACAAATGAGTGTATTTTCACTATTATGTCTAATAAATCAAATCAAATCAAATCAAATAATAAAAAAATGATTCATTCATGCACTGCAGTGAAATGTGACCCTGGACCACAAAACCAGTCATAAGGGTCAAATTCTTTTAAAATTGAGATTGAGCTGAATAAATAAGCTTTCCATTGATGTATGGTTTGTTAGGATAGGATGATATTTGGTCTATTGTATATTGCCACAAATATACCCGTGCGACTTATGACTGGTTTTGTGGTCCAGGGTCACAAATAATGCATCCAGCACGGTGCATACGTTGGATATACATGGCCTTTTCTTGTGTGTCGCTGAATACACAGATGGTTAAAGCCTGAGGTATTTAAAGGCTAAACATAGCAACAAAGAGGGACTGGCTTTCCAATACACACATTCTGAATTTGTGATGCTTTGATTGACAGCTTTATAAAGAGTGTGAACTATAATGAAGCTGCGGTTAATGGAGATAA